>JAWKAU010000031.1:0-600000 GCA_033398695.1 Orobanche coerulescens
GGACTTGGCCCTCTAATCTTATTGTTGTGAGTATCGAGGGTGAGGATTTGATTCTTGGGGATGATTGGCTCGAGCGGCATGGTGCGATCATGAACTACCGCACGAGAATCATCACTATGTTAGCCTAGGACGGCACCGAGCACTCTTTCGCGGGGCGAAAGAGGGAAACCGTGAGTTCGTTATTAACGCCTTGAAGGCGATGAGACTCTGCGTAAGGGGTGTACCGGCTATTGGTGTTACGCCTTGCAAAGGAGAGTGGTGGAGTCGAGCTTTCCGATTCCAATCGTTAGCGAGTTTCGATGTATTTCTGACGAGTTACCGGGATTGCCACCGGATCGTGAGGTCGAGTTTGCTATAGAGTTAGAGCCGGGCACGGCTCCTATTTCGAAGGCGCCCTATCGCATGGCACCTTCAGAGATGTCCGAGTTGAAGAAGCAGTTGAGCGAGCTTCTTGAGTCGGGGTATGTTCGACCGAGCGCCTCGCCTTGGGGCGCACCGGTCCTGTTCGTGCAGAAGAAGGATGGATCACTACGTTTGTGTATCGACTATCGCGAACTAAACAAGGTGACCATCAAGAACAAGTATCCTTTGCCGAGAATTGATGACTTGTTCGACCAGTTGCAGGGAGCTACGGTATTCTCGAAGATTGATTTGAAATCGGGGTACTATCAGCTCCGGGTGAGAGAATCCGATGTGCCGAAAACAGCTTTTCGGACGAGATACGGACTTTGTGAGTTCGTGGTTATGCCTTTCGGGTTAACGAATGCGCCGGCGGTGTTCATGCAGTTGATGAACAAAGTTTTTATCGAGTATTTGGATAAGTGTGTCGTCGTCTTTATTGATGATATTCTTATTTATTCAAGGAATGAAGAAGAGCATGCCCATCATTTGCGGGTAGTATTAGACATTTTGAGGACCGAGCAACTCTATGTAAAGTTCTCGAAATGTGAATTCTGGCTGAAGGAAGTGATGTTTTTAGGTCACGTGATTGAGCCGAGGGGGTTCGTGTGGATCCGCAGAAGATTGAGGCAGTGTTGGATTGGGCACCGCCCAAGAATGTGAAGGAGCTCCGTAGTTTCTTGGGTTTGGCTGGCTACTACCGTAGATTCGTCGAGGGTTTCTCGAAACTGGCTCGGCCACTTATGCAGTTGCTCCAGAAATCCGAGAAGTTCGTCTGGAATGACGAGAGGCAGTTGAGTTTTGAGGAACTGAAGAAGCGTTTGACTTCAGCCCCGGTTTTGGCGTTGCCATGTGGCAACGAGGGTTTTGCCGTTTATAGCGATGCTTCGGGTCAGGGTCTTGGGTGTGTGTTGATGCAGCACGGCAAGACCATTACCTATGCGTCGAGACAGTTGAGGCCGTATGAGCTGAACTACCCAACTCATGATTTGGAGTTAGCGGCAGTTGTTTTTGCGCTAAATATTTGGCGTCACTATCTTTTCGGCTCTGCATGTCAGATTTTTACCGATCATAAAAGTCTGAAATACATATTTACTCAGCGGGAGTTGAATATGAGGCAGAGGAGGTGGTTAGAGTTGATTAAGGATTATGACCTCGAAATCCTTTATCATCCGGGCAAGGCGAACGTCGTGGCCGACGCCTTGAGTCGGAAACCGGTTGCGTTTCGAACGCTTGAGATCCTTACGTCTCAGTCTGAGCTTCGGCGGGCTTTGATCGGGTTAGATGTTGAAGTTTTGTTGCCTGGGGCCATCGGGCAACTTCGTGCTTTAGAGATTTCGTCGTCTTTGATCGATGAAATTAAGCTGAAGCAGTTAGAGGATCCGATGATTATTCAAATCCGAGAGAACGTTCTTAAAGGGAAGTCTCCTGGGTTTGTAATTCATGAGGATGGCATTTTGAGATTCTAGAGTCGGCTTTGTGTGCCGAACGACTCAGAGTTGAGGCAGAGAATTTTGCGCGAGGCCCATGCTACGCCTTACTCCGTTCATCCTGGTTCGAGTAAGATGTATAAGGACCTGAGGAGGAATTTCTGGTGGAATGATATGAAGGAGGAGGTCGCCCAGTTTGTAGCGAGATGTTTGACTTGCCAGCAGGTCAAAATCGAGCATCAGCGACCAGCCGGTTATTGCAGTCACTTCCCGTTCCGGAATGGAAATGGGAAGATATATCGATTATCGAGATCGGGCATGAATATGGTTTGGGTGATTATCGATCGTCTTACTAAGTCGGCACATTTTATGGGCATCAAGGACACTTGGGGCCCGGAGAAGTTGGCTCGTATATTTATCGCACAGATTGTGAGGCTTCACGGTACTCCGAAGTCTATCGTTTCGGATCGTGATGGCCGTTTTGTATCACAATTTTGGCAGGCGGTGCATAAGGCGTTGGGTACTTGTTTGCATTTGAGTACCTCTTTTCATCCCCAGTCAGATGGGCAGTCGGAACGCACTATCCAGACGTTCGAGGATATGCTGCGTGCTTGTGCTCTCGATTGGAGTAGTGACTGGGAGGAACATTTGCCACTAATCGAATTCACGTACAACAATAGTTGGCACGCATCGATTCGGATGGCACCGTATGAGGCACTCTACGGGCGGCGTTGTCGATCGCCGATTTGTTGGAATGAGGCGTCCGACTTGGTCGGGACCGAACCGGATGTCGTGTTAGAGACGAGGCGGAAGATAGAATTAATCCGAGAACGGATGTTGACTGCCCAGAGTCGACAGAAGTCATATGCCGATGTCCGTCGTCGACCTTTAGAATTCGAGGTGGGAGACCACGTTTTACTGAAGGTGTCGCTGACGAGAGGAGTTTTCCGTTTCGGGAAAAAGGGAAAGTTGAGTCCGAGATTTATTGGACCCTTCTAGATTCTCGAGCGAGTCGGTGGGTTGGCATACCGTTTGGCATTGCCCCCGGCCCTGAGTCATGTTCATAGCGTTTTTCATGTTTCCCAGCTGCGGAAATATGTCCCGGACCCTAGTCACATCATCGATTATGATGAGATTGACGTCGCCGAGGATATTACTTTTGAGGAGCGTCCTTTGAAGATTTTAGAGCATCGGGAGAAACGACTGAGGCATAAGACCATTCCCTTGGTCAAAGTGCAGTGGTCGAGACATGGTGTCGAGGAGGCAACTTGGGAAACCGAGGAAAGCATGCGTGCTAAGTATCCCGAGTTGTTTATTTCTTAAGTTTCGGGACGAAACTGTAACACCCCAAACTAGGCGGATATTACAGTGCCGTGGACCCCCGACTGGGACCCACCAGGCGAATGAAAATGAATGAATTACACAGGTAAATGTAGTACCGAACCACATTACAACATCAATTACTCCGATGAGGAGTTTTATACAACACACCCAGTATAAAATAGAATACATGTGTATTTTATGTGACGATAAAATACACAACACTGAATGAAATGAGCATTCAAACGGAATGTCTGCAGCGGAATAAATAAAAGAAACACAATGACTGAATAAATGACTGAACAGACTGGGCCCCCCTACTAGTATCACTGGGACTCGTCGCCGTCAACATGCTCTTCCCGTGCCTTTGCCTTGCCGTGACCTGAAAACAAAATCCCCCAACGGGGTCAGTTACACAGAACAACAATCCTCAAGAGTTGAAATTACACAATCATGAATTAACTGAAGTTATGAAATATTCTTAATTATGAATTACGCTGAAGAGGAGTACCATAGTACGCCCGTAATGTTCTGTGCAAGTGTACAAGACGAATGTCCGGACACATCCGTCCTTGTACCTAATTAGTCTCACGGAGGTAAGCATTACCGTGTGCACAGTCCAATGTATCGGTGAACCCAATACATGACCATCGTGTGCCCGACTAAAAATTCCACACAGCCACACCCGGCCACGCAATATGAACCCAGAAGGTCATATGAACGAGAATGACCGTAATGAATATCAATGAATAAGTAATAATCGACAAAGTCAAGAATGACTCACCGAGATGAGAGTAATAATGAAATGAATGATAGTTCAACGAAAAGATTGGAACCGCTGCTCCTTATGGTCAAGTGATTAATTGACAATAACAAGTTCTAATATGATTAATACAATGATGAATGAGTTATGATTATGAGTAATCAACAACAAAAGGAATGAGTATCCTTTTAACCGAGTAAGAATTAACTTACACAACAACGATGTAGAATGTCCGTCCACGAACAACGTCCTAACCAAGATACCGGTCGCTCGAACAACCTTAATTCAATACAATTGCCAACAATCCGATCAATAACGAATTAAACACGAATATAACGAACTCAAGCCGTCGATACGATTAAACCAAGTTCAAAGGGGCATTATATCGAACACTTTGAGTCCAACTTCGATTGATTACAACTAAACCTCAACAATACCAATCTCAAACCCCCACGAAGTGCTTCAAATCAATAAAACATCTCCAATACGATCAATAGTCCGTTAAGAATATCCAAAAACGTGATTATAACAACTATTAATCGGAAATCCCCAAATCCAACTCGATATTCAAAGTGTTCTTGAATAAATCTCTCAATAATCCAATGAATCCTTATACAAACTCATAATCATAAACATATCCCTTCATATAACATGATTATATCGTCCAAAACATTATATCTCGACACAAAATCGAAATCCAAGGTGTTGAAGAAATTACCTCTTGAAGATCCAACCACTTCGATCCGATGAACACGAGTTATAACGAGTATCCAAGCTTCCCAAAGGAATGAAGATGATGAAGATTACACACTCAAGTGATTGATGATGATGAAATCACTCTCTCAACACTCTCTCGGATGAAGAAGGAAAAATGAAAAAGTGAGGTGAAATGACCCGGCCAAGTCATTAAGTACTGCCGGAAGTTACGGCCGTAACTCGGCCCTCTTACGGCCGTAACTTTCCAAGTCAACGGCCTTACGGCCGTAACCGGCCAACTCGTACGGCCGTAACTCGGCTTCGTCCGAAAGCCTGCCGACAGACTTACGGCCGTAACCGATCCTGAGTTACGGGCGTAACCCGCCTTCATCAAAAACATCCGTCGACACCCTTACGGCCGTAACCACACACCTTACGGCCGTAACTCGGATGATACGGCCGTAACCGGCCAAGCTTACGGGCGTAAGCCCTCCTCGTCGAAATGACCAGGCACCCTGCCTGCCACGTACGGCCGTAACCGGCCAAGCCTTACGGCCGTACCTTCCCCGACTTACGGCCGTATGCCGCAACCCTTACGGCCGTAAGTCACCCTTGGTCGACAACAACCAAAATTTACGAACACCACTTACGGCCGTATCTCACCATCCTTACGGCCGTAACTCACCTTCGGCCAAAAATGTCTCGGTAGCCTGCTGGACGCGTACGGCCAGAATCGCCAGCCTTTACGGCCGCACTGCTCAACTTACGGCCGTACCACAGACCTTACGGCCGTAAGCCCTTTCGTCAAATGGCTCGAAACACGAACCCTTGTTACGGCCGTAACCCAAAGTCCTTACGGCCGTAACTCGATGCTGGCCAAGTTGAAAATTCCGATAACTCCGATTCCACGATACGACTGATGAATGATCCGACATAACATACGAATGTGAAAATGAACAAGTCTAACACAAGCCACGGATGATGCTCCCAGTACGACTACCAATCACGATGAAAATAATAATACTCCCGTCGATCTCTAAACGGAGATGACCTGCCGATCGGTAACTGATATACGATTACAACATGCCAACCGTGAACACCAATGAATGAGTCAAGAATGATGAGTGATTATTAACGAGTGAGAATTACTGAGTGACAAATACAGACTGATAATTACTGAATGAAAATGAATGAATTACAACCGGGTATTACATACTCCCCCCCTTAAAATAGTTTCGTCCCCAAAACTAAGGGTCAAACAACTCGGGATGACTCTCCCGCATACTCTCTTCGGTTTCCCAAGTGGCCTCTTCGACTCCGTGTCTAGACCACTGAATTTTAACCAAAGGAATCGTCTTATTCCTCAACTGTTTGATTCGCCGCTCTAAAACTCGAATAGGACGTTCCTCATATGAATGATCGTCGGCAATCTCGATTTCATCGAACTGAAGTATGTGACTCGGGTCGGCAACATACTTCCGCAACTGAGAGACATGAAACACATTATGAATTCGGCTCAACGCCGGAGGTAAAGCCAATCGATAAGCTAACTCGCCCACTCGATCCAAAATCTCAAACGGTCCAATGAATCTCGGACTCAACTTTCCCCTCTTCCCAAAATGGAAGATACCACGACTCGGGGATACCTTGACCAACACATGGTCACCAGCCTCGAACTCTAATGGTCGACGATGGTTATCTGCATATGATTTCTGTCGACTCTGAGTGGTCAACAAACGACTCCTGATCAAAGCTACCTTCTCACGGGCGGCTATAAGCATATCGGGCTCGGTGCCGATTGATTCTGATAAGTCGTCCCAACACAACGGAGATCGACAACGACCATACAAGGCCTCGTAAGGTGCCATCTTGATCGAAGCATGCCAACTATTATTATACGTGAACTCGATCAATGGTAGTTGGGCTTCCCAATCGTCTTTCCAATCGAGGACGCATGCCCTCAACATGTCCTCTAATGTCTGAATGGTCCTCTCTGATTGTCCGTGGACCGAGGATGAAAAGCGATCGAGATTAAGCCGAGTTCCCATAGCACGATGAATCGATTTCCAAAATGCGACACAAACCGTCCGTCACGATCGGAAACGATACTTTTAGGAGTACCGTGCGATCGACTATCTCTTTGATGAACAGTTGAGCAAGTCTCTCGGGACCCCACGTTTCCTTGATTTCAAGGAAATGAGCTGATTTGTTAAGCGGTCCACGATCACCCGGATCGTGTTCATGCCACGACGACTCGTCGGCAAACTCGTGATGAAATCCATAGAAATGTCTTCCCACTTCCACTCGGGAATAGGAAGGGGTTTCGAGATACCCGCCGCCGCCGATGTTCAATCTTAACTTGTTGTGAGTTAAGCATCTCGAAACAAATTCTGCGACTTCTCGCTTCATATTACTCCACCAGTAATTTTGTTTCAAGTCCTTGTACATCTTGCTAGACCCCGGATGAACGGAATAAGGGGTAGCATGAGCTTCTTTCAAAATCGAGTTTTTCAACTCGTCATTTGCCGGTACGCACAACCGATTCTTAAACCTCAAAAGTCCATCCTCGTGGACCACAAATCCAGGGGCTTTCCCCCGAGCCACATCCTCACGGATGCGTAACAATGATGGGTCCGAACCCTGATTCTCTCGAATTTCCTCCTCGAGTGACGATGAAATCTCTAACATACAAAGTTGCCCCTGAACTCGCTGAAGCCAGACCTCGATCTCGGGTCTAAGGAATTCCTGCTCAAGCTCCTTCTGAACTGTTAAACGGGCAAGCATCTGCTCCTGAACGGACTTACGACTCAAGGCGTCGGCCACAACGTTCGCCTTGCCCGGGTGGTAGAGGATCTCAATATCATAATCTTTGATTAATTCCAACCACCGTCTCTGACGCATATTTAACTCCTTCTGAGTAAATATATACTTTAAGCTCTTATGATCGGTGAATATCTGACAGGTGACGCCATAAAGGTAATGACGCCAAATCTTCAAAGCGAACACCACGGCTGCTAGCTCCAGGTCGTGGGTCGGATAATTAATCTCGTAAGGTCTCAATTGCCGTGAAGCATAGGCAATAACATTCCCGTTCTGCATGAGCACACATCCGAGACCCTGTCCGGACGCATCACTATAAACCACAAATCCTTCCGTCCCCTGTGGCAAGGAAAGTACAGGTGCTGACATTAACCGGCTCTTGAGTTCCTCAAAACTCCGTTGACACGCGTCGGACCACGTGTATTTCTTATCCTTCCGCAAAAGGTTCGTCAAGGGTTGAGCGATTTTAGAAAATCCTTCCACAAATCGCCGATAATAACCCGCTAATCCGAGGAAACTTCGGATTTCCTTAACGTTCTTCGGAGGTAGCCAAACTCGAATAGCCTCTGTCTTCTGAGGATCGACACGAACTCCGTCTGATGAAATTACATGTCCGAGAAAAGTCACTTCGGACATCCAGAACTCACATTTAGAAAACTTCCCATAAAGTTGTTCTCGTCTCAACACGTCGAGCACTTGATGAAGGTGAAACTCGTGCTCCTCCCGGTCACGAGAATAAATCAAAATGTCATCGATGAAGACAACAACAAACCGATCCAAAAAGTCGATGAAGACCCGATTCATTAACTCCATGAATACCGCAGGTGCATTAGTCAATCCGAACGGCATAACCACAAACTCATAATGACCATAGCGTGTTCGAAACGCCGTCCTCGCGATGTCTGACTCTCGGATCCGCAACTGATGATATCCAGATCTTAAGTCGATCTTGGAAAATACTGAAGCTCCCTGAAGTTGATCTAAGAGATCATCAATACGGGGTAAGGGATACTTATTCTTGATCGTCACCCTGTTCAACTCCCGATAATCAATACATAAGCGGAATGAACCATCCTTCTTCTTGACAAACAACACTGGTGCTCCCCATGGGGACGCACTCGGTCGGATATAACCTTTCTCGAACAACTCCTCAAGTTGGTTCTTTAATTCCTGCATTTTGGTCGGGGCCATCCGGTACGGTGCCTTCGATATCGGGGACGTACCAGGCACCAACTCAATCGTGAATTCCACATCCCTCTGTGGAGGCAAACCAGGTAACTCATCTGGAAAAACATCGGCATATTCCCTCACTACCGGAATATCCGTTAACATTACTGATGACTTCTCGGTTTTGGCCATATAGCACCAATAACCGACACATCCCTGATTGAGTAACTTTACTGCTTTCATCGAATTAATGACCTTACGAGCAATGTAGGATTACCTCCGAAACACACATTCAACTCCATCGTCTGAAATGATAGTGACCATACGCTTACGGACATTAATGATGGCATCATGACGATCCATCCAATCAATACCCAAGATGACGTCGTCCCTCGGCAAATCTACCACGATTAGGTCAGCTGGCCATATACGACCATGAAACTGAATCGGACAATTCTGAATCTCACGATTACCGATAATTCGTCTACCATCAGGTAGGCCAATGACATAAGGCTCACAACTAGTAGCACTACCCAGACGTAGTCTACTCAAACATGACTCGGAAATGAATGAATGCGATGCACCAGTATCGAAAAGAGTACACACAGGTTGAGATAGAATATCGAGTGTACCTGAGATCATTCGGGCCTCTGGATCATCGGTCTTCTTCATCTCATAAATCCGGGGCTTGCTAGTCCCGGCACCGGACGCTCCCGTCTGCTGGCTAAAAGCTCCACCTTTAGTCGCCCCTGTCGTTTTAAACGACGCTGATTGAGTGGCCTGGTTCTGAACGGCTGACTGCCTAGGGGCCTGAGATGACGTCTGAGTAGGTTTGGAGTCCCTACGGCAATATCGGGCCTTATGCCATACAATTCCAAAATTATGACATGTGATAGTCTGCCGGACACTTGGTACCGAGGTGACCAAGTTCCCCGCAGCTATAACAGTGATGGCCGAATCGCCGCTCGAGACCGAGATTCCGCGGGTCTAGACGACACAGAGGTCGCTCGAAAGCGGAGCCCGCACGGGGTTTCTTGAAAGTGGCACGACTCCCGTCAGACTGATTACGATTCCTGGACTTCTTGCTAGCAGACGAAGGTTGCTGCTTAGCAATTTCTTTAGCAGTAAGCTCGTAGGTGAGAGCTTTCTCAATGAACTCGGCCAACGTGGTGCAATTATGATTAAGTAACTGAAGTCTCATACGGGGTTTCAGCCTCTTGCTGAAATACTTGATCTTATCCGCCTCTGAATGAATGATGGACGAGGCGAAAGGAAGAAGTTCCTGAAATTTCTCGGCAATAGCGAGAACATCCTCGTCTGTTGAGGGGTCGGGGGTGAGCAATTCTGACAGCTTGGCCTCCCTGAGTGGGGCCGGATAGTACCTCTCCATCATGAGAGTCTTGAACTGATCCCAAGTACATGTTCCGTCTGTGGGCTTCAACGACAACCACCAAGAATGTGCGCTCTTACCCAGGTAGTAAGCCGCAACAGAAACTTTGTGTCCCTCGGGACACTCTACCATAGCAAACAGCTTCTCGAAATGCTCGAGCCAATGAATGATATCTGCCGGCTCAGACGAGCCCTCAAAAGTAGGTGGCCTCTGGCGAGAGATATCGCCGATGATATTACTCACATTCCTCTCTTGCCTCTGAGGTGGCGGCGGAGGAGCTCGCGGTCCCGATTGACGGAGTTATGCATCGTCTCCATCAATCGAGCCATCCAGGTCATTTGGGCCATCATGCCACTGCATAAATGCGAGTGGATCAACCGGACACCCTCGATGAGCCGTGTCCGGTACGACTCCCCGATAATGAATGATCGCGTCCAGGTGAACGAGTGGCAGCGTCGCTGCTCGATGAATTAGCATTATTCCTCGCGTTTGCACGTGTATTCACACGAGCTCTCGGGATTCGGCCCGCTCCACGGCCTCGTCCTCCACGTCCTCTGCCAGCCCTTTCCATACTGAGGTGGAAAGTCATATGATGATTATATATCTCGCATGAGTATCACATTATGATTATATTATGAAATGATGAAAATGAGCATACGCGCTCAAATACAGCGATTACATGAGTGATCAATTGACGTGACATGATTATCTGATGAAGTTACTAAAATGATTATCTTGAATGAGTTAACAAGATTAATGATCCGATCTCCCTGATCAACAACTGAATAATGAAATGAATTGACTGATTAATGAGTTAACCTGACCGTCCCGGTCAAAATGACAATGATGATTGAGGATTGTTAACTGATGAATTATGAATGAATGATTAATGCCGGAAATTATACCATGGCATTAGAAATCTTACAGTTCGTGGTCTGATTGGCTCGGCATTTGCACAGGTCACACGTGACGCGAAAGCCCAATGATACTAGTCCGATGACGATGATTTCAAATGGGACATGACTTGGAGGGTAGTATTCAAAACCACGCTCCGATACCAACTCTGTAACACCCCAAACTAGGCGGATATTACAGTGCCGTGGACCCCCGACTGGGACCCACCAGGCGAATGAAAATGAATGAATTACACAGGTAAATGTAGTACCGAACCACATTACAACATCAATTACTCCGATGAGGAGTTTTATACAACACACCCAGGATAAAATAGAATACATGTGTATTTTATGTGACGATAAAATACACAACACTGAATGAAATGAGCATTCAAACGGAATGTCTGCAGCGGAATAAATAAAAGAAACACAATGACTGAATAAATGACTGAACAGACTGGGCCCCCCTACTAGTATCACTGGGACTCGTCGCCGTCAACATGCTCTTCCCGTGCCTTTGCCTTGCCGTGACCTGAAAACAAAATCCCCCAACGGGTCGATACTGAACAACAATCCTCAAGAGTTGAAATTACACAATCATGAATTAAGCAAGTTATGAAATATTCTTAATTATGAATTACGCAAGAGGAGTACCATAGTACGCCCGTAATGTTACGTGCAAGTGTACAAGACGAATGTCCGGACACATCCGTCCTTGTACCTAATTAGTCTCACGGAGGTAAGCGTTACCGTGTGCACACCCAATGTATCGGTGAACCCGATACATGACCATCGTGTGCCCGACTAAAAATTCCACACGCCACACCCGCCACGCAATATGAACCTGAAGGTCATATGAACGAGAATGACCGTAATGAATATCAATGAATAAGTAATAATCTGACAAAGTCAAGAATGACTCACCGAGATGAGAGTAATAATGAAATGAATGATAGTTCAACGAAAAGATTGGAACCGTCGTTCCTTATGACTGAAGTGATTAATTGACAATAACAAGTTCTAATATGATTAATACAATGATGAATGAGTTATGATTATGAGTAATCAACAACAAAAGGAATGAGTATCCTTTTAACCGAGTAAGAATTAACTTACACAACAACGATGTAGAATGTCCGTCCACGAACAACGTCCTAACCAAGATACCGGTCGCTCGAACAACCTTAATTCAATACAATTGCCAACAATCCGATCAATAACGAATTAAACACGAATATAACGAACTCAAGCCGTCGATACGATTAAACCAAGTTCAAAGGGGCATTATATCGAACACTTTGAGTCCAACTTCGATTGATTACAACTAAACCTCAACAATACCAATCTCAAACCCCCACGAAGTGCTTCAAATCAATAAAACATCTCCAATACGATCAATAGTCCGTTAAGAATATCCAAAAACGTGATTATAACAACTATTAATCGGAAATCCCCAAATCCAACTCGATATTCAAAGTGTTCTTGAATAAATCTCTCAATAATCCAATGAATCCTTATACAAACTCATAATCATAAACATATCCCTTCATATAACATGATTATATCGTCCAAAACATTATATCTCGACACAAAATCGAAATCCAAGGTGTTGAAGAAATTACCTCTTGAAGATCCAACCACTTCGATCCGATGAACACGAGTTATAACGAGTATCCAAGCTTCCCAAAGGAATGAAGATGATGAAGATTACACACTCAAGTGATTGATGATGATGAAATCACTCTCTCAACACTCTCTCTCGGATGAAGAAGGAAAAATGAAAAAGTGAGGTGAAATGACCCGGCCAAGTCATTAAGTACTGCCGGAAGTTACGGCCGTAACTCGGCCCTCTTACGGCCGTAACTTTCCAAGTCAACGGCCTTACGGCCGTAACCGGCCAACTCGTACGGACGTAACTCGGCTTCGTCCGAAAGCCTGCCGACAGACTTACGGCCGTAACCGATCCTGAGTTACGGGCGTAACCCGCCTTCGTCAAAAACATCCGTCGACACCCTTATGGCCGTAACCGCACACCTTACGGCCGTAACTCGGATGATACGGCCGTAACCGGCCAAGCTTACGGGCGTAAGCCCTCCTCGTCGAAATGACCAGGCACCCTGCCTGCCACGTACGGCCGTAACCGGCCAAGCCTTACGGCCGTACCTTCCCCGACTTACGGCCGTATGCCGCAACCCTTACGGCCGTAAGTCACCCTTGGTCGACAACAACCAAAATTTACGAACACCACTTACGGCCGTATCTCACCATCCTTACGGCCGTAACTCACCTTCGGCCAAAAATGTCTCGGTAGCTGGCCAGACGGCCAGAATCGCCAGCCTTTACGGCCGTACCTGCTCAACTTACGGCCGTACCACAGGACCTTACGGCCGTAAGCCCCTTTCGTCCAAATGGCCTGAAACACGAACCCTTGTTACGGCCGTAACCCAAAGTCCTTACGGCCGTAACTCGATGCTGGCCAAGTTGAAAATTCCGATAACTCCGATTCCACGATACGACTGATGAATGATCCGACATAACATACGAATGTGAAAATGAACAAGTCTAACACAAGCCACGGATGATGCTCCCAGTACGACTACCAATCACGATGAAAATAATAATACTCCCGTCGATCTCTAAACGGAGATGACCTGCCGATCGGTAACTGATATACGATTACAACATGCCAACCGTGAACACCAATGAATGAGTCAAGAATGATGAGTGATTATTAACGAGTGAGAATTACTGAGTGACAAATACAGACTGATAATTACTGAATGAAAATGAATGAATTACAACCGGGTATTACAGAAACTTGTTTTTAGAGGGGTAGAATGTAATATCCGCATTTTTTTCCTTCTCTTATTATTCTCATTTTGGTGCATTTTCGTTTTTAGCAACTCGCTTGTAACCGTATTGACATTTTGAGGATATTTAATATTGAACTTTTTTGTCGTTCGAGCTTGATTCGGACTCGTTCTACTCAATTTGATGTTTCATGTTGTTATTTCGGATATTATCGTAATCGTCATTTGGAACCGCCGTTCCGTACCATCGTGAATTGTTCACCGTTGTATTTCGATTCTTTTTCGGTACCCCCCTCTTTCATTTCTGGCATGTGCTCCACAGAAAGGAATGTTACGTACGTAACACCCTTTTGGTTACGTACGTAACGTCCTAGTGTATTCAGTTCAGGCGATTCTGCGTTTTTGGTTACGTACGTAACACCCTTTTTGGTTACGTACGTAACGCCCCAGTGTATATCAGTTCAGGCGATTCTGCCTTTTTGGTTACGTACGTAAAGCCCTTATGGCTTACGTATGTAATACGGCTTACGTACGTTAGCATGTGGTGGCTAACGTACGTAACGAGACCTGGGTTTATAAACCCAGGGGTTGACCGATTTCGGCCATTTTCACTCCTTCTCCTTCCCATCCGACTCCTAGGCGATCTCTTTGGTATTTTCGGCAATTTGAAGCTTGATAACTCCGAGCTATCATCTTCTTCGAGTTATTGGGGCATAGTATCAACCTCTAATCGTGTTCTTCGTCATTATTCAAGGTAAACTCCTAAAACCTTGTTTTGGGTAATTGAAGGGGTTTTCATGTTTCGTCCGATTCGTTCCGTATGTTAGATTAATTCATGATGTACATGATTAACCTTGTTGATTTCGTTTGTTACCCTACGGGTTCATGGTATATTTCGTAGTAATTTTGTAGTCGAGAGGGTTTGGTTGTGGTCCGCCCTCGTCGTTGTTTCTATACGAATATACATGAATCGTAGGCGGGTTTTCGGGTGTATTCCAATTCCGTATTCATTTAGGATTGGTCGTGATTGTGTTCTTCGTATCGTTAGGTTCGTGATTATCGGCTCCTATCGGTCACCGGTGTTTCTCCTTCCGTTCGTTGCGTCATTTATTATTCAAGGCAAGTATTTTTGGAAACCTTTATGCTTAACATGAAATGGTAATGTATATTGTGTGTGCTATACTCACCCTGGGAGGGTCCGACGGGGCCTCGGGGGAATCTATGACTTCACTGGATTCACGAGTTTGTTTCGCTTGACTGGGAGGGTCCTTAGTGGCCTCGGGTGGGATTCATGGTGGCGTCCTGGTCCTAGGCGATGCCTGTGCGTGATTTATTTTATAAAGTGGCCAGCTCGGGAGGGTCCTTAGAGGCCTCGGGTGGGATTCATGGTGGCGTCCTGGTCCTAGGCAAATTGTTTGTTGTTTGTTTTCCGGAAAAGACATGTATACGGTTTTGGTTTTGAAATGATATTGGTACATCTTATGAAATGTGTAAGCGATTGGTTTGCCCGATTGATCTTAGCGTAATTGCTAACCCTCTGGGACCGTTTGGGGAAATTCTTGTTATGAATTTCGAGTTATGATCATCCGGACGAGCGGCCAGGGACAAGACGAGGATGTTGGTAGGGTCGTTGATATGTGCACTCGAGTCTACTTATTTCTTTTGTCCACTTCGATATGGTTGTTTACTATATTTACAAATCGATAGACCGTATCATGAGTCTTAGGCTTTTCAATTCAAACCCCGTGTTGTATTATTTTGAATTGCTACATTGTCGATTGCTTACTTATTATTACTCGGGCGTACCTTTATATGTTATAAGATTTAAATGTGTGTTCTCGCTAACCGAGATGGTTAGTCGAGGGGTGTTTTCTAGTTGTAGCCTGGTGGGTCCCATGTAGGGGTCCACGGCGCTGTAATATACTTCGAATATCTCGGGGGTGTTACAGGTATAGGTATGCATTGTACTAACTACGTACAGGTAGATATTAAGATTGTAGTATATTAATTAATAAAATTAAAAACAAAAAATTATTAATTACAAAACTAACCTTAACTTTACAAAATAAATAAAAAAATAAAAATTTAGCCTTTCTTTTTATGTTTTTATTTGGAATTTATCAAAAAAAAAAAAAAAATCCATTCCATTTCTTTTTATTTTCCTCTTCTCACATTGATTTAACCTCCTTTTCTACTTCTTCTTCCTCCGATTTGCCCTAACCTCCCATCCTTTTCTACTTCTTCTTCTTCCTCTGCCGGTTCACGACCCATGAAACTCCAGATTCTTCTTCTTCCGCCTTTTCATGAGCCAGCCCTTTGCTCATACTTGTTGATCGAACAAATCTGGATTTAAGACCAAAAAAAAAAGGAGACGGCGATTTCTTAGGCGAAATGGGGGCGATTTCATCCCCTCAGCCCTCGGTCGGTCTTCAATTCCTTACTGAGTCTTACTAATATTCTAGAGATTATGCTTTCACAAATTTGTTTCGGAATTTCAGTAGCTTCATAACTATATTAATAATCGATTTTTTCATGTATATTTGTTCGGTGCGATTTCAGATCGCGATTGAGTTTCGCGATTGTTTCCGATCTTCTTCTTTGCACGGTTCGGGGCTCGATTAACTGGGCTTGTTGTGGCTGCGATTTGGTACTGGTTTGCGCTTTTCTATTTTGATTGGGATTTGTTGCTGTGTTGTGTTTGTCTGTGCGATTTTAGTTAGGCGACTGGATTAGCCGCGTCGGTGTATTCGATGGCAAATTCATCATCTTCCTGTGGTCTGTTCTCATCTTCTTCATCAATTCATGCTTACTCACCCTCCTTACAACGATTCACGCCTGATTTTGGTTCTAGTCCTAGCCGCCCTGAGTTATTCAATCTGGTCAAAAGGGTCGATGGTTCCGATGTCAAAAAAAATAAATATCGTGCAACTCCATCTCCAGATGTTTCTGGATCGGCTCTTGCATTGGTTACAAATCTTTCTCCAGTTTCGGTCCCTCAAGTCAATCGTGATTGTGCAGCTATAGTTTCACCTCTTCATTTTGGTGGAGATGGTGATTTCTCATCAATGGAGGACGTCAACGAATCCCTGGACTCTAATGATAAAAGGAATCCTTCTCTGCTCGAGGAGAATCTCACTCTTAAGGAAGGTCTCTTGGGCGACTTGAAATTCGGGAAACCTCTTACTCCAGCTTCTGATCACATCTACTTTGGTGGTTTTAAGGTAAATACAAATGGTGCAGATGGATTTTGTAAGTCATATTCTAAATCTACTCGGATATCTCTCAAGTATATTAAGCCCGAAATTATCGATGGCAGTGTCTTTGTTCGTCCATCATGGGAAGTTGCGCAAGAGGGAATGAAACGATGGGAACTCACGGCAGTTGGTTACTTTCTTGGTGAGAAATTTTTTTTCATGGGGGTCAAGAACTTTGCACTTTCGGTTTGGAAAGGTCTTATAGAGGTTAAAGCTACTACCAATGGCTTCTACTTCTTCAGATTTGATTCGGAGAATTGTATCGTGGATACTATCGAGGGCGGGCCTTGGATTTATTCGGGACAACTTTTATTTCTGGAACATTGGAGGGAAGGTATGTCGTTGGAAAAACGTAGTCATAAGGACATATGGAACTGCTACGAGGATTTACTCAAGAAATTCGAAGAGATGTTTGAAATATTTGGGGAACTCTCGGAATCAACAATGAAATGGCAGGTTGTCTATACAGACGATGAAGATGACATGATGATGGTTGGAGATGATCCATGGCAGTTAAGTCCAATTTTAGAGTCTCCTTTTTCTTTCATTGTACTCTCTCCCTCCCCTCCCACTGGCGCTAAAAAAATTGTAATATATCCAGGTTCGGGTCGGGTGACTTATAATGGATATGGGATGGATGAGTTTGTGTCGCAAAGAACTGCAGCGTATATTAGCCAACATGATCTGCATATTGGAGAAATGACTGTTAGATTTTCCGCCAGATGTCAGGGAGTTGTAAGACTCGCCCCGAATACATCAGAGCCTCACAGCCTAGAACAAATGGATGTGTTTTTTGCCCTTTTAAGACAACAGTTGGCTCTAATCATCTTTGCTAGGCATTTGTTCTGTCTTTTCCAAAAGTTGGAGCCTGTTGCACAGAGAGGATGTTCGGAGAACCAAATACATATTGTACATTTATGTTTCATGCTTATTGAACAGTGAGTATATAAATTGTCCGCATATAAATTGTCTACATTTAAGTTCTTATGGCTTTTTCTCTTGAGGAGAATATTATTGTTTATCCAAATTATAATTTTATTTTGTAACCAAATTTGGTGTTGTTCCATTATATACAATTGATTAATTTAAATTTTACAAGTATTCTTACATAACATACATTATATTTTATTTTTGTGATACAAATTGTAGAAAATGTTCCCATTTTTCAAAATACAGTTCTAAATTGTGAAGTATATGTAAATGTGTTATGTGTATTTATGTACATAATTTGTATATTTAAATAAGTAGAAAATTTTAATGTATTTTTACTATTTGAAAATTATATTTATGTACTTCATGTTTTTTCTACTGGAATTGAGATATTATGTGTGCGTGCCCCACAATATTTAAAATGAACTCAAGAGAAAAAAATATTTTAATTTTGAAAAAAATAATAGAAGATGAGTGGAAAAAGTTTGAAAAGCTTAAAATAATTCAGAAACTAAAATAAAATGAAATAGGAGAAAAATACTAACTAAAATAATAAGGCGATTGATTCAGTCATTTTATTTTTTCTAAAAATATTCTCATGATTAATCTTGCTGACTAATTAACATAATATTTAAATCATTCAATTTTATCAAAATTTGGACAATTTCATAATTTATCTGGTCGATTAATCTAACATGGTCTAATCATTAATTGTTTTCAAAAATTAGGCCCTCATATGATTTTTTTGGTCGATTAATTTAGCATCAAGTCTACTTTATCAAAATTAGGCCAATTCGATGATTTATCTTACCAATTAAATTAGTACAATGTTCATCCATTTTCTTCATCGATTAATTCAAAATAATATTTAATCGTCTGTTTTTTTCAAAATTTAAACCAATTTCATAATTTTTCTGGTCGGTTAATTTAAATGTCGTCAATCATTCAATCTTCTCAAAGTTTAGATCAATTTCATGATTTTCTTGTCGATTAATTTAATATTAGATTTAGTCATTTAATTTTATTAAAATTTAGACCAATTGGATTATTTATGTTGTCGATTAATTTAACACGATTTTAAATCATTTTCTTTGATGTAATTTAGAGTAATCACATTAGTAATCTTGACATTTACTTCTACATATGTATAATTTTAGACTAATTTCTACCCACACGCGCGCGCGCACACACAAACACACACACACACACACACACACACACACATATATATATATATATATATATTAGTATTAATCTTACATGGTGACCAACCGTACATTTATTTCAAAAATTAGATCCACTCCATGATATATCTTCCCGATTAACTTAACACCGAGTCTAATCATTCAATTTTATTAAAAATTAAACAAATTCGTCGATTTATCTTGTCGATTGATTTAGCATGACGTACACTCATTTCTTTTAATGTAATTTAGAGTAATCTCATAATTAATCTTGTCGTTTAATTTAACATGATGGTTAATCATTGTTGGCCACTTAAGTATACTGGATACAGTTTGGGAAATAGTTTAAACAACAAACTGTATGGAATCTAAATCTGAGTGCGTAGCGGAAGTCTTGGATACAGTAGGTTGCTATGGATACAGCAACTAAGTGTATGGTGTATACTTAATATATCACAGTAATTTAAAACAGTAAAAGCTGAAGGTAAATAGCACAGTAATTAAAGTGGTTCGAGGTAAACCCCTCTACGTCCACTGGTCCTCCACACAGGAGTAAAAAGTTTATTATAATTACTGCGTACACAACTACGTAATTATAAACAAACCTATCCTTGTATCGTTCACACAGATTGATACAAAGAATGTCGCTTTCAACCGTTCACACAGATTGGTTAAAGCTTCCTTCTTGACTAGCTTCTTCACACACGCCCAAAGCTTCGTCCTTATTCGTCCCACACAGTCGAATAACTTGTTGAGTTCACACAGAGCTCGGTTTTTACACGAGGTAAAAGGTAGGTAACCGTAAGAAGAAACAGCGACTTTGAATATGAAGTTCGAGTGATGATGGTCGTTCTTGATGTTGAGCACTGTATATCTCTTTCGTTCTTAAATGCAGTATGCTTTGGAGATATGTTTGCTCTGATGATAACTTTTGATAGCTTGAGTGTTAGGTTACTTGGGTAACTGATCTTCAATGTCTTCAAGGATATATATAGTCTCTGAAGAAAGTATCCGTTGAGATGTATCCGTTTGAATAAGATTTCGTTCAACGGGAATATGACATGATCCGGATTTCGCGGGATTCTGAAGATTCGAAGATCGGCGATTTAAATACTTTATCCTTGAGTATTTAAATACTTCTTTGTTCAACGGGACTTGACTTGTGTTCCTTCTTGTCCTTTTGTGAACAGTATGGAAGATAACTGTATTTTGAGCATCGAGACAGTTTCCATACTTGGTCTTTTTACAAGACTACTTGTTGTACTGAAGAGCTTCACTTGTATGCTGAATCGAGGCAGATCCTCGATACAGGATAAACCCTCAAAGCTTTGATACAGTTTCCTTTACTGTATTCGGATTGGCATATATGTCAAAACCTCAAATATGATTCGATACAGGGATCGGTTATCCCGGCTGATTCGATACAGGGTATTTGTTTTTCCCAACAATTTCCCCCTTTTTGACAATTTGCCAAGACTAACTTTCTTAACTCTTCGAGTCTTCTTGATGATGCCAAAACCTTCTTCATGAAGCGATCTTCTTTGATGACTTCTGGCAGATTTCTTGGTCTTTTGTCAAAAGGTCTGACTTAGTGACTTAGTCTATAATAATGAACTGCTCGTAGGCACGTTCGATACAGTTTGAGATTTATTACAACTTAAGCCTATGATTGGCGCGCAAGCACAATCTTACAATGTATTCTAAAGCTTACAACTGAAATTATGAACTGTTCGTAGACTAGTTCGTACAGCTTATTTTTCAATCAAGTTTATCTAACTTGAGATTTCTATCAAACAAATTAAGTAATCATACATAAACACAGTAGATTACGAGTTGTAATCTTTCAAGACAAACAAACGTTTTTATTGATATTCAAAATGATTGAGTACAAAGTTTGCTGTTTCGAATAGAAATTACAAAAAAAATATACATAGATTTCATCTCCTTATCTATAATCCGCATGCCTCCATGGTCTTTTTCCTTGTTCGTTCTCGGTGCCACGCCACCAGTTTTGAAGAGAATCATTGCCTCGATCCTGGTATATCGCTCTTCCTTCATATGAACGATCAAAGGCAAGTATCCAATCTTCTGGATGGGTGACCCGATCTCCTCTTCTATGTTTGGATTTCATTTCGATTTGGAGAGGGAGTTTACCTTCTTCTAGCATCTTCGTAAATTTATCTGCGGCCTCCGCTAACGTTTTATAGTTCTTGAAGATGGCGGATTCCCTGATGAGTCTGACAAAGTATCTCATCAGTTCGTTCTTCCTCCAGTGCTTCACTTCGTCGGCAGTTGGGTTGCGGTTGGTCGGCAGACGAATTTCCAAAGGTCTCTGAATAAGAGTTTGCCAAGGGACATTGGCGTCATGGAATTCCGGTCTGGAGCCTGAAATTTTAAAACTTTGGGATGTAGGTGCTAGCTTGTTCAATTCGGCAGTGATACTATTCTGAGCAGCCTCAAATTCCCTTTCTTGTTGCAGCCTTATTCTCCTAGCAGCTTCTCGTGCCTCTTCCCCCTCTTTGGCTTCACCAAGACTTTGCAGGATTTCAAGAGCAGCGTCCTGTTTGGTCTCGATGCAGGTCATTCTTTCAACAAGGGAGGAAAGAGTCTGCGACATTTCCTGAATGCATTTGTCGTGAGCACGCAGTTGAGAGCTGTTCTCAATCATTGCACAAGCGGTCTTGGCTTCATCTATCCTTGTCTTTGTAGCTTCCTCCTTCAGCAGTTGCTCCTGCTTATCTTCCATGATCTTCAAGGCTTGCTTGAAAACTTCTGGCAAAAGAATGAATGCGTCGACAACTCGAGATACTTCGTGTTGAAGAGTGGTCATTTCTTCGACGGCAGAGGTGTGCATCCAATTCAGTGCCTTTTCAACGGAAGATAGAGCATTTACTGCATCTTGGATAAATACAGTCTGAAGGCCAAGAGCTCGCAGGCGCTCTTTTCGTGCGGCAGAGATCGGAGAATCTGGTTTGGCAAGGTCTGCAGCGCTGTTCAACCTTCTTACATTCACGGATGGACGTGAAGTAAGTTGGACATCCTCAGGTTTGGTACCGTCCTCGGATTCCATGGTTGAAGGGGCGAGAGCAGCTTCCTGTGGTTTGGCGACAGTGGGTTGAGAAGCGTCCTGTGGCGAAGGTTCTTCAGCAATCATGGATGCAGGAGGGACTGAATCCTCCTGTTGGCTTTCAGGAATAGCTTCTTCTTCGGTCGCAGCAGGCTCGGGTGCCTGTTCCAAAATTTCTTGAACTTCCTCGACTGGAGGGACTGATTCCTCTTGGTCGGGAATGTTCTCAGGCTGTGGCGAAGGGGGATTGGCTTGGGTAGAAGGCCCTTCGTCATTTCTGGGTGGAGAGGCGTCTCGAGCTTCAGCCTCTTCACGACTCATTCTCAGACCTGCTTGTAGAGCATCGTCGTCGTCGTCTGAGTCATGATCGTCGTCATCTTTTGGATTAATGGGAGAATCCTCTGACTTCTTCTTTCCTTTCCTCCTGGCGTCAGATTTGTGCAGCAGGTGGCTTTCAATTAGATCCTTGCAAGAGGCGTTGTCCCATCGAAGCAGGGCCTCAATTTCAGTTGAGTCTGTTACTTCGGAGACGAATCTCTCTTCGTGGCTCCAATCGCTCCAGGTTATGCAAAGGTGTCGTACGGAGCTAGCCTGTAGCCTTTCCATTGCAGAAATCTTTCGTACGCGTGTTCAATTTGAACCGAAAGAAGTGTCTGATTGATGATCGAGTCAGGGGAGGGACTTCGAATAACGTCTGGAGATGCTATTTCGAGGGATTCCTGTACAGGTATGGGATCCTGTACGGAAGAGGGACTCCTTACAGGGGATGGTGCCCTGAAGGATGATGGATCCTGCACGGGTGTGGGATCCCGCAGAGGAGAAGTAGCTTTTGGCTCCGAATGGGCAGCCGACTCGCTAAAGTCTTGAATGTTGGCAGATGTCTCTATATCCGTCGTAGCCGCCAAAGGCTCGGGATCTACTGTCGATGCAGTAGGAGACACCTCTTCCACAGGGGTTGGGCCCTGGGGTACTTCATCAGAGGGTTGCGCCATGGGGGAGACATCCTTGGAGTGCTTGGCAGATTTGATTTTTGAGAGCCTCCTGAGTCTCTTCTTGGACTTCTCACCAGCAGAGTGTTTCTTGCTGTGAGATCGCTTTCGCTTCTTTGAAGATTCCATTTCTGGGACCTTCACGGTTTGATCTCTTGGGTTGGCAGAAATAGGCATGTGCCTGGTTCTCGGGTGGTTGCAATGCATGGTGCTCTGGTTATAAGCAGTGGGCTTGACGCCTCCTAAGTATATCCTCGAGCTATTTTTCTTCGCATCGGCGGATTGCGTCAGTCCGCACTTCGTCAGGATGTAGTTCAGCATCAAACCAAAGGATTTCTTTTGGGTGGAAGGCTTGCACACCTCTTCTTGAAGACGTTTCAGAATTATTTGGCACCAATTGACCTTTTCACAGGTCAAAATAGCTACCATCATTCTGAACCTTAAGTTCATGCACATCTCGAACGCACCGGTTCGGTTTTCAATGATCCTGGAGCAAAAGTCATGAAGATATACAAAATGAAGAAGAAAATTTTTCTTGTGACAAGTAGTTGTCACCATATCAACCACTTTGGACCCTGTAAAAAGTCCATAAAACTTGGTAATGAGCTCTTGAGACCCGAACGTCTCAAGTTGGTCCATGGTCAGGCCATCGGCGGGCAGCCTGTAGATTCTCTGGAGTAGATCGCGATTGATGCAGATTTTCACTCCCTGGACTGTTGCAGTGATGTCAGCAACATGACCTCCGTGGGCCAGTGACAGAAAATGGACGGCGGCGTTGAGGTAGAATTCCTCAACCAGATGGGCGTCGTATTTGTCGGCGGTCTTGATCCCAAAGCGATAGAGGCCTTGTTGTTCAAGACGAGTAATGATATATTCCATAGGTTCTGAGTCGTTGGTTTCTGAGAGAATACGCTCGATGATGACAGGTTTGGAGAAGATCCGGCCATCAATGATGTTGGAGGATTTCTTCAGAACAGGGGAAGATTGACCAGCCATTGATGTTTTCTTAAGAAAAAGGTGGAAGAAAACAATCGAATTACGCAGTGAATATGCAGAAAATATGTAGGCTGTTTGCTTGAGAACTCTTGTAATTGCAGAAAGCGTAAAGAGTCTCTAATGGCAGATTCAGTCCTTTTATACTTGGGCGGCGAGATAGGGTTTTGCAGAGTACGAATGGTCAGATTTTAAGGGATGGGAACCGATTTTGAAATCAACGGTTAGGATGGACTGAGTGTAACTGGTACGCTAATCCATTAAAAGGTTTAAAAATAGAGCGGGTCCCACTTCTGACATAGGTTGATACCCTAAATGCCTAAAACGGCGGTTTAAAAATAATAAACAATTTTGAAACATCGCGGCTTTTGAGATTCAGTTGTCCAGATGTCGTGTAAGGCATTTAATGAACATGACGTTTGACATAAAAACAGGGCACGTGGACAAAAATTATTTTAAAAGGAAATAATATTATATTATATACTGAATCGAAATCCTATAGCATGTGCTGTTCTCCGCGTCGATACAGCGTTCCCCCTTAAAAAGGTACTAATAGGTTTTGAATTCCATACAGCAATATTTGGATTAATGCTGTATTCATGGGTCCTACAGTATTCCCCCTTAATTAGCTGTAGGATTCATATTCGTTCGCTCGCTACAGTACTGTATTGATGATTCTGAGTGTACAGATAATTAATGTTGGATACTGTATTCAAGGGTCTTACAGCATTCCCCCTCAATTGTTGAGTAAAAACAGTAAATTACTTACAGGAGTCCGCCGTAGTATTCCCAATTCTTGTCTGAGCATGTTGAATCTTGCCGTGTCGAGAGGCTTGGTGAAAATGTCGGCCACCCGAGCGCTTGTATGAACTTTTTCCAGCGAACATCCTTGTTCTCGATGTGATTCTGATAAAATGATGCTTCATGTTGATATATTTAGTGCGCGAGTGCGAGCAGGATTGTGCGTGATTGCAATTGCACTCGTGCTATCACACATGATTGGAGTCTCTCTAGCATCGATTCCATAATCGACAGCTTGTTCTTGCATCCAAAGGATTCGCATACAGCGACTACCAAAGACATAGTACTCTGATTCAGTGGAAAGAGAGTTAGCCAATTGCTTCTTCTTGAACCAAGAGACGAGTCTAGGTCCAGAAAGTGACAAGTTCCACTTGTACTCTTCCTATCTAGCTTGCGACCTCCGAGATCCGAGTCATTTGTATCCAACTAAATCGAATCCTCCTTCCTTAGGATACCACGGTCCGGCATCGACTGTTCCTTTAATGTACTTGAATTCGTTTAGCAGTATTGAAGTGTGATTCCTTAGGTGCAACTTGGTATCTCGCACACACTCCAACAAAGAATCGGATATCGGGCCTGCTAGCCGTTAGGTACAGGAGCGAACCAATGAGCTTCCTGTAGAGTGATTGGTCAAACGGCTTTCCGGCTTCATCAGCACTAATTTGCACGGAAGTGCTCATAGGGGTTGGCGAGGATTTGGAATTGTTCATTCCAAATTTGTTGAGAAGTTCCTTGCTGTATTTCTCCTGGTTGATGAATATACCTGTAGGCAGATCGCTTTACACCGCAAACCTAGGAAATAACTAAGTTCCCCCATCATACTCATTTCAAATTTGCTTTGCATGAGATGTGAGAACCTTTGACATAGAGCAAGGTTAGTTGAACCAAAAATAATATCATCGACATAGATTTGTACCATTAGAAGGTCATCACCTTCCTGTATCTTGAACAAGGTTTTGTCGACAGCACCCTTCTCAAATCCGTTGTTGGTTAGATCTTTGGGACGGGAGTTTCGTACTGTGCTCTAGGGGCTTGTTTAAGTCCGTACAGCGCTTTCCTTAGCCTGTAAACTAGATCGATACCGTCTGTGTTGGCAAACCCTGGTGGTTGTTCAACATAAACTTCTTCTGCAAGTTCTCCATTTAGGAAAGCACTCTTGACATCCATTTGGTATACGATAAAATTCTTATGGGCGGCAAAGGCTAAAAATATCCTAATAGCTTCTAGTCTCGCTACAGGTGCGAAGGTTTCATCATAGTCGATTCCTTCTTCCTGACAATAGCCTTGTGCTACTAGTCTGGATTTGTTCCTTATGATAAGTCTATTTCGATCCTTTTTGTTTCGAAATACCCATTTGGTTCCTATAACCGATTGGTGTGTCGATGCAGGTACAAGATACCATACATTGTTTCTTTCGAAACCGTTAAGCTCTTCTTCCATAGATGTTATCCAATGAGAGTTGTTAAGAGCGTCTATGGTCGAAACAGGTTCGGACTGGGCTAAGAATACAGCGATAGTGCACATATTTAGTCTCCTAAGTTCGGATTGAGATTTCCATTCGAAACTGTGAAACTTGAGATTAGATTCTTCTTGTGCACAAAGTACATTTCCTTGTGTACTCTGTATTCTCCTACGAGTAGAAACACTGCATTAATGTTTCCAATGATCGGCTCTTGCGGGTGATCTCTCAACCATCTTCGGTCGGGTTCTAGTTCGGGATCCCGTCTCGTATCTAAAGTTTCTGTGGATACAGGCTTGACTTGTACAATCGGCTTCATCCACATCGATTCTTACAGTGCGGGGTTGATTTCTAAATCAACGACGGGTTCTATGGGTGTAGGTGGATCCAAGATAGATAGATGGTGAATGTCCGAGTGATATCATCTACTCTGTAGGATCATGGTGTGGTTCGTCGAACACTACATGAACGATTCCTCGATCGTCGGCCTCCTTTTATTAAAGATTCTCAAAGCTTTCTTTGACGGAAGAGTATCCTACGAATATTCCTTCATCGATTTTTCATCAAAGGTTCTAAGTTGGTCCTTCCCATTGTTCAATACATAACACCCGCATCCAAAATGTGAAAATACGAAACTAATGGAGTTTTGTTATTCCATACCTCATAAGTCGTTTTGTTGTGGTGCTTGTTGACGATACAATGGTTTTGAGTGTAGCATTTGTATTGGTTGCTTCACCCGAACGCTTGTGGCAATTTGCTTGCGGCAATCATTGTCCTTGTTGCTTCTTTCAACGTCCTATTCTTTCGCTCGGCAACACCATTTTGTTGAGGTGTACGGGCGGTGAGTATTCGTCTTGTATTCCATTCTCCGAACAGTATTGCTCTATAAAGCGGTTAGTAAATTCGGTACCTGCAGCCGGAACGAATGCACACGATACTCGACGCTTTTTCATTTTGTAACTTTCTCAGGAGCTCGGGCAGCCTTGATGTTGTTTCCTTCTTCTTGCTAAGAAAGATCGTCCAAGAATACCTGGAATAGTCATCAACAACAACCATGCAATATTTCTTACCTCCCAAACTTACTGGGTCTACAGGACCGTAGAGATCCATGTGTAGCATTTCCAACACTCTTTGGGTTGAAAGGTAGGATTTGCTTTTCGGGGTTGACTTGATTTGCTTGCCTTTACGGCATGGTCCGCATGACCCGTCCTTCTTGAATGACACATCCGCAAACCTCTAACCATACCTGTCTTGAAAGCTTGTTGATCGTCGTGAAGTTGACGTGAGACATCCTCTTGTGCCATAGCCGACTAAGATCTGCAGTGCCTTTGGCAACAAAACATGGAATTGAGGAGCTCATAGGCTTCGATCGGCAATGTACATATTATCGATCTGCTTCTGTAAGCACAACTTCCTTGGTTTGGGTGTTCTTGACTCTACAACGATCTATATAGAACTTCACCGAGAAGCTGTTTATCACGGGCGCTAATACTAAGTAGATTATCTTGTAAGCCTTCAACATATGCAACATCGGTGACCTTGAATTTCCCGACAAGTAGGTTTCCTTTCCCTCTTGTTCTTCCTTTAGACTTATCACCGAAGCGAACTTTTGGACCGCGACCTTCTACAAAATCGGATAGCTTGCTCCTATCTCCGATCATGTGAGAGCATCCACTATCAAAGTACCTGTATCCTCCTCTAGAATGTCCTGTAACAAAGAAATTAGGTAGATTTAGGTCCCCTTTGATTTTGGGTCCATATATGTTAGTTCCTTTAGGTACCCAAACTTTCTGACGGCAATTGGTTTCTTGTAGGATGTACTCGGTGCAAGATTGCGATATCTACGGGGCATATCCGTAGTTGTTATAATCATGATAATTACTATGCATGTAAAATTCGGGGTTATTATTATTATTCCGATCTGAGTGCCGTCTAGGAGGTGGAGCCATTTTCTTAGGCTATGACTTGTCTTAGGTCTCGGTTGGATTCCAATCTTGTTTTGATCTTGAACTAGCATCTGCTGTCTTGAGGGATAACGGGGCTCTGTATCCAATACCTAGGCGCACTTTGCGAGAAGTCTTGCCGTGCGGGCCTTTGGTGGTTGAATCTTGCCTTCTTTACGAATGATCGCGGCGTTGATGATATGCTTGTGGAGCATGCTGTTGATTACACCTTCTGAGTGGTTGTTGGTTCCACTGTCTCGAATAGTAGAGTTGAGGGGGCGGAATTGCAGCCTTCGGTTTTCTCGGTACAGCAGGTTCCTT
This sequence comes from Orobanche coerulescens, assembly GCA_033398695.1. Lineage (NCBI taxonomy): Eukaryota > Viridiplantae > Streptophyta > Magnoliopsida > Lamiales > Orobanchaceae > Orobanche > Orobanche coerulescens. The sequence goes on from JAWKAU010000031.1 coordinate 28,633, forward strand.
TATGGGACTAGGAGTATCTTCCGATTCTGGAATGTGTTCCACACTCTTGACGAACACTGTACTAGTTTTCCCTTTATTCGAACATGAGCTATATCCTAAGCCACTTTTATCATGAGCATGTTGCCCAGTGCTCAGAATTTCTTCCATTCTTTTGGACGATTTTTCAAAAGACTTCAGAATGGTCTCAAGTTCAGTTTCTCGCTTTTCGAGAGTTGTGATTTTGGTTTGTAGTAGAACCAAATCATTTGTCTTGCTCTCATTGTGGGTTTTAACCTCATTTAGTTCATGAGCAAGTTGATGATTGCTCTCCATGAGTTTTTCAAAATCGACCTTGCTGGTTTCACAATCAAGGGACATATTTTCATAGTTTATTTTCAGCAAGTCATTTTCATCTTTCAGCTCTAAATTTATTAATTGAAGCTGTATATTCTCAGTTTTTAGAGTCTCATGGGCCTTTTGAATGTTTTTAAACTCATTCATCATATTTTCGAAAGTATGAGTTGCATTTGACGGAATAACTGAGGTTGAACTTACCTCATCGTCGCTGTCTTCACCTTCTGGAACATCTTTGGCCATAAAGCACATGTATGCTTTATCATCGAACTCATCGTCAGATGAATCACTTTCAGTGACCACCTGAAGACATTCTGCTGATTTGGATGGTGTGGGGAGGCTTCGATTCTCAATCGAGTCCTTGAGCTTGTCTTTCCAAGCACGTCTTCTTTCATCTCTCTCTTGTTGCTCGGCCTCGTGCAATCTTTGGACTTTGGGATGAGGACATTTGTTTGCATAATGGCACGGTTTCCTGTGATTATAGCACGAGTTAGCATCACCGGATGATGTTTGGTACTTACCTTGTTGTGAGTTTGGGCACGTAGGAGTCTTTCAGTCGTTTGATGAACTTTTTGAATTTATGCATTAGAAGCGCCATTTCATCTTGGGACGGGATGTCGTCGTCGCTGTCGGCATTCTTGTGACCGGCTTCGACAAGCTAGGCATGCCGTGTCGACGGTTCGATACTGGCGAGAGCCGTGACCTTTGAAGGAGATTCTTTAGCTTTTTCTCTTCACAATGTCATACTCAAAAGCTTTGAGGTCGGAGAAGAGATCAAAAGTGGATATTTCATTAAGATTACAGGATACACGCATAGCCGTGGTCTTGATGTCCCATCAGGCCGAGAGATCTGAAAATTTTTAAGTTCTTCTCCTTTTGGGTGTAAATCTTGCCCAACGCTTCAAGTTCACCAACAATACCGGTAAATCTGAGGTCAAGTTCCTCAAGTTTTTCCGTTGGTTTCATTTCAAAGGATTCAAATTGCTGAGTAAGTTTTGAAATCTTGTTTTCTTTTGAGAGCTCAGTTCCCTCACAAATTAACTTGAGTTTATCCCAGATTTCTTTGCATTTTGCAGCTCTTTACCTTTGAGAACGTGCCTTTGTCAAGAGTGACAAATAATGCGTTCTTAGCCACGTTGTCGAGATTGGCTCGCTTCCTTTCATCGGTTGTCCATTGCTCGCGCTCCTTCTCGAGCATTTCAGCATGGGCTTGGCCCTCAATCCTTGCGGCCGGATTGACCTTCATGATCTTGATAGGACCATCCTGTATAACAAAAATCATCTCTTCGTGCATTGCTGCAAGATGAGCTTCCATTCTAATTCTCCAGTCGTCAAATTCGTTAATAGAGAACATAGGGACTTTGTTAATCATAGAAGTATCCAAACTGATAATATAGGAATGAAAGAGACTGTTTTGAAAATAAGTGATTTGAATCTGATTCGGTTAAAAAGAAATACGACTGATTCTTTTTAGAATCAACCTCTCTGATACCACTTGTTGGCCACTTAAGTATACTGGATACAGTTTGGGAAATAGTTTAAACAACAAACTGTATGGAATCTAAATCTGAGTGCGTAGCGGAAGTCTTGGATACAGTAGGTTGCTATGGATACAGCAACTAAGTGTATGGTGTATACTTAATATATCACAGTAATTTAAAACAGTAAAAGCTGAAGGTAAATAGCACAGTAATTAAAGTGGTTCGAGGTAAACCCCTCTACGTCCACTGGTCCTCCACACAGAGTAAAGTTTATTATAATTACTGCGTACACAACTACGTAATTATAAACAAACCTATCCTTGTATCGTTCACACAGATTGATACAAAGAATGTCGCTTTCAACCGTTCACACAGATTGGTTAAAGCTTCCTTCTTGACTAGCTTCTTCACACACAGTTCCAAAGCTTCGTCCTTATTCGTCCCACACAGGTCAGAATAACTTGTTGAGTTCACACAGAGCTCGGTTTTTACACAGAGGTAAAAGGTAGGTAACCAGGTCAGAACAACAGCTTTGAATATGAAGTTCTGAGCTGATGATGGCTGTTCTTGATGTTGAGCACTGTATATCTCTTTCGTTCTTAAATGCAGTATGCTTTGGAGATATGTTTGCTCTGATGATAACTTTTGATAGCTTGAGTGTTAGGTTACTTGGGTAACTGATCTTCAATGTCTTCAAGGATATATATAGTCTCTGAAGAAAGTATCCGTTGAGATGTATCCGTTTGAATAAGATTTCGTTCAACGGGAATATGACATGATCCGGATTTTGCGGGATTCTGAAGATCTGAAGACTGGCAGTATTTAAATACTTTATCCTTGAGTATTTAAATACTTCTTTGTTCAACGGGACTTGACTTGTGTTCCTTCTTGTCCTTTTGTGAACAGTATGGAAGATAACTGTATTTTGAGCATCGAGACAGTTTCCATACTTGGTCTTTTTACAAGACTACTTGCTGTACTGAAGAGCTTCACTTGTATGCTGAATCGAGGCAGATCCTCGATACAGGATAAACCCTCAAAGCTTTGATACAGTTTCCTTTACTGTATTCGGATTGGCATATATGTCAAAACCTCAAATATCATTCGATACAGGGATCGGTTATCCCGGCTGATTCGATACAGGGTATTTGTTTTTCCCAACAATTTCCCCCTTTTTGACAATTTGCCAAGACTAACTTTCTTAACTCTTCGAGTCTTATTGATGATGCCAAAACCTTCTTCATGAAGCGATCTTCTTTGATGACTTCTGGCAGATTTCTTGGTCTTTTGTCAAAAGGTCTGACTTAGTGACTTAGTCTATAATAATGAACTGCTCGTAGGCACGTTCGATACAGTTTGAGATTTATTACAACTTAAGCCTATGATTGGCGCACAGGCACAATCTTACAATGTATTCTAAAGCTTACAACTGAAATTATGAACTGTTCGTAGACTAGTTCGTACAGCTTATTTTTCAATCAAGTTTATCTAACTTGAGATTTCTATCAAACAAATTAAGTAATCATACATAAACACAGTACATTACGAGTTGTAATCTTTCAAGACAAACAAACGTTTTTATTGATATTCAAAATGATTGAGTACAAAGTTTGCTGTTTCGAATAGAAATTACAAAAAAAATATACATAGATTTCATCTCCTTATCTATAATCCGCATGCCTCCATGGTCTTTTTCCTTGTTCGTTCTCGGTGCCACGCCACCAGTTTTGAAGAGAATCATTGCCTCGATCCTGGTATATCGCTCTTCCTTCATATGAACGATCAAAGGCAAGTATCCAATCTTCTGGATGGGTGACCCGATCTCCTCTTCTATGTTTGGATTTCATTTCGATTTGGAGAGGGAGTTTACCTTCTTCTAGCATCTTCGTAAATTTATCTGCGGCCTCCGCTAACGTTTTATAGTTCTTGAAGATGGCGGATTCCCTGATGAGTCTGACAAAGTATCTCATCAGTTCGTTCTTCCTCCAGTGCTTCACTTCGTCGGCAGTTGGGTTGCGGTTGGTCGGCAGACGAATTTCCAAAGGTCTCTGAATAAGAGTTTGCCAAGGGACATTGGGGTCATGGAATTCCGGTCTGGAGCCTGAAATTTTAAAACTTTGGGATGGAGGTGCTAGCTTGTTCAATTCGGCAGTGATACTGTTCTGAGCAGCCTCAAATTCCCTTTCTTGTTGCAGCCTTATTCTCCTAGCAGCTTCTCGTGCCTCTTCCCCCTCTTTGGCTTCACCAAGACTTTGCAGGATTTCAAGAGCAGCGTCCTGTTTGGTCTCGATGCAGGTCATTCTTTCAACAAGGGAGGAAAGAGTCTGCGACATTTCCTGAATGCATTTGTCGTGAGCACGCAGTTGAGAGCTGTTCTCAATCATTGCACAAGCGGTCTTGGCTTCAGCTATCCTTGTCTTTGTAGCTTCCTCCTTCAGCAGTTGCTCCTGCTTATCTTCCATGATCTTCAAGGCTTGCTTGAAAACTTCTGGCAAAAGAATGAATGCGTCGACAACTCGAGATACTTCGTGTTGAAGAGTGGTCATTTCTTCGACGGCAGAGGTGTGCATCCAATTCAGTGCCTTTTTAACGGAAGATAGAGCATTTACTGCATCTTGGATAAATACAGTCTGAAGGCCAAGAGCTCGCAGGCGCTCTTTTCGTGCGGCAGAGATCGGAGAATCTGGTTCGGCAAGGTCTGCAGCGCTGTTCAACCTTCTTACATTCACGGATGGACGTGAAGTAAGTTGGACATCCTCAGGTTCGGTACCGTCCTCGGATTCCATGGTTGAAGGGGCGGGAGCAGCTTCCTGTGGTTCGGCGACAGTGGGTTGAGAAGCGTCCTGTGGCGAAGGTTCTTCAGCAATCATGGATGCAGGAGGGACTGAATCCTCCTGTTGGCTTTCAGGAATAGCTTCTTCTTCGGTCGCAGCAGGCTCGGGTGCCTGTTCCAAAATTTCTTGAACTTCCTCGACTGGAGGGACTGATTCCTCTTGGTCGGGAATGTTCTCAGGCTGTGGCGAAGGGGGATTGGCTTGGGTAGAAGGCCCTTCGTCATTTCTGGGTGGAGAGGCGTCTCGAGCTTCAGCCTCTTCACGACTCATTCTTAGACCTGCTTGTAGAGCATCGTCGCCGCTGCCTCGAGTCATGATCGTCGTCATCTTTTGGATTAATGGGAGAATCCTCGACTTCTTCTTTCCTTTCCTCCTGGCGTCGATTTGTGCGGCAGGTGGCTTTCAATTATATCCTTGCAAGAGGCGTTGTCCCATCGAAGGTGGCCTCAATTCGTTGAGTCTCACATTACTGAGACGAATCTCTCTTCGTGGCTCCAATCGCTCCGGTTGTACAAAGGTGTCGTGCGGAGCTAGCCTGTAGCCTTTCCATTGCGAAATCTTTCGACGCGTGTTCAATTTGAACCGAAAGAAGTGTCTCGATTGATGATCGAGTCGGGGAGGGACTTGAATAACGTGCTGAGACGCTGTTTGAGGATTCTGTGCAGTATGGGATCACATGCGGAAGAGGGACTACTTACAGGGGATGGTGCCCTGAAGGATGATGGATCCTGCACGGGTGTGGGATCCCGCAGAGGAGAAGTAGCTTTTGGCTCCGAATGGGCAGCCGACTCGCTAAAGTCTTGAATGTTGGCAGATGTCTCTATATCCGTCGTAGCCGCCAAAGGCTCGGGATCTACTGTCGATGCAGTAGGAGACACCTCTTCCACAGGGGTTGGGCCCTGGGGTACTTCATCAGATTCGTTCTAACAAAAATCATCTCTTCGTGCATTGCTGCAAGATGAGCTTCCATTCTAATTCTCCAGTCGTCAAATTCGTTAATAGAGAACATAGGGACTTTGTTAATCATAGAAGTATCCATACTGATAATATAGGAATGAAAGAGACTGTTTTGAAAATAAGTGATTTGAATCTGATTCGGTTAAAAAGAAATACGACTGATTCTTTTTAGAATCAACCTCTCTGATACCACTTGTTGGCCACTTAAGTATACTGGATACAGTTTGGGAAATAGTTTAAACAACAAACTGTATGGAATCTAAATCTGAGTGCGTAGCGGAAGTCTTGGATACAGTAGGTTGCTATGGATACAGCAACTAAGTGTATGGTGTATACTTAATATATCACAGTAATTTAAAACAGTAAAAGCTGAAGGTAAATAGCACAGTAATTAAAGTGGTTCGAGGTAAACCCCTCTACATCCACTGGTCCTCCACACAGGAGTAAAAAGTTTATTATAATTACTGCGTAGACAACTACGTAATTATAAACAAACCTATCCTTGTATCGTTCACACAGATTGATACAAAGAATGTCGCTTTCAACCGTTCACACAGATTGGTTAAAGCTTTCTTCTTGACTAGCTTCTTCACACACAGTTCCAAAGCTTCGTCCTTATTCGTCCCACACAGGTCAGAATAACTTGTTGAGTTCACACAGAGCTCGGTTTTTAAAAAGAGTTAAAAGGTAGGTAACAGTCGAACAATGACTTTGAATATGAAGTTCTGAGCTGATGATGGCTGTTCTTGATGTTGAGCACTGTATATCTCTTTCGTTCTTAAATGCAGTATGCTTTGGAGATATGTTTGCTCTGATGATAACTTTTGATAGCTTGAGTGTTAGGTTACTTGAGTAACTGATCTTCAATGTCTTCAAGGATATATATAGTCTCTGAAGAAAGTATCCGTTGAGATGTATCCGTTTGAATAAGATTTCGTTCAACGGGAATATGACATGATCCGGATTTCGCGGGATTCTGAAGATCTGAAGACTGGCAGTATTTAAATACTTTATCCTTGAGTATTTAAATACTTCTTTGTTCAACGGGACTTGACTTGTGTTCCTTCTTGTCCTTTTGTGAACAGTATGGAAGATAACTGTATTTTGAGCATCGAGACAGTTTCCATACTTGGTCTTTTTACAAGACTACTTGCTGTACTGAAGAGCTTCACTTGTATGCTGAATCGAGGCAGGTCCTCGATACAGGATAAACCCTCAAAGCTTTGATACAGTTTCCTTTACTGTATTCGGATTGGCATATATGTCAAAACCTCAAATATCATTCGATACAGGGATCAGTTATCCCGGCTGATTCGATACAGGGTATTTGTTTTTCCCAACAATCATATAACTTTATCGAAACTTAAACTAATTTCTATATTTATCTTCCTGAATAATCTAACACGACCTCTAATTTTTCATTTTTTTTCAATATTTAAATCAACTCCATGATTTATCTTGCCAATTAACTTAACATCAAGTCTAATCATTCAATTTTATCAAGATTTAGACCAATTCAATAATTTATCTTTCCGACTAATTTAACATGATGTTTTCTTAATGTAATTTAGATAAATTTCATGATTAATCTTACTCCTTAATTTAACATGATGTTTAATCATCCAATCTTGTTGACTCATACCAGTTTTTATATTTATCTCCTCGATAAATATAACATGACATTAAATCAAGATTTTTTTTCAAAATTTAGACCAAACTCATGATATATCTTGCCGAATAATTTAACATCAAGTTAATCATTCAATTCTATCAAAATCTAGACCACTGTTTATATTTATCTTCCCGATTAATCTAACACGACTTCCAATCATTCAATATTTTTAATATTTAGATCAATTTCGATGATTTATCTTGCCGATCGATTTCGCATGATGTTCATCTCTTTTCTTTAATGTGATTTAATCTAATCTCGTCGATTAATTTAACGTAAAGTTAAATCATCCCATTTTGTTGAAACTTCGATCAAATTCTACATTTATATTCCCTATTAATCCAAACAGTCTTTTAGTCATTCATTTTTTTTAATTTTAGACCAACTCCACGATTTATCTTGCCGATTAAAATAACACCAAGTCTAGTAATTCATTTTGATAGATTTTAGACCAATTCCATGATTTATCTTGCTGACTGATTTAGCATGACATTAAGTCGTGTCCTTTAATGTAAACTAGACTACTCTCTCACAATTAATCTTGCGGATTAATTTCACACAGTGCTTGATAATCAATTTTTTCAAAACTTCAACAACTTACCTAATTTATCTTGAGGATCTGAATTGCTACCAGTCTTCCATGTCATTTTAGTCTTTAAAAAATATCGTAATAGATCTCTAGAGGAAACCGATGGATGATTTAGTTGCATTAGACATCTCTACTGCCTAGACGTGTCAAATGCTCGACCAAATTCATATTCTTGTTCAATTGAATAATTCCAATGATATTGAGCTTGCTGTAAACAGTATGCTGCTTAAATGGATTGCTAAAAGAGCAAGAACATCATGCGACACGCAACTAACTGTACTTGGTCGTCCTTCAGCCTCCAAGAATGGCTCAAATGGTTTTGATGCACGTAAAAAGAGCAGGAAAAGGAAGAGAACTTCTCATTTGAGCTAATTTTGTGGGGACTAAGACCAATTTCTATATTTATATTCCCGATTAATCTAACACGACGTCCAAAAAGTAACATGTGTTATATGCCTCCCGCGAAACCCGTCAGTCCAAAATAACTTAGTGAGTTATCTTCTCCGATTTCATATTTGAAAAATATATCTGGATCTAAGATACTCATTCCATCCAGTAGATGTAATGCGGTGTGTGCATCACCATCACGAACACTCTCCTGCCTCTCCCTATATAAAAAATTATAAGCATCCTTCTTTATAAACGACAGATTCCCACCATTAACGCGCTCTAAAAAATCTACACTATGACATGTTCGGAAACTAGATTCATTGAATAAGCTCAAAAGAGTCTTATCAGGTGCTGATATGTACCTAGAAAAACACAACATACGTGTAAAAATACAATACAACATAAAGTGCAAGGTTATATATGTAAAAATAAACATCCACAACGTAGACATATGTAATACCCGCAATATCGATTTTCGGTAACTTTTGTTTTTTTTTGGCGGGAGTCCATTTTGACAACTCGCTTATGGCCGTCTCATCATTCTAAGAATGAATAAGTCTGAACTTTTTGACATCCGAGTTCGTTTCGTTGTCGCTTTGTTGAGTTCTGTGCTTCTTAACGACTTTTCTGCGCTTATGTTCGATTATCATAAAACTCGTTCGTTTTCATTGTTTCTTTGTTTACATAAGTTCGTATGGTTGAGTTGTTCGTGTTATGACTTTCGGTTTGTTGATCCGACGTCGTATCGGGATTTTCGGACACTTGGGCCATTTTTGTAATTTCCTATAAGTTTAGGGAATTTCATCTTCATTGTCGTTTTTCGGATTCCCAGGTAGTCGGAATTATGTTTTCTGGTGACGGTTAGACTCGTCATCAAATATTCTTCGTAACCGTATTTTCGGTTCGATAGTAGGTTCGAGTTTCGGAGTCGTCCGGAATGGTTCGGACAGCAGCTGCCAGACTGCTGTCCAGCAGGGTGTTACGGCCGTAACACCCAATCTGTTACGGCCGTAACACCAAATCTATTACGGCCGTAATGTGGCCATCGTTACGGCCGTAATGTGCCTTTTGTTACGGCCGTAATGGCCTGCTGTTTTAAGAACAGCGGGCAGAGGTTAATACCTCATTTTTCATCCTTTCTCCCTGTTTCTTCGTCGGGCGATTTCAGAGGCGATCCCCACCGGTTTTGGTCGGAGTTTTCTTCAATTTCCATCACCGTAGAGTTGTGCTAACACATCATCATCAACGTAATCATCTTCCTCCGTCCGAATCAAGGTATAATCCTCAAAACCCTATTTCGGGAAAATTTAGGAGTTGTCTTGATTTCGTGATTTGAATCCGAGATTTTTGATTTTGTCATTGGTATCTAGTCTTATTGATTATAATGAATGGTTTGAATTCCTTTTTTCATGAATTGTCGAGTCGATTCGTGTTCTTGGCCGTTTTGGGGGAAACCCTTGAACTTTCGCCGTTTGATCCTTTAATTCAGCAGCTTTGGGTCGTGCTTTTGAATTCATTTTCATTTTTGTTATTGTCATTCGTAGTTTATTATCGTGGGTTGTCATTCGGCGGAGCCGGCGGGTTCGTAGTCGGTCCGTGTCGCCTCACTTCGGTCGAATCTCCACGGATATCATTACTTGAGGCAAGTATCTTGCCCATACATTTCGTGTTTCATAGATGTTTTCGTTGATATTGGAACCAAATTACAACTTCAATGTTTTAATGAACTTTTAAAAGGATCGGTATGTTCTCGATAATTGTTGTCTTCCAAAAGATAACCCGTGTGCATTGTGGATTAATGTATTTTCGGAAAATGTGTGTTAGTTTCGTATGATGGAAGATGTTGAACATATTTAGTGGATATAGTAGACCGTAATTATTGGCCGGGGATTGTGTATTGATGTGTAATTGTTCGGTGAATATGTGATGTTGTGTGATATTAGTTGTTACTCCTTCGTAAGGAGGTTGGGGCACTTGGTGTTGTTTGGTATTGATATTTGCTTGTTGTTGTGTGACATTACTTGTGAGTATGCGTCGAATGAAGTGGCCATTCTAGCGAAGTACCTAGTATTTGTTGCATATTCTAGTATTCGAATTATGGCTTCCCATGGCGTTGTGGATGTTTATGTACGCTCACCTAGGGATGGTCCGATGGGGCCTCTAGGGATACGTATTGCCGTGTGTGTGCGTATCGCGAGCTATGGTTAACCACCCAGGGATGTCCGACGGGGCTCTGCGGGGTGCGACGGCCGTGAGTCTCGTACCAACGGTTAACTTTGAAGTGTTTTGTCGGAGAACTATGATTTTTGGCGCATATTTCGTCTGATTAGAATGGCAGCCCAAATGGTATCGTACTTGGCTGGAAGGGCACCCGAAAATGTGTTGCGTGTGTTTCGACTCTTGGTTGTGATATTTTGGGTACGGGTGTTGTTCTGTGCATTGTGACTATGTGGTGTGGATGTTTGGGTCGTGGACCCCATGCTTTGTTATCGAAGTTGTATTTTGAAAGGATGACTTTTGGGCCGTGCCCCTAAGTGTTTTCGAAAGGCTTGATAATTCTTAAACCCCGAATATTTTCAAAACTCCCGAGATCGTAAAATGTTCTCCAAGATGTATAATGGTTTTATTTCCTACTTTTCATACTTCAAACTGTTATGATCAAGCGATTTATCTCGGGAAGTATATTCGCGATTATTATTATTTTTAAAATATGTTATATATGGCTTGTACTTGTGTTTCATACTTGCACTAGCAAAACAATGGAGTTTTGCTAACCCCCGAGTAAATGTAACACCCCCAGATCAAACCGGGAATATTACACGCCGCAGACCCTCTCCGTGAGGATCCACCAGGCTAGACATCGAAACAACACATTACATTACATACCGACGAATCAAAATAACGAAATAATAGACCGATTTGGTCTTTCGTCACTGACTTACAAATCAAAATACATAAACTCATCCAGACTCAAACCCATGCAAGGGTAAAATATTTGCAACAACGAACAATAAGACAGCTGAAAAGACAATACAATGGACTTCGACTAACTTAACCCAAAACTGGCCTTCGTGTGATTAGTATCATTCGTCTTTCATCATCCCTCGTACCGATCCTGTGACTTGCTCCCGAAAACCTGCATGTACCTGGACACAATACAGATATCCACCCCCCAATTACTCGGGGGTTAGCAAAACTCCACTGTTTCGCTAGTGCAAGTATAAAGTGCAAAAACGAGCCATACACAACATATTCCGAGAATACAACGAAAGACTTCCCGAGATATATTTAGTTAAAAATAGTTCAAGTCTTGAAAGTAGAAACGAAACAAGTAAGCATTTTGAAAACACCTTCAAATCTTGGGAGTTTTAAAAACATTAGAAATTGACAAGCTCATAATTCCTCGAAAGTCATTTAGGGTCACAGCCCCAAAGTTCATTTTCCACAAAACAACCTATACAGAACCGTTGGGATCTCAATCTGAAACCTCATCAACCACAATACACGAAACAATAACCATTTTCGTTTTCCAACAACAAAACTCACAGTCAAGGAGTTAAACACTTAAGACACATATCCTAGTGCCATTCTAGCCAAGTACCAAGATTCAATACATAATGTACATCAACATCGAGAACCAAAACGCTGTGATATTCCGAACATATCACAATAGTCATCAAAACAGTTTATCAAAACACCAAGATATCACCAAATCACAACCGGTATCCCGTGGCCGTACCCCTTAGTATCGACCCCCAGACATCCCGTCGAACGCTCCGGGTGGGACACCACTTCCGCGGCCGTACCCCTTAGTATCGACCCCCAGACATCCCGTCGAACGCTCCGGGTGGAAGTTCAACCACACACGCACCCAAGTCCACTTCCGCGGCCGTACCCCTTAGTATCTGTAACACCCCCAAGATATTCAGGGCATATTACGGCGCCGTGGACCCCACACTGTGGAATCCACCAGGCTAACGTACCAACAAGACATTCAACAACAACAAACAATCATCAATAAAACGACAATCCAAATAAAAGACTACAACCCGACAAATAGAATCCAACATCAATCCAATTCCCCCAAACGAGAACAACAACATTAACAATTTGTAAAGGAAGTACTCGAGTACTTAAACCAGTTTTACAATACAGAAATCCCAAAACAAGATATCAGTAATAACTGACAGACAGAACCCCAATGATCGACTACTGGACAGTATCATGCTTGCCCATCATCCTCATACGGCTCAAGTGCTCGTTTGTCCCCACGATCGATACCTGAAATACAAAAAGTATTTCCCCCATTTAAGGGGTTAGCGACAACTGCTAGTGCAAGTACAATCTATTTGAACTACATTCTAATCAGATGAATATATGCGCTAAAAATCATTTTAGAAAGCATTTTATATTCCGGAATATTTACATTGTACAATCGTAAAACACATTATCTCCAACAAATCACAATTCAAAGTTAACCGTTGGTACGAGACTCACGACCACCGTACCCCGCAGAGCCCCGTCGGACATCCCTGGGTAGCTAACCACAGTTCGCGATACGCACACTCACGGCAATACGTATCCCTAGAGGCCCCGTCGGACCGTACCTAGGTGAACATACACATAACCATCCACAACAACCACGATACAGCCATAATTCAAATACTAGAACATGTAAACAAATGTAAAGTACTTACCTTTGAGACATTCTTGAAGAAACGGAAGTGAAACACGACTACGAACGGTCCGGGTGGAAAACAATGGTTCCTAAACGAAGGATCAACATAGTTCAGTCCCAACGGACAACAATACTCTATTGAAATACACCCATAACCCCGATTACAACTACGATCATGAACGATCAATCGATACAGGTGAGGGTTTACGCGAAATCTCCCCGTATCAATAATTCACGGATTAATTCGAGGAAAACGTATTGAGGATCATTCAATAACAACAACCGGTAAGAAATTTCGTAACATAATTGAACAATTCGGAACTAATCCCTAGAATCTCGAAAAACCCCCCAAATTAGACGAGTTAGGATTCGTGGAGAAAATACCTCGGATTCGGACGATGGAGGATGATTATGCTGATGGTAATATGCTAATACGATTCTATGGTGATGGAACACGAAGAGTTCTCCGACCAAAACTGAAACGAATTGCCGCTGGAGTCGCCCCGTGAAGAAAACGGAAGAAAAGAGTGAAAAATGTTGTTTCTGAACTGCCCGCTGATATATATAATTGTGTAGTTAGCGCACGCTAACTAACATAGATAGCGCGCGCTAACGGGGTCGTAACCGGTCCAGTAGCTGCTGCTGCCACTCGCTAGCGCACGCTAACAATAACGAGTTAGCGTACGCTAACTGCTGCATCGGTAGCGCACGCAATGCAACGGGAGTAGCGTGCGCTACCTACGCAGCAGTTCAGTACTGCTGCTCACATCAGCAGTACACTGTTGTCGAAGGTACAATACACGAAATGCACGAAGAGGTCAGAATCCAGAAACGTAAACACGAAGCATACAAGACGACGGAGCTAAGCGCTAAAAGAAAATATAATTCCGAACACCGGAGGGTCCGTAATGCGACAACGAAAATGAGACTCCCTAAACTATTAGGAAATTACAAAAATGGCCCAAGTGTCCGAAAATCACGAAATGACATCGGATTTACAAACCGAAAGTCTCAACACGACCAACTCAATGATACAAACTTGTACAACCCAAGAAACAATGAAAACGAACGAGTTTTACGAGAATCAAACGTTCATACGGCAAAACATGCCATGAATGAAATTACGTGAAAACATCACCAAAACTCGCCCAAATGGAAAAACTCCAAGAATAAAGTAGATTCACAATGTCGAGACGGTTACAAGCGAGTCGATAAAAATAGACATACACCAAAAATGGAAACTGCTAAAAATGGAAAGTTGCGGATATTACATTCTCCCCCTCTAAAATAAAGTTTCGTCCCGAAACTTAAGAATCAAAAAGTTCGGGATGCCTCGAACGAATATCCTCCTCTAACTCCTATGTCGCTTCTTCTACTCCATGCCTCGACCATTCCACCTTAACCAAAGGAATAGTTTTGTGCCTTAACAGCTTGTCGCGACGCTCCAAAATTCTGACGGGCCTCTCCTCAACCGTAACATCTTTCTCGATCTCCACATCTCCAAAATCAATAATGTCGGACGGGTTCGGAACGTACTTCCTCAACTGGGAAACGTGAAATACGCTATGAACATGACTCAGCGACGGAGGTAAAGCCAAACGGTATGCCAACTCACCTACTCTCTCTAATATCTCGAAAGGCCCAATATACCTCGGGCTGAGCTTCCCCTTCTTCCCAAAACGAAAAACTTCCTTCGTCGGAGACACTCTCAACAGAACATGATCTCCCACCGCAAACTCCAAAGATCGACGCCTAACATCCGCATAAGACTTTTGTCGACTCTGAGCAGCCAACATTTTCTTTCTAATCAATTCAACTTTCTCCCTCGTCTCTAACACAAGGTCTGGCTCGGTGCCAACTAGATCGGACGGCTCATCCCAACATATCGGCGATCGGCAACGTCGGCCATAAAGTGCCTCATACGGTGCCATCTTAATCGACGCGTGCCAGCTATTATTATAAGTAAACTCAATTAAGGCCAAATGCTCCTCCCAGTCACTACTCCAATCTAACGTGCACGCGCGCAACAAGTCCTCGAATGTCTGAATGGTACGTTCGGACTGCCCATCGGTCTGGAGATGGAACGAAGTGCTCAAACGTAACTGTGTCCCCAATGCCTTATGTACCGCCTGCCAAAAATGCGATACAAATCGGCCATCTCTGTCTGAAATAATGGTCCTCGGCGTACCATGAAGCCTCACTATCTGTGCGATAAAAATGCGAGCCAACTTTTCTAGACTCCAAGTATCCTTGATGCCCAGAAAATATGCCGACTTAGTCAGTCGGTTTACAATCACCCACACTATATTCATACCAGTCTTCGTCCTCGGCAAACCCGTGACAAAATCCATAGAGATATCCTCCCACTTCCATTCCGGGATAGGAAGTGGTTTCAATAACCCGGCTGGCCGCTGATGCTCAATCTTGACTTGCTGACAAGTCAAACACTTAGCCACAAACTGAACTACCTCCTTCTTCATGTCGTTCCACCAGAAAATTTTTCCTCAGATCTTTATACATTTTACTCGAGCCCGGATGGACTGAGTAAGGTGACGCATGAGCCTCTCGCATAATACTCTGTCTCAATTCCGAGTCGTTCGGAACACACAACCGACCTCGGAATCTCAACACTCCGTCCTCATGAATAACGAATCCCGGCTTTCCTTCCCTACACTCTCTCGAAGCTGAATAAACATCGGGTCCTCCAACTGTCCCGATTTAATGTCATCGACCAGAGATGAAGAAATCTCAAGAGTACGCAACTGCCCGGAACTCTCTGGCAGTACAACCTCAATGCTCAACCTCGTAAACTCTCGCTGAAGTCCCGACTGGGCCGTAAGTAGCTCAAGCGCCCGAAGCGATACCGATTTCCGGCTCAAGGCATCTGCTACCACATTAGCCTTGCCCGGATGATAGAGGATCTCGAGATCGTAATCCTTAATCAATTCCAACCACCTCCTCTGTCTCATATTAAGCTCTTTCTGGGTGAAAATGTACTTCAGGCTCTTGTGATCGGTGAAAATCTGACACGACGAGCCATACAAGTAATGACGCCAGATCTTCAACGCAAATACGACTGCGGCCAACTCAAGATCGTGCGTAGGGTAATTCAACTCGTACGGTTTCAACTGACGGGAAGCATAGGCAATCGTCCTCCCGTGCTGCATAAGTACGCATCCGAGCCCTTGGCCCGAAGCATCACTATAAACTGAGAAACCATCATTACCACTCGGTAAAGCCAAAACAGGAGCGGTCGTCAACCGCTTCTTCAACTCCTAAAAACTATTCTGCCTCTCATCGGTCCACACAAACTTCTATGACTTCTGTAACAACTGAGTCAGCGGTCGAGCGAGCTTAGAGAACCCCTCGACGAATCTACGGTAATACCCGGATAATCCCAGAAAACTGCGGACCTCCTTCACGTTCTTGGGCGGCGCCCAATCCAAAACTGCCTCTACCTTATGTGGGTCCACACGAACACCCTCGGCCGAGATCACATGACCGAGAAACATAACCTCCCGTAACCAAAACTCGCACTTTGAGAACTTCGCAAAAAGATGCTGAGTTCTCAAAATATCTAATACAATATGCAAATGACGAGCGTGCTCCTCCTCGCTCCTCGAGTAAATTATGATGTCGTCGATAAAAACGACTACACACTTATCGAGGTACTCGATAAAGACTTTGTTCATAAGCTGCATGAACACGGCTGGTGCGTTGGTTAGCCCAAAAGGCATAACCACAAACTCGTAGTGACCGTATCTCGTCCGAAAGGCCGTCTTCAGAATATGAGAGTCCTTCACTCGGAGCTGATAATACCCAGATCTCAGATCAATCTTCGAAAACACGGTTGCCCCTTGAAACTGATCAAATAAGTCATCAATCCTCGGGAGTGGATACTTGTTTTTGATGGTCACTTTTTTCAACTCTCGGTAGTCGATACACAAATGAAGCGACCCATCCTTCTTCTTCACAAACAAGACCGGTGCGCCCCAAGGTGAAGTGCTCGGTCAAATATATCCCATGTCTAGCAACTCTCCCAACTGTTGCTTCAATTCAAGCATCTCGGCAGGCGCCATACGATATGGCGTCTTAGAAATCGGGGCTGCACCCGACTCTAAATCGACGGTAAACTCAATCTCTCGGTCCGGCGGTAAACCCGTCAACTCGTCTGGAAAGACGGCAGGATATTCACACACTACCGGAATAGACGAGAGCTCGACTCCCCCTTCCTTCGATCTCAAAGCGTAACACCAGTAGCCCGTGCAACCTCCTCGAAGAAGTCTCACCGCCCTCAAGGCGCTGATCAGGAGTCTCTGGCTACTCCGCTTACGTCCCACAAAAGAATGCTCGGTACTGGAACACCCCAAACTAGGTGGATATTACAGTGCCGTGAATCCCCGACTGGGACCCACCAGGCGAATGAAAATGATGAATTAAATAACATAATTGTAGTACCGAACCACATTATATTACCAAGTACTCCGATGAGGAGTTTAAGTACAGCACACCAGGACAATACCGAATACTAGTATATTTTATATGAAGATAAAATACACCACCCTGAATAAATAAACATCTCAAACGGAATTTGCAGCGGAAAATACAAATGACGGAATAACTAAAATGATCAAGATGATGAACAAACGGAATGACCGGGGCCCCTACTAGTATCATCGACTCGTCGCCGTCAACATGCTCTTCCCGTGCCTTTGCCTTGCCGTGACCTGAAAACAAAATCCCCCAACGGGGTCAGTTACACAGAACAACAATCCTCAAGAGTTGAAATTACACAATCATGAATTAACCGAAGTTATGAAATATTCTTAATTATGAATTACGCTGAAGAGGAGTATCATAGTACGCCCGTAATGTCCTGTGCAAGTGTACAAGACGAATGACCGGACACACCCGTCCTTGTACCTAATTAGTCTCACGGAGGTAAGCGTTACCGTGTGCACGGTCCGATGTATCGGTGAACCCAATACATGACCATCGTGTGCCCGACTAAAAATTCCACACAGCCACACCCGGCCACGCAATATGAACCCGGAAGGTCACATAAACGAGAATGACCATGATGAATATCAATGAATAATAATTAGACAAGGCCAAGATGACTCACCGATATGAAAGTAATAGTGACGTGATTGATAACCCAATGAAATGATTTGGAACCGTCGTTCCTCGTGAATGAAATGATTATTCGACAATTACAAGTCTCAAAATGATTAATATTATGATGAATGAATGATTATGAGCAATCAACAACAAAAGGAATGAGTATCCTTTTAACCGAGTAAGATTTAACTTACACAATACCGATGAAGAATGTCCGTCCACGAACAACGTCCTAACCAAGATACCGGTCGCTCGAACAACCTTGAATAACAATAATTACCAACAATCGTTCAATACACGTATCAAGCAACAAAACACGATTAACCCAAAGGTCGAAACAACGATAATCAAACTCATAGGGCATTCCAACGAATACATAACCAACCACACAACTTCGGAAATATCCAATCCCGAATATGTCGAAACCAACACCAAATTGAGTATTTCGAACTAACAAAACACTTCAATGATATCAATAATCCATTAGGAATCCATAATTCATGATTACAACAACATCAATCAGAAAATCCCCAATTAACCGAAGTCAACCCCAATGGTTCTTGAAGTAATTCCGAAAATCCATAGGAATATATTTATCCAAGGCAGATAATCCATATCTAACATATTCCAATGATAATCCAAGCTTACACGAAGAAATCGGAAGGAAAACCCAAAAATCCGAAATTCTAGGTCCAAGAAATTAATACCTTTGATTTGATGTTAAGGAGATGATTAATCCAACTCAAAGACTTGAAGATGATGATAGATGATTACACCTTGAAGAATACTCTCAAAATCGCCCAAATCGCCTAGAACCGACGAGAGAAATAAGAATAGAGTGATAAATGACAAACTCAAGTTGACTGTCCAATATATAGTCGCTCCAGGTTAGCGTGCGCTAGACCTAATGCGTAGCGTGCGCTAACGGGAAATTTGGGTAGTCAGTACCCACTGTCCGAACACGGTAGCGCGCGCTACGTACCTTTTTGTAGCGTGCGCTACGGCCATACCACTAGCGTACGTTAAAACCCATTGTTAGCATGCGCTAACGAATTATGTGATGCCCAGTACTGGAATCCAGAAACTGCCTGACCTCTGATCTGACCTCGATAGCGTGCGCTACAACCATTATTTAGCGTGCACTATAATATCGATCGCGTACGCTAAAAACAACACATAGCGTGCGCTAAGAATTAATCCAGTGCAGTCCAGTAGCCACTGGACTCAACCTGATCTGTCCTTAGCGCGCGCTACACCACATATTAGCGTGCGCTACTACAATTCACTAGCGCGCTACTTACCATTCGTAGCGTGCGCTACTTATAACTCACCTGCAGTCCAGTACCTTCTGGACTGCAGCCAGGGCAACCTTAGCGTGCGCTAAAGCTGAGTGGTAGCGTGCGCTACCTATACCCAATTAGCGTACGCTAAAAGGAGTACGTAGCGTGCGCTACTCCTCACGCACAGCTCGCAACGAAAATGACAATGATGATAAACACGACACGAAACTCCAATCAGATTAGTGATGAATGACGATTGATACACGATACAATTACTCTGAATGATGAATACCATGACTGAATCTGAGTGACAAATGATCAATAATGAGTGAAATTACTAAGTATCAATTACTGAATGATAAATACTGAATGATAATTACTGAATTACAACCGGGTATTACATACACCCCCCCTTAAAAGAGTTTCGTCCCCGAAACTAAGGGTCAAACAACTCGTGATAACTCTCCCGCATATTATCCTCGGTTTCCCAAGTAGCCTCTTCGACTCCGTGTCTAGACCACTGAATTTTAACCAAAGGAATTGTCTTATTCCTCAACTGTTTGATTCGGCGCTCTAAAACTCGTATAGGACGCTCCTCATATGAATGATCGTCGGCGATCTCGATTTCGTCGAACTGAAGTATGTGACTCGGGTCGGCAACATACTTCCGCAGCTAAGAGACATGAAAAACATTATGAATTCGGCTCAACGCCGGAGGTAAAGCCAATCGATAAGCTAACTCGCCTACTCGATCCAAAATCTCAAATGGTCCAATGAACCTCGGACTCAACTTTCCCCTCTTCCCAAAACGGAAGATACCACGACTCGGGGATACCTTGACCAACACATGGTCACCAGCCTTGAACTCTAAAGGTCGACGACGGTTATCTGTGTATGATTTCTGTCGACTCTGAGCTGTCAACAAACGACTCCTGATCAAAGTTACCTTCTCATGGGCGGCTATAAGCATATCAGGCTCGGTGCCGATTGATTCTGATAAGTCGTCCCAACACAACGGAGATCGACAACGACGACCATACAAGGCCTCGTAAGGTGCCATCTTGATCGAAGCATGCCAACTATTATTATACGTGAACTCGATCAATGGTAGTTGGGCTTCCCAATCGTCTTTCCAATCGAGGACGCATGCCCTCAACATGTCCTCTAATGTCTGAATGGTCCTCTCTGATTGTCCGTCGGACTGAGGATGAAAAGCGGTACTGAGATTAAGCTGAGTCCCCATAGCACGATGAACTGATTTCCAAAAATGCGACACAAACCGTCCGTCACGATCGGAAACGATACTTTTAGAAGTACCGTGCAGTCTGACTATCTCTTTGATGAACAGTTGAGCAAGTCTCTCGGGACCCCACGTCTCCTTGATCTCAAGGAAATGAGCTGATTTAGTTAAACGGTCCACGATCACCCAGATCGTATTCATGCCACGAAGACTCGTCGGCAAACTCGTAATGAAATCCATAGAAATGTCTTCCCACTTCCATTCGGGAATAGGAAGAGGTTTCAGATACCCACGGCCGATGTTCAATCTTAACTTGTTGACAGTTAAGCATCTCGAAACAAATTCTGCGACTTCTCGCTTCATATTACTCCACCGGTAATTTTGTTTCAAGTCCTTGTACATCTTGCTAGACCCCGGATGAACAGAATAAGGGGTAGCATGAGCTTCTTTCAAAATCGAGTTTTTCAACTCGTCATTCGCCGATACGCACAACCGATTCTTAAACCTCAAAAGTCCATCCTCGTGGACCACAAATCCAGGGCTTTCCTCGAGCCACATCCTCTCGGATGTGCAACAATGATGGGTCCGAACCCGATTCTCTCGGATTGCCTCCTCGAGTGACGATGAAATCTCTAACATACAAAGTCGCCCGAACTCGCCGAAGCTGCACTCGATCTCGGGTCTAAGGAATTCATGCTGAAGCTCCTTCTGAACGGTTAAACGGGCAAGCATCTGCTCCTGAACGGACTTACGACTCAAGGCGTCGGCGACAACGTTCGCCTTGCCCGGGTGGTAGAGGATCTCGATATCATAATCTTTGATTAATTCCAACCACCGTCTCTGACGCATATTTAACTCCTTCTGAGTAAATATATACTTTAAACTCTTATGATCAGTAAATATCTGACAGGTGACGCCATAAAGGTAATGACGCCAAATCTTCAAAGCGAACACCACGGCTGCTAGCTCCACGTCGTGGGTCGGATAATTAACCTCGTAAGGTCTCAATTGCCGTGAAGCATAGGCAATAACCTTCCCGTTCTGCATGAGCACACATCCGAGACCCTGTCCGGACGCGTCACTATAGACCACAAATCCTTCCATCCCCTGCGGCAAGGAAAGTACCGGTGCTGACATTAACCGGCTCTTGAGTTCCTCAAAACTCCGTTGACACGCGTCGGACCACGTGTATTTCTTATCCTTCCGCAAAAGGTTCGTTAAGGGTTGAGCGATTCTAGAAAATCCTTCTACAAATCGCCGATAATAACCCGCTAATCCGAGGAAACTTCGGATTTCCTTAACGTTCTTCGGAGGTAGCCAATCTCGAATAGCCTCCGTCTTCTGAGGGTCGACACGAACTCCGTCTGATGAAATTACATGTCCGAGAAAAGTCACTTCGGACATCCGTAACTCACATTTGGAAAACTTCCCATAAAGTTGTTCTCGTCTCAACACGTCGAGCACTTGATGAAGGTGAAACTCGTGTTCCTCCCGTCACGAGAATAAATCAAAATGTCATCGATGAAGACAACAACAAACCGATCCAAAAGTCGATGAAAACCCGATTCATTAACTCCATGAATACCGCAGTGCATTAGTCAATCCGAACGGCATAACCACAAACTCATAATGACCATAGCGTGTTCAAACGCCGTCCTTGCGATGTCCGACTCGGATCCGCAATCGATGATATCCGGACCTTAAGTCGATCTTGGAAAATCAAGCTCCCGAAGTTGATCTAAGAGATCATCAATACGGGGTAAGGGATACTTATTCTTGATCGTCACCCCTGTTCAACTCCCGATAATCAATACATAAGCGGAATGAACCATCCTTCTTCTTGACAAACAACACCGGTGCTCCCCACGGGACGCACTTGGTCGGATATAATCTTTCTCGAACAACTCCTCAAGTTGGTTCTTTAATTCTGCATTTCGGTCGGGGCCATCCGCACGGTGCCTTCGATATCGGGACGTACTGCTCCAACTCAATCGTGAATTTCACATCCTCTGTGGAGGCAAACCGTAACTCATCTGAAACACATCGGCATATTCCCTCACCACCGGAATATCCGTTAACATTATTGATGACTTCTCGGTTTGGCCATATAACACCAATAACCGACACATCCCGATTGAGTAACCTTATTGCTTTCATCAAATTAATGACCTTACTCGAGCAAATGGGATTACCTCCCTGAAACACACATTCAACCCCATCGTCTGAAATGATAGTGATCATACGCTTACGGACACTAATGATGGCATCATGACGATCCATCCAATCAATACCCAAGATGATGTCGTCCCTCGGCAAATCTACCACGATTAGGTCCGCTGGCCATACACGACCATGAAACTGAATCGGACAATTCTGAATCTCACGATTACCGATAATTCGTCTACCATCAGGTAGGCTAATGACATAAGGCTCACAACTAGTAGCACTACCCAGACGTAGTCTACTCAAACATGACTCGGAAATGAATGAATGCGATGCACCAGTATCGAAAAGGGTACACACAGGTTGAGATAGAATATCGAGTGTACCTGAGATCATTCGAGCCTCTGGATCATCGGTCTTATTCATCTCATAGATCCGGGGCTTGCTAGTCCCGGCACCGGACGCTCCCGTCTGCTGGCTAAAAGTTCCACCTTTAGTCGCTCCTGTCATTTTAAACGACGCTGATTGAGTGGCCTGATTCTGAACGGCTGACTGCTTAGGTGCCTGAGATGACGTCTGAGTAGGTTTGGAGTCCCTACGGCAAAAACGGGCCTTATGCCCAGCAATTCCACAATTATGACATGTGATAGTCTGTCTCGGACACTTGGTACTGAGGTGGCCAAGATCCCCACAGTTAAAACAGGTGATGGCCGAACTGGCCGCTCGAGACTGAGATTCCGTGGGTTTAGACGACACATGAGGTCGCTCAGAAAAAGCAGAGCCCGCACGGGGTTTCTTGCAAGTTGTCTGACCGCCTTCAGACTGATTACGATTCTTCGATTTCTTGTTAGCAAACGAAGGTTGCTGCTTAGCAATTTCCTTAGCAGTAAGCTCGTAGGTGAGAGCTTTCTCAATGAATTCATCCAACGTGGTGCAATTATGATTAAGTAACTGAAGTCTCATACGGGGTTTCAGCCTCTTGCTGAAATACATGATCTTATCCGCCTCTGAATGAATGATGGATGAGGCGAAAGGGAGAAGTTCCTGAAATTTCTCGGCAATGGCGAGAACATCCTCGTCTGTTGAGGGGTCGGGGGTGAGCAATTCTGACAGCTTGGCCTCTCTGAGTGGGGCCGGATAATACCTCTCCATCATGAGAGTCTTGAACTGATCCCAAGTACAAGATCCTTCGGTGGGCTTCAACGATAACCACCAAGAATGTGCGCTCTTACCCGGGTAGTAAGCCGCAACAAACTTTGTGTCCCTGGGACACTCTACCATAGCAAACAACTTCGAAATGCTCGAGCCAATGAATGATATCTGCCGGCTCAGGCGAGCCCTCAAAAGTAGGTGGCCTCTGGCGAGAGATATCGCCGATGATATTACTCACATTCCTCTCTTGCCTCCGAGGTGGCGGCGGAGGAGCCTGCTGATTTTGAGTGACGGAGTTATGCATCGTCTCCATCACCGTGCCATCTGGGTCATTTGGGCCATCATGCCCTGCATAAAGCGAGTGGGTCAACCCGGACACCCTCTGACCGAGCCGTGTCCTGTACGACTCCCGATAGTGAATGATCGCGTCCAGGTGAATGAGTGGCGGCGCCGCCGATGAATTAGCATTATTCCTCGCGTTTGCACGTGTATTCACACGAGCTCTCGGGATTCGGCCCGCTCCACGGCCTCGTCCTCCACGTCCTCTGCCAGCCCTTTCCATACTGAAGTGGAAAGTCATATGATGATTATATATCTCGCATGAGTATCACATTATGATTATATTATGAAATCATGAAAATGAGCATACGCGCTCAAATACAGCGATTACATGAATGATTAATTGACGTGACATGATTATCTGATGAAGTTACTGAAATGATTATATTGAATGAGTTAACAAGATTAATGATTTGATCTTCCTGATCAACAACTCAATAATGAAATGAATTGAGTGATTAATGAGTTAACCTGACCGTCCTGGTCAAAGTGACAATGATGATTGAGGATTGTTAACTGATGAATTATGAATGAATGATTATTGCCAGAAATTATACCATGGCATTAGAAATCTTACAGTTCTTGGTCTGATTGGCTCGGCATTTGCACAGGTCACACGTGACGCGAAAGTCCCATGATACTAGTCCGATGACGATGATTTCAAACGAGACATGACTTGGAGGGTAGTATTCAAAACCACGCTCCGTTACCAACTCTGTAACACCCCAAACTAGGTGGATATTACAGTGCCATGAATCCCGAGGGACCCACCAAAGTAATGAAAATGATGAATTAAATAATATAATTGTAGTACCGAACTACATTATATTACCAAGTACTCCGATGAGGAGTTTAAGTACAAAGACACCAGACAATATCAATACTAGTATATTTTATATGAAGATAAAATACACCACCACGAATAAATAAACATCTCAAACGGAATTTGCAATGGAAAATACAAATGACGGAATAACTAAAATGATCAAGATGATGAACAAACGGAATGACTGGGGCCCCTACTAGTATCATCGACTCGCCGCCAACATGCTCTTCCCGTGCCTTTGCCTTGCCGTGACACGAAAACAAAATCCCCCAACGGGTCGCCATACGTAACAACAATCCTCAAGAGTTGAAATTACACAATCATGAATTAACCGAAGTTATGAAATATTCTTAATTATGAATTACGTGAAGAGGAGTATCATAATACGCCCGTAATGTCTGTGCAAGTGTACAAGACGAATGACCGGACACACCCGTCCTTGTACCTAATTAGTCTCACAGAGGTAAGCGTGTGCACGGTCCGATGTATCGGTGAACCCAATACATGACCATCGTGTGCCCGACTAAAAATTCCACACAGCCACACCCGGCCACGCAATATGAACCCGGAAGGTCACATGAACGAGAATGACCATGATGAATATCAATTAATAATAATTAGACAAGGCCAAGATGACTCACCGATATGAAAGTAATAGTGACGTGATTGATAACCCAATGAAATGATTTGGAACCGTCGTTCCTCGTGAATGAAATGATTATTCGACAATTACAAGTCTCAAAATGATTAATATTATGATGAATGAATGATTATGAGCAATCAACAACAAAAGGAATGAGTATCCTTTTAACCGAGTAAGATTTAACTTACACAATACCGATGAAGAATGTCCGTCCACGAACAATGTCCTAACCAAGATACCGGTCGCTCGAACAACCTTGAATAACAATAATTACCAACAATCGTTCAATACACGTATCAAGCAACAAAACACGATTAACCCAAAGGTCGAAACAACGATAATCAAACTCATAGGGCATTCCAACGAATACATAACCAACCACACAACTTCGGAAATATCCAATCCCGAATATGTCGAAACCAACACCAAATTGAGTATTTCGAACTAACAAAACACTTCAATGATATCAATAATCCATTAGGAATCCATAATTCATGATTACAACAACATCAATCAGAAAATCCCCAATTAACCGAAGTCAACCCCAAGGGTTCTTGAAGTAATTCCGAAAATAACCATTAAATCCATAGGAATATATTTATCCAAGGTAGATAATCCATATCTAACATATTCCAATGATAATCCAAGCTTACACGAAGAAATCGGAAGGAAAACCCAAAAATCCGAAATTCTAGGTCCAAGAAATTAATACCTTTGATTTGATGTTAAGGAGATGATTAATCCAACTCAAAGACTTGAAGATGATGATAGATGATTACACCTTGAAGAATACTCTCAAAATCGCCCAAATCGCCTAGAACCGACGAGAGAAATAAGAATAGAGTGATAAATGACAAACTCAAGCTGACTGTCCAATATATAGTCGCTCCAGGTTAGCGTGCGCTAGACCTAATGCGTAGCGTGCGCTAACGGGAAATTTGGGTAGTCAGTACCCACTGTCCGAACACGGTAGCGCGCGCTACGTACCTTTTTGTAGCGTGCGCTACGGCCATACCACTAGCGTACGTTAAAACCCATTGTTAGCGTGCGCTAACGAATTATGTGATGCCCGATCGGAATCCGAACCGCGCGACCTCTCGATTCGACTCGATAGCGTGCGCTACGACCATTATTTAGCGTGCACTATAATATCGATTGCGTACGCTAAAAACAACACATAGCGTGCGCTAAGAATTAATCCAGTGCAGTCCAGTAGCCACTGGACTCAACCTGATATGTCCTTAGCGCGCGCTACACCACATATTAGCGTGCGCTACTACAATTCACTAGCGCGCTACTTACCATTCGTAGCGTGCGCTACTTATAACTCACCTGCAGTCCAGTACCTTCTGGACTGCAGCCAGGGCAACCTTAGCGTGCGCTAAAGCTGAGTGGTAGCGTGCGCTACCTATACCCAATTAGCATACGCTAAAAGGAGTACGTAGCGTGCGCTACTCCTCACGCACAGCTCGCAACGAAAATGACAATGATGATAAACACGACACGAAACTCCAATCAGATTAGTGATGAATGACGATTGATACACGATATAATTACTCTGAATGATGAATACCATGACTGAATCTGAGTGACAAATGATCAATAATGAGTGAAATTACTGAGTATCAATTACTGAATGATAAATACTGAATGATAATTACTGAATTACAACCGGGTATTACAGGTACCGTCAGAGGCTAACATCGAAACGGTTCTCGTTCTATAATTCATGATCGCCCCATGACGGTCCAGCCAATACTCACCCAGAATCAAATCCTCATCTCTAATATCTACCGCAATCAGATTAGAAGGCCAAACCCTCCCCGCAATACTCACTGGAAAATCTCTAACCTCACGATCCCCCACGATGCTATCCCCGCTAGGAAGTTTAACAACAAAAGGCTCACAAGCAACTAGGCAATCAACATGCAGACGACGCACACAGTCCATAGATATAAAAGAATGCGTAGCACCAGAATCGAATAATACGGAAACAGGATGATCAAGGATGTGGACGGTACCTGTAGCCACCGTCGCATCTGGGTCTCATGCTTGTCTCATCTCATAAACCCCGGGCGGAACAGACCCCGCACTAGAAGCCCCCCCTCTAGAAGGCTGTCCACGTCCTCGACCTCTACCAAAACTCTGTTGCGGCTGAGGGACTGTCGGTGCCTGATTAACACTCGGCTCTCCCGCAGCTGGGGCTGATATCTGAGTAACTGGAGCTCGAGCTACATCCGTACAGAACTTAGCACGATGACCCATCCGACCACAAGCAAGACACTGAATCGGAGGCCTATCACACTCACTCATCATGTGGCCCGGACGACTACAGTTGAAGTACGTAGGACCACGAACGGAACCAGTAGGAGCAGACCTAGAACTGTTTCCTCGCCCAACTGACGGCGACTGACTCCTGAAGACTCGCGAACCAGACTGAGCCTTCGGATACCCTCCAGACTTGCCTTTCGAAAACTGACCGGCGGTCTTCTGCTTCTTTCCTTCGGTTGCCGTTTCTGTCGCAGAAAACGACATCTCATAAGCCATCGCTTTATTTTGATATTCTTTTAAAGTCGTGCACCCCAGGCCAGACATGTACCTCGGTTTCATCCGCATATCAAAGTGGCGGATCTTGTCAAGCTCATCTCGGACTTGGTTTCTCACATAATACAGTTGTTGATTGTAGTCTTTGATAGCTTGAGAAATAGGAACATCCTGGGGCTTAGCCTCAAAGAAGGCTCGGATCCTCCCCTCTTTCACTGGCCAAGGACAGAATTCATCTTCCATCATATCTCGAAACTCTGCCCACGTAGCTGCCCGGTCACGCGGTTTCACCGCTTGCCACCACGTTGCTGCCTCCTTGGCGAGGAAGTACTGAGCAATGGGTACTTTCCTCTCCTCAGAACAATTAGCAGCCTCAAATACTTTCTCCATCTCGAATAGCCAATTCTCCCAACCGGAAGGGTCGGAAGCACCATCAAACTGTGGAGGACGCATACGAATCACGTCCTGAAGCAACTTATCATTGCCGGATCCAGTAGGTGGAACCGGGTTGGCATTAGCTTGGCCGACTAGAATGGCCTGAGTCAGTAGCGTCATCTGGTTTGCTACTTGCTGCAAAATGTTGGCCACTCCAACATTCTCATGTGCATTACCGGAGCTAGCAGACTGGTCCTTCTGACCTCTGGAACTAGGGGGAACACTGTTCGACAAAGAAGGCATCGCCGACCGCCTCGAGTGATCGGACATGGCCGCCCCACCGGCTGCGCCACGTCCCCTACCGCGTCCGCGACCGCGTCCGCGTCCTCTACCAGCACGAATTCTGAAGAAGTAATGGGTAAGTACAATTCAAACGCAAAACACAACAAGATACTAAGACAAGAATAGAACAGAACGGTGAAACGAGTCAAGTTAGGAAAACTTACGAGCACCAGCGTACTGAGATGATGGCATAGCAGTGATACTGTCCCAAAAACGACACTTGACTAGACCCAAATAACCGACAGCCTAGGTATACATAAACCTAAGCTCTGATACCATATTCTGTAACACCCCCAAGATATTCAGGGCATATTACAGTGCCGTGGACCCCACACTGTGGAATCCACCAGGCTAACGTACCAACAAGACATTCAACAACGACAAACAATCATCAATAAAACAACAATCCAAATAATAGACTACAACCTGACAAATAGAATCCAACATCAATATAATTCCCCCAAACGGGAACACAACATTAACAATTTGTAAAGGAAGTACTCGAGTACTTAAACCAGTTTTACAATACAGAAATCCCAAAACAAGATATCAATAATAACTGACAGACAGAACCCCAATGATCGACTACTGGACAGTATCATGCTTGCCCATCATCCTCATACGGCTCAAGTGCTCGTTTGTCCCCACGATCGATACCTGAAATACAAAAAGTATTTCCCCCATTTAAGGGGTTAGCGACAACTGCTAGTGCAAGTACAATCCATTTGAACTACATTCTAATCAGATGAATATATGCGCCAAAAATCATTTTAGAAAGCATTTTATATTCCGGAATATTTACATTGTACAATCGCAAAACACATTATCTCTAACAAATCACAATTCAAAGTTAACCGTTGGTACGAGACTCACGGCCACCGTACCCCGCAGAGCCCTGTCGGACATCCCTGGGTGGCTAACCACAGTTCGCGATACGCACACTCACGGCAATACGTATCCCTAGAGGCCCCGTCGGACCGTCCCTAGGTGAAGAACCACGATACAGCCATAATTCAAATACTAGAACATGTAAACAAATGTAAAGTACTTGCCTTTGAGACATTCTTGAAGAAACGGAAGTGAAACAAGACTACAAATGGTCCGGGTGGAAAACGACGGTTCCTAAACGAAGGATCAACATAGTTCTGTCCCAACGGACAACAATACTCTATTGAAATACACCCATAACCCCGATTACAACTACGATCATGAACGATCAATTGATACGGGCGAGGGTTTACGCGAAATCTCCCCATATCAATAATTCACGGATTAATTCGAGGAAAACGTATTGAGGATCATTCAATAACAACAACCGGTAAGAAATTTCGTAACATAATTGAACAATTCGGAACTAATCCCTAGAATCTCGAAAAACCCCCCAAATTAGACGAGTTAGGATTCGTGGAGAAAATACCTCGGATTCGGACGATGGAGGATGATTATGCTGATGGTAATATGCTAATACGATTCTATGGTGATGGAACACGAAGAGTTCTCCGACCAAAACTGAAACGAATTGCCGCTGGAGTCGCCCCGTGAAGAAAACGGAAGAAAAGAGTGAAAAATGTTGTTTCTGAACTGCCCGCTGATATATATAATTGTGTAGTTAGCGCACGCTAACTAACATAGATAGCGCGCGCTAACGGGGCCGTAACCGGTCCAGTAGCTGCTGCTGCCACTCGCTAGCGCACGCTAACAATAACGAGTTAGCGTACGCTAACT
This sequence comes from Orobanche coerulescens, assembly GCA_033398695.1. Lineage (NCBI taxonomy): Eukaryota > Viridiplantae > Streptophyta > Magnoliopsida > Lamiales > Orobanchaceae > Orobanche > Orobanche coerulescens. The sequence goes on from JAWKAU010000031.1 coordinate 59,317, forward strand.
GCTGCATCGGTAGCGCACGCAAGGCAACGGGAGTAGCGTGCGCTACCTACGCAGCAGTTCAGTACTGCTGCTCACATCAGCAGTACACTATTTTCGAAGGTACAATACACGAAATGCACGACGAGGTCAGAATCCAGAAACGTAAACACGAAGCATACAAGACGACGGAGCTAAGCGCTAAAAGAAAATATAATTCCGACCACCGGAGGGTCCGTAATGCGACAACGAAAATGAGATTCCCTAAACTATTAGGAAATTACAAAAATGGCCCAAGTGTCCGAAAATCACGAAATGACGTCGGATTTACAAACCGAAAGTCTCAACACGACCAACTCAATGATACAAACTTGTACAACCCAAGAAACAATGAAAACGAACGAGTTTTACGAGAATCGAACGTTCATACGGCAAAACATGTCATGAATAAAATTACGTGAAAACATCACCAAAACTCGCCCAAATGGAAAAACTCCAAGAATAAAGTAGATTCACAATGTCGAGACGGTTACAAGCGAGTCGATAAAAATGGACATACACCAAAAATGGAAACTGCTAAAAATGGAAAGTTACGGATATTAGAGTATCGACCCCCAGACATCCCGTCGAACGCTCCGGGTGGAAGGAACACAACTCACGCACCCAAAAACCACAATTTAACATAGTTGCAAACCACAAGCCTCGATAGTCAATCACATTATATATATAATCAAGGCACTTGCTAGAAATAGCCAATTATCCGACGCATAGCTACGATCGTCCTAGCTACAACCTAACAATCCTAAGGACATCCCTACACATCAACGGTATAACAGCTGGTCAATCAATACGACTAACCCAACTCATAACACACACCTTAACCCACACAACCAGGTGATCACCAAAATATTATAGCACATGGCTAAATGTACTATCTACCCGGCACTACGTCTTATTGACATATCTTTAAGACAAGCAACAAGTCGATTTCTAATTTAACATAATATCTACAACGACCCATATAATGAGAAATCACAATATAAACAACCATCACAATTTCATCCATAACCACGTGACTCCACGCACATATCTTAACAAAAGAATTACACTTTACATTTACCGATCCTTTTGAAAAATGGTTATAAATATTTATTTAGCACATAACGACGATTAGCAACCATTATATCCACAAAACACGTAATGTATGATCAAGATACTTGCCTCGATAATAGATACCGGACACTCCTACGAACACGGCTCAGTCGGGACACCTCGAACACCTACAATTCTCCGGCGAAGACAATGAATACACCCACGATCGAAAAGCTTGAAGAAAACGACGAACGGAAGGGTTACCACTCGAGTTCTTTGCGAGAAATCTAACCCTAACATCATACCATCAATAAATTAACGAACGAACGAGGAAGAATAATCGTATAACGCTCGAATCCTCTTTGCGACATTTTATCGAACACCTTCAAGGCATCGATAAGATACTCAATAAAACGACGAATCCTCGGCGATTAAACCGTGGAACAGCAAGGAATTCGACATAATATTGTTTAACAATCATAACTCCATCACTATTCTGAGTTAAAATGGATTAAACGGACAAATCGAACAAAATCCCCAAAACTAGATTTTAAGAAAACTTGCCTTGATTCGCTGGATTGAAGGATGTTACGTGATGATCAATTGATGTTATGAACTCCAAAACTTCGTGGATTCATAGTATAACAACATTTCTTCGACTTCCCAAAGACTCCAGCCGCGGACAGGAAGGATAGGAAATGAAACGAGTGAAAAAAATGACTGCTCGGCCATATTTATACGACTGCCGGACACGGCGCAGCAACCGACCCAGACCAGCGTCGTGTGTCTCGGCCTTGTCTCTGTAGGCTGCCAGTCCTGGACAATCCGGCGCAGGACACGGCGCTCGGCATCGCCGTTTCGCACAGGTCCGACCGGCAGCCTCCAGGCACAAAATGAAGAACCACAACGACGATCCGAATGACCCCGAAACCCGAACCTGAATACGAATCGAAGATACGGTTACGAAGTACTCGCAAAGACGAATCTAAGAGCTAAGAGAACACACGATTCCGACCACCCGAAGGCTCGAAATTCGACAATGGAAGGTAATTACCCCAAACTTTGGGAAATTACGAAAATGGCCCAAAACGTCCGAAAATCACGATACGTGATCGAATAACCAAACCGAAGTTCACAACACGTCTAACAAAGATAAACGGACCTACGGGAAACTCGAAACAGTAATTTTGAATGAGATTCACGAGAATCGAACTCGAGTGCGGAAAAGTCGTTAAGGAACACGGAACTCAACAAGACAATACCGAAACGAACTCGGATGGCAAAAAGTGCAGAATTAATCATTCTCAGAATGATTAAACGGTCCAAAGCGAATCGTCGAAATGGATCGCCGTTGGAAAAACAAAATTACCGAAATCCGAAATGGCGGATATTACATTCTACCCTCCTTAAAAGAACTTTCGTCCCGAAACTTAAATCAAGTAGGGAGAAGCAATATCCCGCCAGGTAAACTCAACGAGATACACAGGAACCGAAAAAATTATGCCCAACGGCGAAACATTACAAGTAACGCAAAGGGTATACGGTGTGAAAACACGCTCCACGACGACCAACACAATGCCACCGATGGAGACATAATAAAACCAACAAGTGACAAGTGTCATCAAACAGATAATACAATCAAGTCGATTATCCGAACATTCACAAAACACAATGAACGAAAATCAATACGATTGACCAACCCAACGGTACATCGATCAAAACGCGAGCCAATCGCTGAACAAATATGGAATTCCACCACCAAAGAGTTGGAAGATCGAAAACGAGACTAATTTCCCGAATTTAAGGGAATTACGAAGGAGTCTGATTGTTCAACAATCACAAAACGAGATCAACAAAAACTGAACAATCAACGATCGAACCACAACGATCGAGACAACAAAAATCGAACAATCATGTTCGAATCACGAAGAATAATAAAATTCAAACAACAACTCCAAGGTTCACATCTCGACTCGAGACAATATATGATCTGGTGAAAGCAACAAGATGTGCATTCACATAAGATCCACATGAAAGGGAATTGATACGAATTCAGCAGTTATGATGCGAATTCTCTATCGGTATAGCGGAAGGCTTGTTTTGATGAGCGGAAGCTATCGGCAAGAAACTGTCGGGAACTGATGACAACAGTTCACTACAGCGGTAATACAGGCTAGCGGCACGCACTTGCGACAGGAATGTATGACGGAAACTCAATACAGCAACAAGACAGGAACTTGACAAAAGTAAATACTTGATACAGCCCACTTCCAAACAGCAACACTCGAAACAGCACGTTTCGGGTGGACACGAATTCAACAGGAAACAAGTTCAAAGGATCGAACAACACTTTATGCGAAATATCGGACAAGTATAAAATTATATCGAAAAACAAATAGAATATCGAAACAGGATATAAACAGATGTTTTATCGAATTAGACCTATAATTCGATAAAGTGATTTCTTCTCAAGACCTATTGAGAATCAATCGGATTAAGATTCGAAAACGCGTCGAATAATAATCAAAGTTTTGATGAAAAGCATTCACGAGGGAAAACACAAAGTGTATTCTTAATTCTTCAACATTCAATAATTCCTTCACTACACTTCATCACCACTATTTATAGGCAAAGTAGCGTGACAAGATAAACTAAACTAATACAAGCTGTTCTTAAAATAATGAAAAGATAATAAAAGGTTCCCTCATGTCACTTGCAAACAAAAGTAAAAGCTGGGCCTTGTCTCCAAGTTGAAAGTTGACAGCCGCCTTTTGCCAAGAATCCTGCTGCTTTTGTAAGAAGATGCTGAACATTCTTTTATTGTTTAGTTGCCACTTGAACCTCTTCCCCTACCCAAGATGCAAGTTGTCTTTTGTTTAAGTTACTCCAATTCCAATTATCAAGGTAACTCCGTGCCTCGTTTCAGTTCTCTCGCCCAAGTATGTTGGAGTATGGTCGAGATGTTTTACGTCAATTCTTATTCTATCTTCTTTGCTTGGAGTAGTTGGTTTCGTATCATCCCCTCCTTCTTTAAAAGGAATTGTCCTCAATTCCGCAATCCCATCGTCGTCAAGGTAAGGGGATAGATCACCTACGTTGAAAGTAGCATGCACTCCGTAATCACCCGGAAGTTCCAACTTGTAAGCATTATCATTCACCTTCGCAATTATTTTAAATGGTCCCTCAGCTCGTGGCATTAACTTGTTCTCACGCTTATTCGGGAATCGTTCTTTCCTTAAATGCGCCCAAACTAAATCTCCAACCTTGAATAATCTCGGTTTTCTTTGCTTGTTCGACTTCCTTTTGTACGTCTCGTTCACCTCCTTGATTCGTTCACGCACCTGTTCGTGTAATTTCATCATTGATTTCAGCTTTGACTCCGCATCCTTATGCACCAATTCGTCACTCGGTAATGGAATTAAGTCTAGCGGTATGTAAGGATTTTGGCCGTAAACTACTTCAAATGGAGAATATGCCGTGGCATGAGTAGGAGATCGATTATAAGCAAACTCCGCATGTGCCAGTTTCAGATCCCAGTCCTTTTGCGTTTTGCTTACCAAGCCTCGCAACAGCGTTCCCAGTGTTCGATTAGTCACTTCAGTTTGTCCGTCTGTTTGAGGGTGATGTAAAGTACTAAACAAAATCTTGGTTCCCACCTTCCTCCATAATGTGTTCCAAAAATATCTCAGAAACTTCGAGTCTCGGTCCGAAACAATAGTTTTCGGAACTCCATGTAATCGCACCACCTCTCGGAAATACAGGTCATCAACATTACTCGCATCATCAGTTTTGTGACAAGGAACAAAATGAGCCATCTTTGAAAAACGATCGACAACCACCATAATCGGATCCTAACCTCGTTGGGTTCGAGGCAAAGCCACAATGAAGTCCACTGAGACATCTTCCCATGGCCTCTCCGGAATCGGTAAAGGTGTGTATATTCCTGGTTTGAACGAACTCTTCGCGATATGGCATGTCACACATTTACTAATTATATTATTAACATCCCCCTGCATCTTTGGCTAATAAAAATGTTCTTTAAGCACATCCAATGTCTTGGCCGAACCAAAGTGGCCAGCCAAACCTCCCCCGTGAGCCTCTCGAGCCAACAATTCTCGAATCGTGTGCCTTGGTAGACAAAGATGATTTCCCTTAAAAAGAAAGCCTTCCTGTATCGAAAATTCTCCCATCGGGCCAGGTTTTCACAGGGCGAAGGTCTCGCCAAAATCCGCATCACCTTCGTAATACTCCTTTATTGTATCGAATCCAAGCAAACGAACATCAAGAGTGGCGAGTAAGGCATAACGCCTAGACAATGCATCTGCTACGACATTGCTCTTGCCATCCTTATACTTTGATGAGAAGTGAAATGATTGTAAGAATTCCACCCACTTCGCATGCCTGGGACTCAACTTATGTTGCCCGTTAATATACTTCAATGATTCGTGGTCCGAATGTATGATGAAATGCTTCGGCCGAAGATAATGACTCCAATGATCTAGAGCCCTCACAATAGCATAAAACTCCTTGTTGTACATACAATAATTGAGACAAGCACTGTTTAACTTCTCTGAGAAATAATCAATAGGCCGCTTTCCTTGAATAAGAACTTCCCCAATACCAACTCCACTAGCATCACATTCTACCTCGAACGGTTGCGAAAAATTGGGTAGTGCTAAGATTGGTGCTTCGCACAACTTTGCCTTCAAATTTGCGAACAACTCCTGAGCAGTCCGGCTCCAATTAAACGTGCCCTTCTTTAAACATTCGGTTATCGGACTCGTTATGGTGCTAAAATCTCGAATAAACCTCCGATAAAAGGAGGCAAGACCGTGGAACGATCTAACTTCAGTTACGATTTTAGGAGTAGGCCACGACTTAATAGCTTCAATTTTCCCCTGATCAACCGACACTCCATCCTTCGAAACAACATGGCCAAGGAAAGTTATGCTCTCGACAAGGAACGCACACTTTTCTTTCTTTCCATACAGCCTCTGAGACCTAAGAGTCTCGAATACTTGTTGTAGATGTCCGAGATGCTCCTCCACCGACCGACTATAAACCAAAATATCATCCAAATAAACAACCACAAATCTGCCCAAAAATGGTTTAAGTACCTCATTCATCAAGCGCATGAAAGTACTCGGTGCATTTGTAAGGCTGAACGGCATAACGGTCCATTCATACAGCCCGTGTTTAGTTTTGAAGGTTGTCTTCCACTCATCTCCTTCCCGCATCCGAATTTGGTGATAACCACTTCGGAGATCAACTTTTGAAAAGATCACTGATCCATGTAATTCGTCCAACATGTCATCAAGCTTTGGAATCTGAAATCGATACTTGATGGTTATATTATTCACGGCTCGACTGTCAATACACATCCTCCAAGATCCGTCTTTCTTAGGAACCAGTAATACCAGAACCGCACAAGGACTTAGGCTTTCTCGAACATACCCACGATCCATTAGTTCTTCGATTTGGTTTTGTAATTCCTTCATCTCCTCGGGATTACATCTATAGGCAGCTTTGTTAGGGAGCGACACACCCGGTATGAGGTCGATCTGATGTTCAATTCCACGAATTGACGGCAAACCCGATGGCAATTCTTCAGGGAAGACGTCCGCGAACTCATGTAACAAGTCATCCATCCTTTCGTTCCGCACAACCATGTTACCATTCCGTGTCTCCTTCAGAACCAACAAGTACACGCACTTGCCATCATTAATAGCATGTTCCACCTCCCGTTCGCTAGCAAACATGGCCAATTTTGGCTTTTCACTCCGACTAGAACTCATAGAGTGAATATCTTGAGGTGACATTGGTTTAAGCACAATATTCTTGCCCTTATCCCGTAATTCGTACTCATTGCTTCTTCCTCGGTGTAAAACGTCCCTATCAAACATCCATGGTCTTCCCAACAGTACATGGCATGCATCCATCGGGAGTACATCACATAATACGTTGTCTTCATATGAACCCATGGCTAGTCCAATCTTCACTTGTTTAGTCACCCTTATTTTGCTCCCATCATCGAGCCAATGCAAAGTGTAAGGTTTCGGGTGAGTCGTAGTGGTCAGCCAGAGTTTAGTCACCATCTCGCTGGAAGCGACGTTGGTGCAACTCCCTCCATCAACGATCAAACTACACTATTTATTTCCAACTTGACACTTCGTGTGAAATATTTGATTCCGCTGTTCCGAATCATTCGAAACAGCTTTGGCTTGTAGCGTCCGCAGAACTAAAGCCGTGTCATAGCTTGGAGCATCGTAATTCTCGCATTCTTCTCCTTCTTCGTCCTTCATGCCGAAATCAAATACGTCACCCAGTCTTACTTCCTCAACCAACAACTCGTCTCGGATCGTGAAAGCTTCTCTCAGTGTCACCACTCGTTTGTTCGGACAAGAATTTTGATAATGCCCGAATCCTTGACATTTGAAACATCTTACTTTAGCCAAACTCGTCTCCTTCGGCACATAAGGTGTTTTAGGAATCACAACAGGGACCGGAGTCGGTACAGTTGCCTTAGTAGTTGAGCTAGAGTCAACACTTGGGTTTCCAAATTTGATTGGAAACTCGGGTTTATACATTTTCATCTTGTTTTGAGCTTCTAGCTTCACACATAGCCCACACAATGTATCGAAGTCCTCGTATGGATACAGTTCCACCGAGTTAGCTATGCTTCGGTTCAAGCCACGCAAGAATCGCGACATATTTTGTTCCTCATTCTCCTCTATTTCTCCCATTAAGGTCAGATTCTCAAACTCCTCAATGTATTCACTGACATTCAACTTTCCCTGCATGAGATCTGCAATCTTTCTGTACAAGGACAACCGGTGTGATGTTAGTACATATCTTTTACACAGTTTTCTTTTTAATGAATCCCACAAACAGATCTTTTCTTTCCCCGCACGAGATCTTCGTGTTTTAATTCCTTCGTACCAAATTGAAGCTCCTTTCCCCAACTTGAGAATTGCATACTTACACCTTTTCTCACCGTCGAGGTCTTTAAACTCGAACATACGATCAATTTTTCATTCCCATTCCAGGTAAACTTCAGGGTCTGTCCCTGCAACGAACTCTGGAAGCTCGTTCACCTTGAATTCTTCGACATGGCGTGAGGGTCGTTCATAGTCACCACGCCTAGGTTGCCAACGCTGGTCGCATTGTTCTGGTATGTCATGCAATGCGTCACGAAGTTTTGCCAAGAAACCAGCATCGTTGAGATCCATAATGTCAAAGATCAAGAACTTGGGTGCTCCGATACCACTTATGATACGAATTCAGCACTTATGATGCGAATTCTCTATCGGTACGACGGAAGGCTTGTTTTGACGAGCGGAAGCTATCGGCAAGAAACTGTCGGGAACTGATGACAACAGTTCGCTACAGTAGTAATACAGGCTAGCGGCACGCACTCGCGACAGGAATGTATGACGGAAACTAGATACAGCAACAAGACAGGAACTTGACAAAAGTAAAGACTTGATGCAGCCCACTTCCAAACAGCAACACTCGAAACAGCACGTTTCGGGTGGACACGAATTCAACAGGAAACAAGTTCAAAGGATCGAACAACACTTTATGCGAAATATCGGACAAGTATAAAAATGTATCGAAAAACAAATAGAATATCGAAACAGGATATAAACAGATGTTTTATCAAATTAGACCTATAATTCGATAAAGTGATTTCTTCTCAAGACCTATTGAGAATCAATCGGATTAAGATTCGAAAACGCGTCGAATAATAATCAAAGTTTTGATGAAAAGCATTCACCAAGGAAAACACAAAGTGTATATCAAAAATTCGATTTTTAAAACTCCAATGAGGTCTATCAAAAATTTACTTGAGACGTGACTTTCGCTTTCAACTTTTCGATTTCATAAAATTCCAGTAAAAGGTATGTGGTAATGATGTTGTCTTTTCGGATATAATGCCTCAAATTGTGATTAAAGTGGTGGTGTGAACGCTGAGTCGTTTGGTATGCATTCGTCGAGGTAGTTCTCTGGACCAAGAGGTGAGAATTCGGTTTGGAATGTTAGCTAACGTTTGATGGTTATTTGCGTAATGTTATAAATATGTGAACAGTGGGCGTTTGGATTTATACATTGTTGTTTGTTCGTAATCTCCGGGCTAGTACTGCTGGAAGGTGATTATGAACATGTTACCAACCTTGCGCAGTTAGCGCATGCCATCTCTTGTCATGGGGAACGCTTTCTAGCTGGGCAAAAGTTTTAGACTGCATTTTTCCGTTAGGCCTAACTTTTGCAGTCGATCACCTGTGAGTGGATTTCATGTGTGCAGTAATATTATTGTGTGTGATTATATAACTTTCCTTGCGTTAGGTTGTTGCTTGATTAATATGCCGATAGGCAGAGAGCGTGGTCGCAACTGTGGTACAGATGGCCACGGGGATCAGGAGCGGGATCGAGAGGATGTAGCCGGGAACGATATCGGTATGTGTGTTGCTATTATATTGCAACAAGTAGCAGCACAGCTGACTAAGTTTACCCAGGCGGTTCAATGCAACACTGATGCGATTCAGAAGATCGAGGCAAACCTATGGCTCCGAGAGGTAGTTAGTCTGAATCCTCCTCGATTTGTTGGTATGGCGGATGCATTAAGTTGGGACGGTTGGCTCCTTCAGTTGGAAAAGATATTCGAGGCTATTGATTGTCCCGAAGATCGGAAGGTTCCTATTGCTCAGTACCTTCTTAGCTGAGATGCTGCTCATTGGTGGGAAGCTGTCAAACCTCGTAATCGTGTTGTCATGTGGGCGGAGTTCCGAGAACTTCTGGAAGCTGGGTTTTGTCTGGAACCGGCTAGAAAGCGGAAGAAGTTGGATGATGTTATGGTTAGTAGTGGAGTTGGTATTTCTGGATTGCAACATCGTAGTCTTTCCGCTGTGAAACTCCATCACTCGATGCATGAGACTAAGAGTTCCGGGTCGCCTGCTTTGACTCCTGGTGAAGCTAAGAGGTGTTTTAACTGCAACGTGTCGGGACATGTTCGTGCACATTGTCCTTCCCCGCCAGTAACGTGTTACAAGTGCGGACTTAAGGGACAATGGGTTCAGTTTTGTGAATTGGTTGTCGAGCCTTCCGAGGTATGGACTTGAGCTTTGATGTCTGGATCGAGTCTATGGAGCACTTGAGGGGTAAAGTCTACCAGTCGCATGTTATGTTATTTCCTTGCTTTGTTGTTTTGAATTTCAGGGATAAACCTCATTTATGAGAGGCGGGCCGGGTTGTTGAACTTATGTATTTTCAACTCTATCGATTTGTTTACGTTCATTGATGTTTCTGGACTTGTTCTATCTATTGTTTTTTGTTGTTCGAAAGAGCTGAGGTATTGTTTCAGATTAATCTGTTTGTCTTTGTGATTTTTCCCGAATTCGGTTCCATTCCTGCGCATCTTATGTAGATGTATATCATGTCGTTTTCACCAAACCATATATTGTCTTGATTCGTGCTGTGGAATTTGGGGATGCTACTCTATTTCTATTATTCATCATGAGGCGGATATGATTGTTCGACCGTTGTCGTCTCGATCGTGGTTGTTCGATCGTTTGTTGTCCGGTATTCGTTGATCTTGTATCGTGATCTTTGAGCGTTCTGATCACTTCGTAATCTCCTTAACTTCGGGAATTTAGATTCGTATTCGACCTTCCAAACCTTGGGTTGGGTAATTTTGCAATTGTTCAAGCGATTAAATTGCATTCTAATTCATGTACTCTTCGGGTTGGTCAACCGTATTGATTTTTGTTCGTTGTGTTTTGTTATCGTTCTGGTATAGCGATATGAATGGTAGCAGCTGTATACATGTGGGTCGTTGCAGGTCTTCGACAATGGATAATGTGTATTATCTAAGTCTATTTTGCGTTGTTCGTTCTATGCTTTAAGTTTCGGGGACGAAACTTCTTTTAAGGGGGGTAGCATGTAATACCCGCAATATCGATTTTCGGTAACTTTCTTTTTTTTTTTGGCGGGAGTCCGTTTTGACGACTCACTTATGGCCATCTCATCATTCTGAGAATGAATAAGTCTGCACTTTTTGACATCCGAGTTCGGTTCGTTGTCGCTTTGTTGAGTTCTGTGCTTCTTAGCGACTTTTCTGCGCTTATGTTCGATTCTCATAAAACTCGTTCGTTTTCATTGTTTCTTTGTTTACATAAGTTCGTATGGTTGAGTTGTTCGTGTTGTGACTTTGGGTTTGTTGATCCGACATCGTATCGGGATTTTCGGACACTTGGGCCATTTTTGTAATTTCCTATAAGTTTAGGGAATTTCATCTTCGTTGTCGTTTTTCGTATTCCCGGGTAGTCGGAATTATGTTTTCTGGTGACAGATAGACTCGTCATAAAATATTCTTCGTAACCGTATTTTCGGTTCGATAGCAGGTCTGAGTTTCTGAGTCATCTAGAACGGTTCGGACAGCAGCTACGAGACTGCTGTCCAGCAGGGTGTTACGGCCGTAACACCCAATCTGTTACGGCCATAATGTGGCCATCGTTACGACCGTAATGTGCCTTTTGTTACGGCCGTAATGGCCTGTTGTTTTAAGAACAGCGGGCAGAGGTTAATACCTCATTTTTCATCCTTTCTCCCCGTTTCTTCGTCGAGCGATTTCAGAGGCGATCCCTACCAGTTTTGCTCGGAGTTTTCTTCAATTTCCATCACCGTAGAGTCGTGCTAACACATCATCATCAACGTAATCATCTTCCTCCATCCGAATCAAGGTATAATCCTCAAAACCCTATTTCGGGAAAATTTAGGAGTTGTCTTGATTTCGTGATTTGAATCTGAGCTTTTTGGTTTCGTCATTGGTATCTAATCTTATTGATTATAATCCATGGTTTGAATTCCGTTTTTCATGAATTGTCGAGTCGATTCGTGTTCTTGTCCGTTTTGGGGGAAATCCTTGAACTTTCGTCGTTTGATCCTTTAATTCAGCAGCTTTGGGTCGTGCTTTTGAATTCATTTTCATTTTTGTTATTGTCATTCATATTTTATTATCGTGGATTTTCATTCGGCGGAGTCGGCGGGTTCGTAGTCGGTCCGTGTCGCCTCACTTCGGTCGGATCTCCAGGGATATCATTACTTGAGGCAAGTATCTTGTCCATACATTTCGTGTTTCATAGATGTGTTCGTTGATATTGGAACCAAATTACAACTTCAATGTTTTAATGAACTTTTAAAAGGATCGGTATGTTCTCGATAATTGTTGTCTTCCAAAAGATAACCCGTGTGCGTTGTGGATTAATGTATTTTCGGAAAATGTGTGTTAGTTTCGTATGATGGAAGATGTTGAACATATTTAGTGGATATAGTAGACCGTAATTATTGGTCGGGGATTGTGTATTGATGTGTAATTGTTCGGTGAATATGTGATGTTGTGTGATATTAGTTGTTACTCCTTCGTAAGGAGGTTGGGGCACTTGGTGTTGTTTGGTATTGATATTTGCTTGTTGTTGTGTGACATTAATTGTGAGTATGCGTCGAATGAAGTGGCCATTCTAGCGAAGTACCTAGCATTTGTTGCATATTCTAGTATTTGAATTATGGCTTCCCATGGTGTTGTGGATGTTTATGTACGCTCACTTAGGGATGGTCCGACAGGGCCTCTAGGGATACGTATTGCCGTGTGTGTACGTATTGCGAGCTATGGTTAACCACCTAGGGATGTCCGATGGGGCTCTGCGGGGTGCGACGACCGTGAGTCTCGTACCAACGGTTAACTTTGAAGTGTTTTGTCGGAGAACTATGATTTTTGGCGCATATTTCGTCTGATTAGAATGGCAGCCCAAATGGTATCGTACTTGGCTGGAATGGCACCTGAAAATGTGTTGCGTGTGTTTTGACTCTTGGTTGTGATATTTTGGGTACGGGTGTTGTTCTGTGCATTGTGACTATGTGGTGTGGATGTTTGGGTTGTGGACCCCATGTTTTGTTATCGAAGTTGTATTTTGAAAGGATGACTTTTGGGTCGTGCCCCTAAGTGTTTTCGAAAGGCTTGATAATTCTTAAACCCTGGATGTTTTCAAAACTCCCGAGATCGTAAAATGTTCTCCAAGATGTATAATGGTTTTATTTCCTACTTTTCATACTTCAAACTGTTATGATCAAGTGATTTATCTCGGGAAGTATATTCGCGATTATTATTATTTTTGAAATATGTTATGTATGGCTTGTACTTGTGTTTCATACTTGCACTAGCAAAACAATGGAGTTTTGCTAACCCCGAGTATTTGGGGGGTGGATGGCTGTATTGCGTCCAGGTACTTGCAGGTTTATGGGGAGCAATTCACAGGATCGTTATGAAGGATGATGGAAGACGACGATACTAATCACATGGAGACCGGTGTTGAGTATTTTGGCGATGTCTTGTTATTTTGTCCTTCCGTTATGTCTATTATTTCTGTTTTACGGGAATGTTAATTTATGTTAGCCCCTGCGTGGGTATGAGTTGCGAGAAAGAGTAATGTATGGTTGATGTGTATATTATGGTAAAAGACCAAATCGGTCTAATGGTTCGTTATTTAGCCATGTCGGCATGTATTGTGTTGTTGTGTTTTCTGTATTTAGCCTGGTAGATCCTCACGGAGAGGGTCTGCGGCACTGTAATATTCCCGAACGGTTTGGGGGTGTTACAACATACCTGTTAATTTTCAGACGATGCGCAGTTTCACGGGTTGCTAATTCATGGTTGTGAAAAGAGTTGAACTTAGTAACATAGTATTGGATGCCACAGAGAGCAACACGAAGCTGGGCTGGACAATTGCATTTGGTTTCCTCTTTCAACTTTCTTTTTCCATTATCATTCGGGGGCTTTGGACTTCCTGCCCAAGTACATTCCATCTCCCTATTTTTTGCAATATTATTGAACCTTTGTGTGGGTTACTCGAATATCGAATCCCATATATCTGCCATACTCGACGTAGAATTTACATCCTGCCTCCACAGATTGAAAAACTATTTGTTTTATGGATTCATCCTCCATAAGTTTAAAACTGAACTCACGTAGAATATTCTCCGCACTGTTACCACTCAAGTTCTTCTTCGCATCATTAGAACTGGAATTAGAAGTTGTATCCTCCTCCATATATAAACCATGTGCAGTTTTACTGTTGCAATCCATCTCAACTGCCATTATATCGCACATAATATGCTTCATGTATGGAACTTGATTACGAATCAATATACACGAGTTAAAACTCAAATGAATAACATAAAAATAAGTACCCAAATAGCTAATATATTGTATGCAAGCTGAAGAGGGATATACATAGTACTAGCAAAAAAAAAGGAGCTGCAATTGATGTATTACATCTGTAACACATGAGAGCAGGAACCGATCTGTAACACTGACTGACTTACATTTAGTGCACAGAAAATTCAAGGAGAAAGTTCAATGATTTAAAAACTTTTCTGATCATTTAATAAAATGACTAAAGCCAGCTCAAGTAATCTGAATAAACAGGGCAAAAATGATTGAGTTATTGCATCTTGATGGGAAAAATCTTATTAAGCAATAGCAAAAACTAAAGGTAGTTACTAGTTAAAAACCATCCACAGCAATATCTGGAATGAAACTGAAAGTGGCTGCTAATGGGTATTAGTTAGGTTTACATACTCGATTATTAAGATGATCATGCTATAGTTAAAGCATAAGAGTGGTTACAGTAAGCAGAGAGACAATTACGAATACCCTCTTGTAACGAAGCAACCAAGTATTAACTTACATCGTATTCGACGATAAAATGAAGAAAAAAAGATGAACCACCAAGTACCACAAGACTAAAATGAGCAACAGATGAACATGTCTATTGAATAATACAAATAAACCATAGAAAAGTTGAGTATTGAAATGTTTAATATACACACTAGTATGACTGCAGCAAGTGAAGAGAAAGTTAAGCTGAATGCTAAAAATATGAAATTAAACAAGAGAAATGAGGAACTTAAGCTAGTAGCAATTCATGTAGAAAATCTTAAGGAAGAAGTTGAGTATTTAAAGAATAAGGTTTTATGTGTTGGGAGTATGCCCTCGAATGCCACTCAGAGGATGTTGAGTGAGGGCATTGTACTTGTAATTATGTAAATCATTAATATAAGGCAATGTATGTTTCTTTATTTACTGGTAGTTACTGGTATTCTTAACTCGTAAATATACATATAGAAACTAGTCCGTGTATTTGAGAGCAAAACGTTACACTCCTTATTGGATAAGGAGGTCGGCACTGGAAAGGTTTATAGCTCAAATACTTCATCGTTTGCAAGTCGATGAAACTTGACTGGGCGTTAAGTTTATGTGAAGACTTGTATGACGTGTTCTTTGACAAGGAGAGTGCCTGTCGAACGCTAATGGTTAGTGGGAGCACACGTTATAGGTATGCTAATTGGATTAGTATACTCGAACCGACTCACCCTCGATTCGTCACACGGATTTCACTTCAGGAAAGTCAATGACGGAATCGAAAGGTTGTGATAGGTATTCGTGAACCTTCGACTTGAGGATTTAGTAGGGATGTGCTTGTGACGTCAAGATTTTCATTAGAGTAGTTCGACCCTGTAAACCGAGAGGTGGGGGTCAACCTCGAAGTGCGTCTTGACGGGCAAGTAGCAGGTCCTACTAAATACCAAGATAGAATTCTTTCTCCTGTTAGTGAGCGTGTTATATGTCCTATGCGGTTATTAGCAAATGAGATCAAAAGTCTTTGGCCAAAGCATTGGAGCTAGTTGTATTGGATACACGAGAGCTCGATGATCTCGGTTTGCATTAACGCATGCATAGCGTCAAGTACAGATAGGGTTTGACTGACTGTGACCCTATAACTTGATCGGGACATGTGAAAGAAGGGTTTATACATATACTGGTATTCACGACATAATGGTTCTTGAATGATCCCATCATTCGTTCTCAGTTGGGGTACAGTGTAGGCCGGCTGACTGGCTAGGTGGTGCTACTACTCTTTGGTTCCTCCCATTGCTGACTGAGACGGACCTACCGAGTCGCGCAATAGGATTGATGGCGGAATGAATCGAGCTTATTCTCTCATTATGAATATTAGATATTGGATATCTAATTTATTTTGGATGTCTAATTAAATTTGGGACATTGGATGTCTAAATCGATTTATTGGATAAATTTATTTACGGCCTAATGAATTAAATAAATTACTGGGTGATTAATTTAATTCATGAATATAATTATTTCTTGGAGAAATTAATTATGTTATTATGTATTTGATATGATTAATTAATTGGATTAATTAATCGATATAAATACATCGGAACGGAATCAGAGTTTATTTGTTTGGACTCACGGAAGTTCGAAACGAACCAAACTCATTCGATTTTCATCATGGCCGCCCCCCCTTCCACCTACCTTCCCATTATCTTTTCTTTCCATTTTTTATTGGATGATAATGCAAGGAAAAGGACTTGTGGGGCATTTTTCTCATGTGAATGAATTGTAACATGTGGAAGGAGAATATAGATAAGAAGACTTCAATCTCTCAAAGACAATTCATTGTTTTCAACCGTGAGATAAAATGTAGAGAGAGAGAAAGGCTTCTCCAAGTCTTATTCATCTTCATCACAAGTTCTTGGTTTTTTCTTGGAGAAAACATCAAGACATAAATGAGAGATGGTGAGTTATACACTTAGAGTGTTATAATCTCAATCAAAAGCTTCATCACTTAGCTTTAGCCGTATCCTTGGAGGATAGCAAGGTGATCATCATTCCGATCGTTTCTCCGGCGCGTGGCAAGTAGAGACGCGGTGCTTTCGGCGTTGGATCATTCAAGAGCTTGGAGCGGATTGAATTGTCGGGAGTGTTGGGATTCCGGAAATAAAACGAAATACGCAGCGGAAATAAATACGAATCCCAAACAGGATCGATCAAGTAACGTATATACGAAAAAATTAAATACGAAGATAAAGGATCATACCCTTGAAGCCTTCGAAATAAATCTTCGTAAATATGGATGACGATGATGAACCCCATCCCGAACACGAAATCCCTTCATTCCAAGCACCGAAATTACGAAGCCTCTACTTCACACGCATCGGAAGTTTCCCAAAAAAATTCGATAGCAATCCGTTCTCTAAGAACACGGCTAGGAATTACTATAGGAATTTATATATCTTTTTCTTTCTTAATTTTTCTCACTCAAAGTGGAAACTTGAAGAAAAACTTCTCCCTCTCTCACTTAAACTCTCTCTCTCTCGGCAGTGGCATTCCAAAATGGAAGATGGAATGGTATTTTAAGAGAGTTTGTCTTGTTATATTAAATAACAAAGTGAGAACAATAATGTGATATAAAAATATCACCAATAATCACCTTAACATGTCAAGATAACATGCAAGATGTTATAAAATACTCCAAGACATGTGTAAAGGGGAGGGGGCGGCTAGGAGGAAGCTTCCAAGAAACGGGCCGAGTTACTCGGCTCGTGTACAGGACGTTCGTCAAACGACTCCGTTTAACCTCCAATGTATTTATATAAATTAATTAATCAAATTAATTAATTATATCAAATACAAAAATATTTCTCTAAGAAATATAATTTATGAATTAAATTAATTACCGGGTAACTTAATTTTAATTCATAAGACCGCTATTTGATTTATCTAATAAATCATAATTAGATATCCAATATCTAATATTAATAGAGAGATAATAAATTCACATTTATCCGTCAACACTCCTGATGCGCGACTCCTAGGTCCGTCTTAGCCGGCATTGAGAGGAACCAATGAGTGCGGGCAGCACTTAGCGGGCCGCACTGTAAATCCCGAATGAGAACGAATGAAGGGATCATTCCTGAACCATTATGTCGTGAATACTATATACGTATAGACCCTTCATCAGATGTCCCGGTCAAGTCTTCGGGTCACGGTAAAGTCAAACCTCATCATTGACTAGACTCTATACATGTGTTAATGCAAATCAAGACCGACTGATTAATAGTGTATCTAATATGACTATATCAGAATGCTTTGGCCAAAGACTTATGATCTTATTTGCCATTAACCGTATAGGACATTCGCCTGCTCATTAACAGGAGATAGAATCCTTTCTTGGCGTACAGTAAAGACTGCTACCTGCCCGTATAGTCCGCACTTTGAGGTTGACTCAGCAATTAAGCAAATGAGTCTAACTACTCTAATGACAAACTAAACGTCACATGCACATCTTCTACTGAACCCTCAAGTCAAAGGTCCACGTATACTATCACAACCTTTCGATTCGTCATCGAATCTCCGAGAGTGAATACCGTGTGACTGAATCAAGTATGAGTCGTGTTCGAGTATACTGGCCCCCACCAATATACTTATAACTATGCTATCAAGATGTGCACACGTCCTAGCATCAGTTATACAAGTTGTATTAAAACTTAATGCCCATTTTAAGTTTATTGACTTGCGAACAATTTACGTAAATAAACTTTAAACACTTCCAGTACATTTTCTCTTATCCCATAACGAGAATGGAATGTTCGATTTATTTACATGGACTTCACTTCAATGTTTACCAAGTCAAGAATGCAATTGAAATACAATAAACAGTGAATGAATCGTATTGCCTTTTTATTAATTATTCCATAATTACAAGTACAATGCCCTTACTCTCTCATCCCCTGAGTGGCATTCGAGGGCATATTCCTAACAATCTCCCACTTGTACTCAATGCCACACATCATGGTATCTAATACCCATGTTCTTCAGATGTCTTTCTAAGACGGCCTGAGATAATGGCTTAGTCAGCGGGTCAGAGATATTCTCTTCTGAGTCTACTCTTTGCAATGAAACATATCCTTTTTCCACCATCTCTCAAACGATGTGGTATTTTCTCTCTATATGCTTGGTGTTGTGGTGAGCCCTAGGCTCCTTGGCTTGGGCGACAGCTCCATCATTATCACAGAATAGTGATATAGGCAGCTCCGCATTAGGCACCACATTGAAGTTCTTGCACAAACTTCTGCATTCAAAGTGCTTCTTTGCTAGCCTCTGAGGCAGCTTGATACTCTTGCTTGGCAGGTGGAATCTGCAGTAGCGGTTTGCTTGGAGCTTCTCCAAGATACTTCTCCTCCATTGAGAGTAAATAAATACCCAGATGTCGACTTAGAGTCGTCATTGTCTCCTTGAAAATCAGAATCGGTGAATCCAATCACCTTCAGTTCTCCATCACAGTAAGTAAGAACCAAATCTCTAGTTCTTCTTAAGTACTTAAGAATGTTCTTTACGGCAGTCCAGTGTTCCCTACCCGAGTTTGCTTGAAATCGGATTACCATACTCACAGCGCAGGCTAAGTCCGGTCTTGTTCACAACATAGCGTACATGAGGCTACCCACTGTCGAGGCATAGGGTACCTTACTCATCTCTCTTGTCTTCCTCACTTTGAGGACACATTTTCGTGGTGAGATGAATTCCATGTCGCATGGGAAGGAACCCTCTTTTAGATTCATCCATCATGAATCTTCTCAGGATTTTATCTATATAGAGGGCTTGGAAAAGTCCGATCATTCTTCGCGGTCTATCTCTGTAAAGACTGATCCCTAGAATATAGGAAGCTTCTCCCAAGTCTTTCATGGAGAACATTTTAGAAAGCCAAGCCTTCATAGTGCTGAGCATTGCTACATTATTTCCTATAAGTAGAATATCATCTACATATAGTACTAAGAATGTAATGTTGCTCCCACTGACCCTTTTGTAAACACATGGTTCCTCCTCATTTCACACGAAGTCAAAATCCTCTGACTGCTTCATCAAATCGAAGGGGTCGTCATCACGACCATCAGGTGTGTCATGGAGACCCAGTTCCTCGACATGTGTATAGCCATACCTCTAAGGTAAGTGAGACACCTTATTAGACCTTCGAAGTGGAGGTTGTGTTACAATAGGTTCGGTTCTTGATCCCTGATTAGATGTCTCCTTAGGATTTTCATTATGCTCTTCCAAAGAGATATTTCTACCCGAGCCACCTTCCTGAATGAATTCATCCTCAAGAAAGTGCGCTTGTAATGCCACAACGACCCTATGGTCTTTTGGCATGTAGAATAGATAACCCATCGAGTCCTCTGGGTATCCAATGAAACGTCCTTTGATGGACCTCGCTTCCAGTTTGTCCACTTTAGCATTTTTGACATAGGCTGGACATCCCCAAATCCTTATGTGATTAAGGCTTGGTTTCTTACCCTTCCACATCTCATGCGGAGTGATAGGAATGGATTTGGAAGGACACCTATTTAGGATATAGGCAGCGGTTAGTAAGGCATACCCCCACAGGTAAATTGGTAAATCAGTGTAATTTAACATGGAGCGAACCATGTCCAACAAAGTCCGATTTCTCCTTTCTGAAACACCATTTAACTGTGGGGTTCCTGGCGGCATGAATTGTGAAACTATTCCATGTTCCTTAAGGAACTCATCAAACTCTGTGCTCATATATTCGCCACCTCGATCCGACCGAAGTATTTTGATATGACATCCAGTTTGTTTTTCAACTAGGGCCTTAAATTCTTTGAATTTAGTAAAGGCTTCGGATTTATGTTTCATTAAGTACACAATCCCATACCTAGTATGATCATCTGTGAACGGAGTTATTTACAAAACAAGTGTACTTTGAAAACATATTTACCAAAATAGTGTGCTCTCAAACATAATTACCAAAAGGGTATTGTTTTCTATTAAGTAGGTTTTAATTGATTTTTTTTACTCCTTTTTTTTACTGCTTTTTTTTACTGCCTTTTTTTTTTATTTTTTTTAAACTGTTTTTTTGCTATTTTTACTGTTTTTTTAAACTGTTTTTCACTATATTTTTACTGCTTTTTTTAGTACTATTTTTTTATTATGTCTTATATGACAATCACAACAATTGTTTGAACAATTCTAACAATAAATAATTAAAACCAACATCATCACAAAGTTTTTAGGTACTAAACCAACGAGTTATTTACCAAACGAAAAGACAAAAGTAACATTTCTATTTTTTTCCGAATATCTTGAGTCGATAACCGATCTTTATCTGTAAAAAAATAAATAAATGAGAGATATAGTCATACCAATTAACCGAATAAATTTTCTAAAATTTGTCTTTATATACCGTGGCTTAGACGGGCATCCTTTTCGGTTGTGACACTACAAAAAAAAAACAGAATTTACCGACGCCATTTACTGACGCCCGTATCCGCCGTTGTTAAACTTATAATTTACCGACGCCATTACTGACGCCCGTTATTTAATTGATTTACCGACGCCATTGCCGACGACTGGTTCACAGACTTATTTTTTTCTTTTTTTTTTCATAATTAACGACGTCGTTTACCGACGCCCTTACCGAAGCCATTTCGGCATTGGTAATTTTTTTTTTCCTTTTTTCACAATTAACGACGCCGTTTATCGATACCCTTACCGACGCCATTTTGGCGATGGTATTTTTTTTATTTTTTTCACAATTAATGATACCGTTTACCGACGTCAGTATTCACGTCCGGGCTCAGGCGGGTTAGGTCCGGGCTCAGGCGGGTCAGGTCCGGGCTCCATTCAATTTCAAATGGCTGAGAAAGATTTTGGTATATAAACAACACAATACATTACTGTTTTTCCGATGTGGGATAATGTAAAAAATTTACCGACGCCATTTCGGCGTCAGTAAACAGCGTCGTTAATTGTGAAAAAAAAATAATAAAAAAATTTACCAACGCCGAAATGACGTCGGTAAGGGCATCGGCAAACGGCGTCGTTAATTATGAAAAAAAGAAAAAAATAAGTCTGTGAACCGGTCGTCGGCAATGGCGTCGGTAAATCAATTAAATAACGGGAGTCAGTAATTACGTTGGTAAATTATAAGTTTAACAACGGCGGGTACGAGCGTCGGTAAAAACTGTTTTTTTTTTGTAGTGTCACAATCGAAAAGGATGTCCGTCTAAGCCACGTTATATAAAGACAAATTTTAGAAAATTTATTCGGTTAATTGGTATGACTATATCTCTCATTTCTTTATTTTTTTTGCAGATAAAGATCGGTTATCGACTCAAGATATTCGGAAGAAATTAGGAATGTTACTTTTGTCTTTTCGTTTGGTAAATAACTCGTTGGTTTAGTACCTAAAAACTTTGTGATGATGTTGGTTTAAATTTTTTATTGTTAGCATTGTTCAAACAATTGTTGTGATTATCATATAAGACATAATAAAAAATAGTACTACTAAAAAAAGCAGTAAAAACAGTTTAAAAATACAGTAAAAACAGTAAAAGGAAACAGTTTAAAAAAAGTGTAAAAAAAGGCAGTTAGAAAAAGTCAGTAAAAGAAAACAGCAAAAAAATTAATTAAAACCTACTTAATAGAAAACAACACCCTTTTGGTAATTAAGTTTGAGAGTACCTTATTTTGGTAAATATGTTTTCAAATTACACCTCTTTTGTAAATAACTCTCTGTGAACGTTATGAAATATTGATATCCATCTCGGGCCACTTCTAAAGCACCACAAGCGTCGGTATGTACCAATCCAAGTTTATCAGCAGCCCTTTCAAAAGTCCCTCTGAAGGGGGACTTAGTCATTTTGCCTCCAAGGCAAGATTCACAAGTTGGATAGGGTTCTACACCCAATGGACTTAAAATTCCATCTTTCTCCATTTTCTGAAACTTGGTCTGACCAACATGACCAAGTCTAAGGTGCCATTTAAGAGCTTGATTAGTATCTTGCCTACCACGTTTCCTAGTTTTAGTGTTCACTGCCACTTTATTTTGCATGTTCAAATGATATAAACCATTCAACAATGTAGCTGTGCCAACCAATTTATTTAGAAAATAAATTTTACAACTACCATTTCCAATGAAGAAACGAAATCCTTTCCGGTCCAAGACTGGAATGGATACAATGTTTTTATACCCCTTGGGCAAAACAAGTACTTCATCTAATGTCAAAATAAAACCAGATTCTAAACCCAGTAGGATTGATCCAATATCGGTTACCTCGACACTTTGTTCGATTCCGACAGTGATCATTATTTCCCCAGCTTCAAGTTTTCTACTTCGTTCCAGATCCTGATTCATAGTACAAATATGAGAAGTGGCACCTGAATCCATAATCCATGAAGCAGAATATACAGTAGCAGAACAATTAGTTTCAAAAACAAAATGTTCCGTACCTGATGCGCCATTAATCTTCCAGTGACCCATCTCACCCCATTCAAGGCATTTGTCCGTAGGTTTTGGACCGTCTAGCTTTTGAACCTTTCGGGCCTTGCCCTTTCCTTTCTGTACCCCTTTCTTAGGTTTGTACTGCTCGTATGTCTTTTTCTTCTTGTTCTTGGACCTCCGAGGCCCAGAAGAAATCACAAGAGAAGCCTCTATCGGTTTAGTCTTCATGTTAGACTGTGCCGTCACCAGTTTATTCATTAGCCCAACTAATGTGCATGTAATTTCATTACAATTGAAATTCATTACAAACTGCGTGAAAGAGTCAGGGAGAGATTGAAGAATGAGATTAATTTGAATGTATAAATCCATATTAAAGTTGAGCACCTCGAGCCTCTCAATCATAGAGATCATCTTGAGGACGTGGTCTCCCACTTTCTCCCCTTCCTTCATCCTAGCACTGAACAACTGCTTCGATATCTCATATCTAGTAGTCCTACTGTGCTCTCCATAAAGTTCGGTCAAGTGTGCGAGAATCTGCCTAGCAGAAGTCATTTTCTCGTGCGCTCTCTGCAGCTCATTAGTCATTGAGCCCATCATAAAGCCACGGACTAGCATGTCATCCTTGACCCATTTTTCATGGACATCAATATCTTTCTGATTACCCCTGGTCCGGATTGTATTCGGTGGAATGTCCGCCTCCAAGACGTATCCCAGAGACTCCATACTGAGTACAATCATTAGATTCCACAACCAGTCAACAAAATTGGGTCCAGTTAGGGGATTCTTTTCAAGTAGTATTGCAAGTGGGTTTTTAGCCATTTTTAGAGAGATTCAGTTTCGTTTTCTGCAAAGATTTAGACAAGATTCAATTAGTGACTTGTTTAATTATGACCGAGTATAGAATTTAAGGTCTTTCTTTATTCATAACTCGGCTCCCACTATTTTATCGGCATTTACATACTCCCATGTTAAATCCGAAAGTCTTGGGTAACTTCATAGTGGTGATCGATTTCTTTACAAAGTTTAATAGAGGGCAACCCATACGGTTTCTATTCTATTATTCTTTATAAAGTGGTGTCTAATACCAACCCATCTAATGGATGATTCGATCTTCTTTTACCCCTAGTTCACTTGCCCTCAACCCATTCGGTTTCTATGGCTCGCTGAACTATCTAAGTTTAAACCGTCAACTCCTATTAGTCTGACAATTGAATCTTACCCGGCAACCCATACGGTTTATAGGGGTTTGATTTGTCACAACCAAAGGCATCTAATGCATTCTAGGAATTTATCAACTTTCCCCAAAATATTACCCCGACATACTCGGAAGAATAATATTCCGGTTTAGATTTCAAATTTCCATGAGTTTGACGGAGGGTAGGAAACCTCGTAACCTTTATAACTTAGTGTGTTTGTAGTCGGGAGAATTACGCGATTAATGTTACACTTTGCACATTAATTTATTTATACGCGCGTTTGTTGGTTTGTCAATCATTCAAAATGAAAAACAGAAAACAGTAACCTAGTTACTACCAACATATAGCTCATGGACCTAATTCCTAAGTACTGGGCCAAGCGAATGACCCAATAAATAAAAAAAATAGTCTTCGATTCTTCGTCTTCTCGGTCTTTGTCATTGATACGAATTCTCCCAGCAAGATGAATACGTATCGTTCGGAGTGTGTGTATGAATATCGTAGCGGAAGGCTTTTTACGAGTATGATGTTTTTGGATGTATTTTTGGATGTAATATCGGATAAAACAATGAAATTTCGAACAAATGAAAATGGAAGTAATATTGGAAAAAGTGATAATATCGATCAAAGTGATTCGATCGAACAAGAACAAAGGTTTATCGAATTAGACCTATAATTCGATAAGGTGATTTCTTCTCAAGACCTATTGAGAATCAATTGGATTAATACTCGAAAACGCGTCGAATAAAAATCAAGTTTCGGTAAAAATCATTTACCAAGGATAGAAATACAAAGTGTATTCTTTCACAACATTCAAATTCATTCTACAATGATCTTACAATGCTTATACAAGGCTATATATAGGAAACCTCAAGTCTTCCTAATAGTTAAAGAAAACAATTCAAAGATTACAAAATCTTTGAATAATCAAAACAAATCAAATAAAATAAGAAAAAGAAACATAAATCACAAAACATAGGAAGACAATCCCTAAAATAGTAAAGAAAGGAAAAGAGAAGACAAAACACACAAAAATCAGCAATAAAAAAAAGTTGGCTGGCTGCCGGACACGGGCCGTGTCGCTTGACACAGCCGCGGCGCGCATCTGGTCGGCAGTGACTCGACCGTGTCCGCTTGACACGGTCGCGGCGTGACAAGGACGTCCGACAGCGACTCGACCGCGCGGCGCGACAAGGACGTCCGACAGCGACTCGACCGCGCGGCGCGACAAGGATGTTCGGCATTGACTCGACCGTGTCGCCTGGCATGGTCGGGTTGGTCGGACAGCGAGAATTCCTTATCCGGAAGAGTGTGAGCCGACCGTGTCGGATGACACGGTCGGGTTCGGCCGACAGCCAGTTTGGAATTTCCGGACGAGTACGGCATGGGCCGTGTCGGACGACACGGCCGAGTTCGATCGGCAGTGATCGGCATTTTCCGGCAGGTTGTGATATTTTCCGGCAGGTTCGACATTTTCCGGCAGGTTTGGACATTTTCCGGCAGGTTGTGTCATTTTCCGGCTTGTGTCCGTTTTCTCGCCTAAAAATGTTGCCGTACGTGCATGACACGTTGTAAGGCCATTTACATCGATCCTTGCTTCGTTTTCTTTATTCGGACTAGTCAATTCCGTATCATTCCCTCCACCTTTAAAGGGAATTGTCCTCAATTCCGAACTCCCTTCGTCATCAAGATAATTAACTAAAGCCTCTAAGTATTTGATCTCGAAAATGTTCGCTGTGCGTACATGGCCCAAAATCTTGAGACGATAGGTAGTGGGGCCCCCTCGAGAATCACCAACAAAATAACTATCATTATTAATAAAATAATAATAATTACTCCGCCCGGTAATACCGATATTATTACATGAGTCATCATATAACCGGACATCTGAAATGGGAAGCACGACAGTAATAATAGGTCGCTCTTCATCGGATGCCACTTCAAGCCCTGGGAAAAACGCTTCGTCGTCGCCTTTATGTCAAAATCTTGGTAAGGCTCAAGGTATAGAAGTTCCGGAATCATAACATCTTCTTGCTCCGTATCAAGAACTGAAAACACCTCATTGGAGTCTGCATCATAAATTGGACGAAAATATGCAAAACAACTTTCATCGAGATATGGATCGTCGTCGGGCACAACATCAAAAATGGGAAGCATCAATGATTTCACGCCGGGTTCACCATCAAAAATGGGAAACATAGGATCAATTATGGGTTCCTCTTCGTTAACGGGTTCTGTATCAAATACTGGTGGCCCTTCATAATCCGGCCCAATTTCCATGACACTAACCAGTTCCTCACCATTAACATAAGTTGGTCCGTCTTGGTCAAATTGGCCAACACAACCAATTGGTCCATGCTCAAAATAGCAATATCCAGGTTCGTCAATTAGGGAAATACGGCTCAATTCATCTTCCTCGTTGTATGGCGTCGTTGAAACCTCTGTCTCGTCTACTTCATTAAAAATGACAGTAGGGACATCATCTTCATCGAGAAAGGACTCTGTTGGGAATTCCTTGTTAGGGAAAAACCTTTGATCGAATGTCGGCGGTGGGGCGTCGAAGGACTGGTGGTGGGGGGACAACAAGTGGTGGTATGGTTTGAACCTTCGATTGAAATATTTTATGAATTTTTGCCAATCTCTGATTTTTGGCTTACGTTGTTGTGAACGGGATTGTTTCAGTTTTTGCCACCAGACGGCGGCGCTACCGCGGAGGCGCCTTGCCACTAACGAAACGTGGCGGTTGATCGGGGCAGCCTTGAAGTCCGAGTACTCCTCACAAGCATGGAGCCAATCTATGCACGCATCTGGATTACAAGATCCGTGAAACTCCGGTATGCTGCGAAATTTGGCCAAGAAATCAATATCGTTGGCATCGTCTCTGCATCTTTCTTGCATACGTTGCTCTGATAAGCCGTTTAGTGCGTCACGGAGTTTCATCAAGAAATAGAGATCGGAGAAATCCATAACAAGAATCAAGAGATAGTTCTTGATAAGAAATCATTGAATAAATCGCCCAAGGAGATGACCTTGGATAGCGTACGCTAGGCTGCTATATTTTAAGAACTTCCGACCGTAATTTTGGATTGTTAGATGTTCGTTCGACTTGAGATGAATTTTATATTATTTCTTTTGTTAAGGTTCGAGATTAGCATCTTGATTGATCGAAGGGGACGACCTTCGAGTATTTTGATATTCGTGGAAGTTTTATTCTTGTCTCCAACACGGGCAATTACTCTAATTAGAATTGTTTATATTATGACAATTATATTGTGTATATGTGTTGTGATTAAATGTCCACCATGCGTTCATCCGACGGGAATCATCATGGGAATCTATAGCTGTGTGCGCTGGATCGTTGGACAGGTAGTTCCACCATGCGTTGGTCCGACGGGATCATCATGGGAATCTATAGCTGTGTGCGCTGGATCGTTGGAATACCATCAGTATGTTGAGACTGTTATGATGTGATATGTTTTGTTGTTACTTCTCGTTGGAGAAACTTGTTATGATATAATTGTTGATTATATCACTGTTGTATGATTATTGTACTTGTACTAGCATCGTTGTGCTAACCCCTTCGGGGGTGAACATTTGTTTATGTTCAAGATCCAGGAGAGCGGGGAAACAACCACTGAAGTTGCATGACGACGAGGGTGTAGAGTGATGTTCCGGCTGGGTTTATTTGTCTGTTGTTTGTATTGTTTTAATAAGTACTCGAGTACGTAGTCATTTATGATGATTTGGATTTGGTGATGTACTAATACTTTTCCGTTGAACATTCATATTTTCAGTATTGGTCAGAACTGTTGTACCTTATTTCAGTTATTTTCATACGTTGGTGTCTATTAATGTCTTTTTAGTTCTTCAGCCTTGCAAATTCTTACGTAAAGTATTTACGGCGCTGTAATATTCCTGAATATATCGGGGGTGTTACAAAATATGGTATCGGAGCGCAAAGATTATGGATATCTTGGCCATTGGGTTAAAATAGGGGTCGTATACGTCTTTTGAGATAACCGGCCATGAATAACATCACTGTACTGCCTACGTCTTCGTGCGAACAGTGGTTGTAAGTTCCTAAACTCTATCTCATCCTTTACATATTGTATCTCTTTATACTTGAACATTAGAACGATATTGTTTCCTGTATGTTGAGTATTTATGCTTACAGTATGTTGAGACGTGGACGTGGTCGCGGTCGCGGACGCGGACGAAGGAATGCAGAAAGAGAAGCTTCGCCTTCTAATCAGGCCAGCCACAGCTCAGGCGAGCCGCAAAGATCTATTAATAATGAACCGGAACCTGATGTGCCCGAAATACTTCGTTAGGTGGTGAACCAGATGACTCAGTTCGCCCAGGTCGTAGACCGAATGTAGGTGGCGGTGGGATTACAGCAGGGAGATAGACAGCAAGGGATCCCAGAGATGGGAAATCGAGGTGACTGATGGCTGCAAGAGGTGGCGAAGATGCAGCCACCCAAATTCGACGGCTTTTCTGAGACTCCCACATGGGACCATTGGTTGAAAGAATTGGAGAAAATTTTTGCCGGAATTAATTGCCTAGATGACCGAAGACTTTCTATTGCCCAGTACTTTTTGATAGGGGAAGCATCCGAGTGGTGGGAAGCCATCCGGCCTACAGATCATGATGCTGATTGGACAGAATTTAAATTGATGATGGAAGCTCAGTACTGCCCTCTTCTTGTGAGGGAAGCCAAAGTTCGGGAGTTTTTCTCCGCACAGCCATTAGACGAACCTGTATCCCAGACAATTAAGACGTTTAACCAGCAGCTGGCATTTGTTCGACATCTGGTCCGAACAGATGCAGAAATGATGATCCATTTTGATATGAGAATGAAACCCGAAATCCAGAGGTACATGCCCGATTTTGAATGTACCACTCTCCGTCAATACCAGGATAAAGCATTGTTGTACGAAATCAAGGAAGCAGCAATGGAGAAGTTTACCGAATCCAAGAAGCAAAAAGTCTCTGGCAGTTTTACAGAGCACAAGAGTAGTGGGCCCCGTAAAGCCCAGTCATCATTTCATTCATTCAAGAAACCTCCGCACCTATCCAAGAGCAGAAAGAATTTCGGAACAATGTCAGCCACGACAGATACAGCTAGGAGGTGCTTTAACTGTGGTTGCCCAGGCCACCTTTGGCGTGATTGTTTGCGCACTCCAGTTAAATGTTTTGATTGCAGACAGGAAGGGCACCGTGCGACGTTTTGCAAAGATGCCACCAAGTTCAATGGAACCCGTACATCACAGCCAGTTCAGAAGGAAGCTAGTATCCAACAGACGCAGCAAAGTGTTCAGATGCCTCAGAATTTTGTCCGCAGACGAGGCAGAGGACAGTGGGATCGGAAGGGTACATCGAGTGCCGGATCTATTCCCCCATGTCTATACGAGATGAGGAGAACAGACGATCAGGATGATGCTGTCGCATCAGGTACTGTTTAGATCCTTTCCCAGCCAGTTAGCATTTTATTCGATACAGGAGCTACGCATTCATTTATATCCTTATCTTGTGTAAATCGTTTGAATATTTTTGGTTTTCATAATTGTGAACCTTATGTTATTGGTTTACCGAGTGGAGAGAGGATTGTTTGAAACTTAGAAACTAGAGATTTCCCTGTATTATTTGGAGGCAGAGAGTGGCTCTCAAGTCTGATTGTAATAGAAATGCAAGGAGACGACCTGATACTCGGAGACGATTGGCTTAATCGATATGGAGCTATTGTAAACTACCGATGGAGGAATATCTCGCTGATCACTGAAGATGGTTCCAAAATATTGTTTGAAGGATGGAAACTCGGAAGCTCAGAAAATTTGATCAAGGCGATGAAAGCTGTCAAGTTGTTGAAATAGGGCTGTACCGGATACTGGTGCTATGCAATGAAGAAAGAAGATGAAATTGTGGAACTTTCATCCATTCCTGTTGTGAACGAATTTCCGGATGTATTTCCTGTTGAGTTACCTGGACTACCTCCACAACGTGATGTAGAATTCACCATTGAGCTAGAACCCGGAGCTACACCAATTTCTAAGGAGCCGTATCGTATGGCACCTACTGAGATGTATGAACTGAAAAAGCAGCTGGGGGAATTACTGGACAGAGGCTATATCCAGCCTAGCGTTTCGCCCTGGGGAGCACCAGTTATTTTTGTCCGAAAGAAGGATGGATCGTTCCGATTGTGTATTGACTATCGAGAGCTGAACAAAATGACGATTAAGAACAAGTATCCATTGCCACGGATTGATGATTTGTTTGACCAGTTGCAAGTAGCAATAGTATTTTCAAAAATCGATCTGAGATCAGGATATAATCAGTTGAGGATTAAGGAATCTGATGTTCCGAAATCAGCATTCAGAACTCGTTACGGACATTATGAGTTTGTAGTGATGCCGTCTGGTCTCACTAATGCACCTGTTGTATTCATGCAATTGATGAATCGTGTGTTCATAGAGTATTTGGACAAGTTTGTGGTTGTGTTCATTGATGACATTCTAGTTTATTCCAAGAGCCCGGAAGAACATACGCAACATTTGTGGATTGTTTTGGAACTGTTGAGAAGCGAGCAATTGTACGCCAAACTTTCTAAATGTGAATTCTGGCTAAAGGAAGTAATGTTCCTCGGTCATGTGGTATCAGCTGAAGGAGTCCGAGTAGATCCTCAGAAGATCGAAGCTATTATGGATTGGAAGCCTCCAAAGAACGTGAAAGAAGTCCGGAGTTTCTTAGGACTTGCTGGATATTATCGTCGGTTCGTGGAAGGGTTTTCTAAAATTTTCCGCCCACTTACTCGAATACTGCAGAAAACACAAAAGTTTGAATGGAATGAATTGTGGCAGAAAAGCTTTGATGAATTGAAGAGGAGATTGACGACAGCACCGATTTTAACACTTCCACAGGGAACTGGAGGATTCATAGTTTACAGTGATGCTTCGAACCAAGGACTCAGATGTGTATTGATGCAGAATGATAAGGTGATCGCTTATAGGTCACGACAGCTGGAACCTTATGAAGTAAATTAACCAACGCATGATTTGGAGTTAGCAGTAGTAGTTTTTGCTTTGAAAATATGGAGGCATTACCTTTACGGGACTCACTATCATATCTTTACGGATCACAAGAGTCTCAAATACATCTTCAGTCAGAAGGAGTTAAACATGCGGCAAAGAATATGGTTCGAGCTGATTAAGGACTACGACTTGGAGATTCTGTATCATCCAGGCAAAGCAAATGTAGTGGCCGATGCACTCAGCTGCAAGCCTGTTTCTATCCAGATGCTAGAGACTCTGACCTCCCAGCTCAGCATTCAATGAGAAATGATTCGAGAAGGAATTGAAGTATGGTTACAAAGAGTCCAAGGACAACTGTGCGTGATGGAAATAACTTCATCATTAACCGAGGAAATCATATCTAAGCAGCCATATGATCATCTGATGATTCAGTTACGTGATGAAGTGATCAAGGGGAAGGCCCTCAGATTCGTAACTCATGATGATGGAGTTTTGAGATTTTAGAACCGACTTTGCGTTCCTGATGTCGATGTTCTGAAACAGACGATTATGAAAAAAGCTCACAGCTCGCCCTATTCTATCCACCCGGGCACCAGTAAGATGTACAAGGATTTAAAGCAGAATTTCTGGTGGGGCAACATGAAGAAAGATGTAGCGGATTATGTTTCGAAATGCTTGACTTGTCAGCAGGTTAAGATCAAGCATCAACGACCTTCCGGGATGTTGAAGCCACTCCCGATTCCTGAATGGAAGTGGGAGGACATATCGATGGACTTTATTACTAGTATGCCGAGAACCAAGACAGAAATGACCATGATTTGGGTGATAGTTGATCGTTTAACCAAATCAGCTCATTTTCTAGGCATTAAGGAGACGTGGGGACCATAAAGGTTGGCATGAGTATTTATTTCAGAGATAGTCCAATTGCATGGTACGCCGAAGACCATTATTTCTGACCGAGACGGTCGCTTTGTATCGCATTTTTGGAAAGCAGTTCATAAGGCCTTGGGAACCGAATTGAACTTCAGTACAGCTTATCACCCGCAGACTGACGGACAATCCGAGAGGACTATTCAAATGGTGGAAGATATGCTGAGGGCTTGTGCCTTAGATTGGTCAACTGATTCGGAAGTTCATCTACCATTGATTGAATTTACCTACAACAATAGTTGGCATGCTTCCATTAAGATGGCACCGTTTGAGGCATTATACGGGAGGAGATGCAGATCGCCCCTATGTTGGGATGATTCATCAGACTTGATCGGGACAGAACCAGAGTTGATCGTACAGGCATGAGAGAAGATAAGCTTGATTCGTGAAAGGCTGTTGACCGCCCAGAGTCGACAGAAATCTTATGCAGACGTACGCCGTCGCCCATTGGAGTTCAGTACTAGAGACCACGTACTTTTAAAGGTTTCTCCTACTCGGGGAATCTTTCGTTTTGGAAGGAAGGGAAAGCTGAGTCCGAGATATATCGGACCGTTCGAGATCCTTGAGAGAGTTGGAGAGTTGGCATACAGATTGGCATTACCGCCGTTATTGAGCCATGTTCATAACGTGTTCCACGTATCCCAGTTATGAAGATATATACCGAATCATAATCATGTCATTGATTTCGGCGAGATCGAAGTCACTCAGGATGGAACGTTTGAAGAAAGACCAGTCAAGATACTCGAGATTCGAGTTAAGCAGTTGAGGAACAATCCAATCGTTTTGGTCAAAGTTCAGTGGTCACGCCACGGAGTGGAAGAAGCCACTTGGGAAACGGAAGATAGCATGAAGTCCAGATATCCAGAGTTATTTTCGTCTTGAGTTTCGAAACGAAACTCCTTTTTAGTAGGAGAGTATATAATATCCGGATTTATTATTGTGTATTTCATTTGTATTTTGAACCCTGTATTATTTGGAATTGTGATCTCGATAATTGGAGTATGATATTTCTCACAATTGTATCCCTGTACATAAGTATAACATCATGCAAAATTTCTCATGCAAACTCGTGATAGTGCACGCTAAGAATGTAGCTTAATGTGCGTTATCGGGCTACAACTAGCGCACGCTACGAATGAAGAATTGCGTGCGCTAGGCAATCAATTATTGAGCTAGACGGCTAGCACATGTGCCAGCTAGACGTGGGTCTAGATAAGATTCCCGCGGACGAACCTGGACAATTCTGGAGTCAACGATTATTAGCGCGCGCTAAAGATTGTATGATAGCGTGCGCTAGTCAGCTAGTGTGCAGAAACTTTATTTAAGGGACAACACTCCATTTTCTTCTCATTTCCTTCGAGTATCCTTCGTTCTTGAGAGATCAGAGAGCAGTTTATCCTCCTTAAACACACTTAGAACACATCCACTTGATCATTGGAGATTGAATGTCACTTGTGTTTGATCATTGGAGTGGAGAAACGTCTTGATTTGGCAAACAAGCAACCGGAGCTGGATTCTACTTGTTGTCTCGGTGTTTTTCTTCATCTTAAGGTATGTTACACTACTTTCAACCTTGAATTCGTGTTCTTAAGGATATGAGGATTATGCTATCAGGATATTGAGTTTCATTAGAGATTTATCCAAACCACATCATGTTTAAGAGATTGAGATGATTATGCTTTAAGTTCCTTGGTTAAGAACATCATAATTTTAATCTTGTTATGATGAACAAGTAGAGGAAGTTTCTGACATTGGTAATCCGAATCTAGAAGGTGTCTTCATAGTAATCACGGATTTGATTTTAACATCATTATTATTAGACGAATCTAAGAGATTGATCATGGAAGGATTTATCTTGTAAAGATGGATTGTTAAACAAACTACAAGATGATAGTTTTGATTGATATAAGGTATTGATATCGACCGTTAGGCCTTCCGAATTACGCATGAAGAATTGTAATCGAAATGGAATATAGTTTTATGATGATATACGTATTCTTGAATTCGAAGTTGTTGTTATCCGTAAGATCATTCATAACCGTATGAGCATGATATGCATGGAGATAACTTATATCATCACTAAGGAATTCGTAAGTTTCATCACCGTTAGAACAAGTCTGCTGCCCACTAGTGAACTGCCATGCACGTTTAGCGCACGCTAAGCTTTGTAGATTAACGTGCGCTATCGGGGATATTCTAACGTACGCTACATTTGGTACGTAACGTGCGTTATGTCATCAGGCGAGTCAGTCGGCTGATCAGTGAGGTACTGACCGTGCATGGTGTAATACCCGTAATTTCGATTTCCGGTAATTTCTTTTTTTTCGGCGAAAGTCCATTTTGACAACTCTCTCATGACCGTTTCATCATTCCGAGAATGATTAATTCTGCACTTTTTGTCATCCGAGTTAGTTTCGGTGTCGTTTTGTTGAGTTCCGTGCTTTTTGACGACTTTTCCGCACTTGAGTTCGATTCATGCGAATCTCGTTCGAAACTGCTGTTTCGAGTTTCCCGTAAGTCCGTTTAATTTTGTTAGATGTGTTGTGGACTTCAGTTTGGTTATTCGATCACGTATCGTGATTTTTGGGCGTTTTGGGCCATTTTATAATTTACCAAAAGTTGTGGGTATCCTCATTCGAATTTGTTGTTTTGATCCTTTTCATAGTCGCGTGCGATTAATTGTTGCATGGTATTTCTTTTCGGATCGATGTTGTTGTCCGAGAGCATTTCGTCGTGTTCGTTTCGTGCGTTTTTGGGAATTCGAGTCGTCGAGTCTTGGCGGCTAGGCACTGGCCGGCCATGTGCGGCAGGGACTGCCAGCGCCGCAGCTGCGCGCCGCGATCCGTGCTCGTGCGGCCACGAATACACACGCAGCGGCGAGTGCTCGTCGTGCGTCGACAATTTCTTTGGCGGTGGGCCGCGCCGCGACCACACGCACCACGGCCGCCGCTCATGCGTGCACGCTCGCGTCGTCGGCCCGTGATATATATGGTAAGCGACGTTTTCTTCACCATTTTCTCACTTCGTTCTTCCTCTTCCGCGGCTGGAGACTTCTTGGGCATGGAGACATGTTGTCAAACAACAAATCCATGAAGTTCTTGAGTTCATATCATTGATTGATCATCCTATATCATCCTTTGATCCAGCGAATCAAGGTAATGTCTTCTTAGAACCCTAGTTTCTTGAATTTTGGGGTTTTTGCATTTTTGTCCGATTCGTTCCGTATTGTTGATTAATTCATGACGGGTATGATTAATCTTGGTAGTATTCTTGTGTTTAACATCATTTAATCCATTGTTCTTCGTCGAATCGAAGTATATTTCTTGATTTCCTTCGAATCGACTTTTTGGGGGATTTGTTCTCGTTCTCATTTTCCATCCATTTTTGATGAATCGATTGTGGTTAAATGATATTTTTAAACATATTCTATGGATTGTATATCGACTTGGAATTCCGTTTTCGTGTTTTGTCGGGACGAATCGTGTTCTTGACCGTTTTGGGGGAAACACTTGAACTTTCGTCATTCGTTCTTTGAATTCAATGGCTTTAAGTCGTGCTATGGAATTCATTTTCATTGTTGTTATTGTCCTTCGTAGTTTATTATTGCGAGTTGGCGTTCGGTGGAGTCGGCAGGTTCGTAGTCGGTTCGTGCCAACCTACTTCGGCCGATTCTCCACGTTGTGGTTATTCGAGGCAAGTAACTTGTCCATACAATTCTTGTTTTGTGGATACGATAATTAGTGATCGTCTAAATGTGGTTGTTTAGTTGTTTGAATCGAACTTTCAAAAGATTCGGTTTAGCCTTGTTAAAGGCTTGCTTTCAAAACGCGTGTGTTTTGTGAATGGTGTGGTTTGAGAATGACTATGTGAACTCTATGGATATGTTTGGTGTTGATGTTGCACTTGGTATTGCGTGTGGACGTATATTATTTCATTTCGGTGCGTTGTGGTTTGACGTGGTGTTTTGCTAAGTGTTTGATGCCTCTGGGTGAATTGTTTGAATATATGTGTTGTATTGTGCTGTGTGTGACTGTATGGATGTGGGCGGGACCTACGGTGGCACATAGCATGTGATCATGTGGCCAGGATGCAACAAGCGATTGGTCCAACCATGAGAGCCTAATAAAAACTACGGTGGCACATGGCATGTGATCATGTGGCCAGGATGCAACAAGTGATTGATCCAACCGTGAGCGCCAAAGATAATCTACGGTGGCACATGGCATGCGATCATGTGGCCAAGATGCAACAAGCGAATGATCCAACCGTGAGATGTGTGTGATTTGTTTCGCTAGCCAGCTCGGAAGGGTCCTTCGAGGCCTCGAGTGGGATTTGTGGCTTCGTCCCGGTCCTAGGCGATGCGCGTGCGTGATTATGTTTTGTTGATTTTTATGTCCGTTGAGGACACG
The DNA here is from genome assembly GCA_033398695.1 of Orobanche coerulescens. Classification (NCBI taxonomy): domain Eukaryota; kingdom Viridiplantae; phylum Streptophyta; class Magnoliopsida; order Lamiales; family Orobanchaceae; genus Orobanche; species Orobanche coerulescens. Next base: position 96,099 of record JAWKAU010000031.1, read on the forward strand.
TGATGTTGGGCTCTGGCCCTGTGAATTTTTGTCGGTTTTCTATTTGCGAAAACAAAACCTTTGGGCTGTGACCCCTGTTGATTTTGGAAAGATAAGGATTCGGTAATCCTAAATTGTTTTCTATTAAAACTCTCGATGGCATTTTAAACTGTTTTACAAATTGTTTCCCTTTATTTGTGATCTTTTGGTTTTGGAATGTTTTACCCAAACTCTTGACTCGGGAAGTACTTTTCGTTACGTTTGGATCTTTGAGGATTCCTGGTTATTGTTATTCGTGGAATGTGAATTGTATGGCTCGTATTTGCACTTTGTTCTTGCACTAGCAAAATAGTGGAGTTTTGCTAACCCCCGAGTATTCGGGGGGTGGATGTCTATTTTTGCATTCAGGTTTGGGAGCATAACACAGGGTCGGCACGAAGGATGATGAAAGATGAACGATACTAATCACACGAGGATCTGTATGAGGTCATTGGTTTAGTTATAGTTTATTTTCCACTGCAGTATTCTTTCCCGTTGTACGGGAGTGTGTTGTATTCGACCCCTGCGTGGGCATGTAATGAGTTTGAGTTGTATGTATTTATTGAAAGACCAAATCGGTCTACTGAGTCATTTTAGCCTTAAAGGCATTGTTGAGATGTTCTATATTGTTACCAGCCTGGTAGATCCTTGAGGAAAAGTTCTACGGCATGTAATATCCCTGAGCGGATTGGGGGTGTTACATAAATGGTATCGGAGCTTAGGTTGTGGAAACCTAGGCTATCAGGTTTAGTGGTGTCTGTTGAGTTTTGTCTCGTCGGATTTTGTCTGACTGAGTTGTGTCGCGACGCGTCGTCTGAGTTTTTTTGGTCGTGATTAGTATCGTGAGGCGATCATCATCTTCATGCGACCTGTGGATGTAAGTCTCCCTTCTTTGTGTTGTGCCTCGTGTGACACGAGCTATTTTTATGATTATTTGTTAAGTGACGGAATCCTCTTATGGATTTTGATTTCTTGATATGTGGTTATTTGACCCTCATATTTCGTTCATATAGGGAGTAGTGTTGCTGGATTGTGCATGTTTGGCTTTATTTCTTTTATCCGCTGCGTGAGTTCTTTTGTAATGGCTTTCGGTATTTTACCGACCGAGTTTTATTTCGAAAACCGATTCTCTTAACCGAGTTTGTGGCATTATGGCCTTGACCATTTTGGCGAAATTCTTATGATGGTATTTAGTACTTTGTAAATGGCTTTTGTAAGTTTTTGAAATATTACCGTCATCGGCCTTTTTGACGTTTTTGAAAATGGTTTTTAGCCTGGTGGGTTCTGGCGTGGGGCCCACGGCGTTATAATATTCCGTGTAATTACCTGAAATTTTTGAGCATTCTAGCCCATTGAATTATCTTTGAAAACCTTGAGTATCTTAGAAAATAAAATTCGAGACGTACTTTTAAATGGATTGTATTTTCAAGGCGCTTACTAGCGCAACTATCTGTTTCAAAATTCTTCTACCTTGAGGACCAAAATATATTTTTGGGTTAATGACGCCAAAATTCACAACCTTTCATCCGACTTTTATTTTTTCCACAACCTTTTCAAAAATCCTGTAAATCCACAACCTTTGGCACTTGTTCGATTTTTCCATAATTTTGATTTAGCCCCAAATTCGGTCCTATGTGGATCTTACGTGGACACCGGGAGTGTGTCGCCGCCGAAAATTCAAACTGCGTCGTTTTAAGCTTAGGGTTAATAACGCCAAAATACACAACCTTTGATGCCCCTTTCATTTTTTCCACAACCTTTGGCACTTGTTCGATTTTTTCATTAGCAACATCTAAAAAGTTGAAAAATATTTTTATTTTTTAGTTTTTTTGCACAATTTTAAGGACGGCTTTATAATGTAGTTCTATTTTTTTTTTTGGTTTTTTCAGAAAAACAAAAAAAATCCGTTTGTAGAGTTTCTCTTTTTAGATTTTGACTAGTTAGTTTTCCAATTAGTATATCATGATCTTAAAACAATATACTTCCTAAAAACTGAAAGCTAAGAACCACCCTTCCCCCCCCCCCCCCAAAAAGTTGAAATATGGTGAAAAAAACAGATTATATTACATAAGTGCAAATGATTAAGGAAAACATTCTTGCCTATTTATTGCCATGAAACCAAATCACCTTACAAACAAATAATTGACATATGAAAAACACACACACACATAAGAAAAAAACACTAATTATGTTGAGATTCAAACAAACAAATGAGTGTTTTAATATTATTTGAAACTCTTTAAAACTACCTAGTCAAAATCTAAAAGAGGTACTTTACAAATCGATTTTTTTTTTTGGAAAATCAAAAAAATAATAGAACAACATTATAAAGCCGCCCTTAAAATTGTGCAAAAAAAACTTAAAATTGAAAATATTTTTCAACTTTTAAGATGTTGCTAATGGAAAAATCGAACAAATGCCAAAGGTTGTGAAAAAAATGAAAGGGGCATCAAAGGTTGTGTATTTTGCCGTTATTAACCTTAAGCTTAAAACGACGCAGTTTGAATTTTCGGCGGCGACATCGTCCACGTAGGATCCACGTAGGACCGAATTTGGGGCTAAATCAAAATTATGGAAAAATCGAACAAGTTCCAAAGGTTGTGGATTTACAGGATTTTTGAAAAGATTGTGGAAAAAATGAAAGTCGGATGAAAGGTTGTGGATTTTGGCGTCATTAACCCTATATTTTTTTTTCTTTCCAGTAATTTTAGAAATGCTTTGCTTAGACCTGAGGGTCGAATATTTTTGAAAGTTTTTCACTAAAAGGAAGGTGTCCTCATTTTTGTTCAAACGCAAGATGATTTTCAAAGTCTCGAAAATGATGTTTGTTCAACTTTTTGTAAAATGATACTCAAGATCAACTGGTGTTCCAAACTGTTTTCAAAAGGTAGTTTTCGTTTTTAAAACCCATCATTTCCTGCTTGTGGTCGGAGAAGGTGTGTATGATGTTGGTATTGTTGTTAGGGTGTTAGCCCTCCGAATTTTGATTGAATTGGTGGTGTGAACGTTGAGTCGTTCGCCACGCATATGTTTTGTTAGCCCTTTGTGGGAGGTCTGATGACGATCTTTAATGTTGTCATTTCGTGGTGGCTTGCGTGTTATCGCACCTGTGTGAGCTGTTAAAGCTTGGGTTTGTACGTTTATGTACATGTGTGATTATTTCATGATGTTTGTAATTATGTGCTGGTTATTGTTCGGGCCGTTAAGGTCGCCGAACGATACCGTCGTTGATGTAGTGTTTGTGTGTGTATTACTTTACGATGGTAATCGTTGTATATGATATGTGTTATGATTATTTGTTGTGCTGAGTTGGCATCTCCGCTATGTTGTTTTGTGACGTCCCCATTGTATCTAGCATTTGTATTTTTGGTATGCCGAGCCGAGGCGTTTCAACCGTGATGTGCTGGGGCATGCACGTGTAAACTGTCCTTCTCGTCGGTAACACATTTGAAGTGTGGACTCGAGGGACACCGAATTCAGTTTTGCGAATTAGCTACCGAGACTTTCGGAGTTCGCGCTTCAGCACAGTTATCAGAATCAGCTTTGAGAGTCCTTCGAAGGTTGTTTCTGTCAGTTGCTTGCTGTGTCGTCACCTTGATTTCGTTGTTGTGAGTTTCAGGGACGACACTTCTTTTAGAAGAGGTCGAATATAATACTCGTATTATTTTTGGCTTTTGCATTTTCTCTTTCTCAATTCTATCGACTCGCTCGTGTTCGTTGATACTTTCTGAACTTGTTCTGTATTTTGGTTTCATCGTTCGGACGAGCTGTGATCTTGTTTTGAGTCGATCTGGTTATCGCTGTGACTTTTCCGAGTTTGGTTCGATTCTTGTGAACCTTGGAGTTGTTGTTTGTATTTTATTGTTCTTCTTGATTCGAACGTGATTGTTCGATTTTTGTTGTCTCGACCGTTGTGGTTCGATCGTTTGATTGTTCGGTTTTTGTTGATCTCGTCTCGTGATTGTTGAACGTTCAGACTCCTTCGGGAAATTAGTCTCGTTTCGATCTTCCAACCCTTAGGCGGTGGAATTCCGTATTTGTTCAGTGTTTGGCTCGCGTTTTGATTGATGAACCGTTGGGTTGGTCAATCGTATTGATTTTCGTTCGTTGTGTTTTGTGATTGTTCGGATAATCGACTTGATTGTACTATCTATTTGATGACGCTTGTCACTTGTTGATTTTATTATGTCTCTACCGGTGGCGTTGTGCTAGTCGTCGTGGAGCGTGTTTTCACTCCGTATATTCCTTTGCGTTGCTTGTAACGTTTCGCCGATGGGTGTAAGTGTAATACCCGGTTGTAATTCAGTCATTATCATTCAGTACTTATCATTCTGTAATTGTCACTCAGTAATTTTTTCACTCATTAATGATCGTTTGTCACTCATATTCAATCAGTGCTTTCACCGTTTAGAGTAATTGTATCGTCATTCATCATTAATCTAGATGGAGTTTCGTGCCGTGTTTATCATCGTTGTCATCTTCATAGTGTGCTGTGTGTGAGGAGTAGCGCACGCTACGTACTCTCTTTAGCGTGCGCTAATTGAGTACAGGTAGCGCACGCTACCTCTCAACACTAGCGCACGCTAGTATAGTTCAAGCAAGCAGTCCAGAAGGCACTAGACTGCAGTTGGGTTGTAAGTAGCGCACGCTACGAATGGTAAGTAGCGCGCACTAGTTGGCCGGTAGCGCACGCTATACAGTCGGTGTAGCGCGCGCTAAGGTCGGATCAAGTTGAGTCCAGTGGCTACTGGACTGAATGGGATTAATTCATAGCGTACGCTATGAGTAGTTTTGGCGTACGCAAACGATGTAGTAGCGCACGCTAAATATTGAATGTAGCGCACGCTACAATGATCAGATCAGAGGACAAAAGGTTCTGGACTCCAGTTCTGGGCATCAGATAATTCGTTAGCGCACGCTAACATTTCGTGGTTAGCGCACGCTAAGTGTCCAGCCATAGCGCACGCTACAAAAGGTACGTGGCGCACGCTACCATTTTCGAACAGTGGGTACTGGACTACCCAAAACACCCGTTAGCGCACGCTAAGAAATGGGGCTAGCGCGCGCTAAACTGGGATTACTATAAATTGGACAGTTCAACCCTTTCTTCGTCATTTTCATTTCTCACTTTGTTTTTGGGCGATTTCAGGCGATTTTGGACGATTTGGAGAGTGTTCTTCGAGGTGCAATCATCAATCATCAACTTCAAGCTTATCATTCGGATTAATCATCATTTCATCATCCCCATCACTTCAAATCAAAGGTAATGATTTATTGAATCTAGAATTTCGGATATTTGGGGTTTTCTTTCTGATTTCTTCGTATGAGCTTGGATTGTTGTTGGAATATGTTAGATATGGATTATCTACCTTGGATAAATGTATTTCTACAGATTTAATGGCCTATTTCGGATTTCATGAATTGTTTGGGGTTTGATTCAAGAACACTTTGGGGTTGACTTTGATATTTTTGGAGTTTTCGATTAGATGTTGTCGTTAACTCGAATTATGGTTCCTCTGGGGTTATTGATATCATTGAAAGTGTTTTGATGGTTTGAAATACTCATTTTGGAGTTGGTTTCGATATATTCGGGATTGGATATTATCAAAGGATGTGTGTTTGCTAAGTGTTCGCTAGAATGCCTCAATGAGTTTGGATATTGTTGTATCGACGTTGAGTCGGTTATAATCGTGTTTGATTCGTATATTGAGCATTTTTGGTATTGTCATTCAAGGTTGTTCGAGCGACCGACATCCCTTTTTGGACTTTGTTCGAGGAAGGACATTCTTCACCGGTTGAGTAAGTTAATTCTTACTCGGTTAAAAGGATATTCATTCCTTTCGTTGTTCATTCATAATCATAATTCACTCATAATGTATTAACCGTATTGAGACTTGTAATTATCAATTCATCACTTCATTCATGAGGAATGACGGTTCCAGATCATTTCATTGAACTATCATTCGTTTCACTATCATTTCATCTCAGTGAGTCATTCTTGATTTTGTCGGATTATTATTCATTATTATTCTTCATGGTCATCCCTTGCTCATATGACCTTCTAGGTTCATATTGCGCGGCCGGGTGGGGATGTGTGGAATTTTTAGTCGGGCACGTGATGGTCATGTGTTAGGTTCACCGACACATTGGACTGTGCACATGGTAATGTACCTCCGTGAGACTAATTAGGTACAAGTGCGGGTGTGTCCATACACTCATCTTGTGCACGTGCACATACCATTACGGGCGTACTGTGATGCCTCTCTTCAGCGCCATTTCATAATTAAGATATTTCATGATTGTGTTTATTTCAACTCTTGAGGATTGTTGTTCTGTGTAACTGATCCCGTTGGGGGATGTTGTTTTCAGGTCATGGCAAGGCTGAAGCATGGGAAGAGAATGTTGACGGCGAGGTGTCTCAGTGATACTAGTAGGAGGGGCCCAGTCCTTTCATTCACTCGTGTTTTCCTTTATTTTTATTTCCACTGCAGACTTCCATTTGGATATTCATTTCATTTAGTGTTGTATATTTTATCTTTATATAAAATATACTTGTATTCGGTTATTATCTTGGGTGTGTTGTAATAAAACTCCTCATCGGAGTGATCGATGATAAATTGTGGTTCGGTACTACAATTATATTATTTAATTCATTAATTTTCATTCACCTGGTGGGTCCCAATCGGGGGTCCACGGCACTGTAATATCCGCCTAGTTTGGGGTGTTACAATAAGTTATGTGTTTCTTGTGTATCTCGTTGAGTTTTCCTGGCGGGATATTACTTCTCCCTACTTATTTTAAGTTTCGGGACGAAACTTCTTTTAAGGAGGGTAGTGTGTAATACCCGTAATTTCGATTTCTGGTAATTTCTTTTTTTTCGGCGAAAGTTCATTTTGACGACTCGCTCATGACCATTTCGTCATTCCGAGAATGATTAATGCTGCACTTTTTGTCATCCGAGTTCGTTTCGGTGTCGTTTGTTGAGTTCCGTGCTTTTTGGCGACTTTTCCGCACTTGAGTTCGATTCTTGGGAATCTCGTTCGAAACTGCTGTTTCGAGATTCCCGTAAGTCCATTTAACTTTGTTAGATGTGTTGTGAACTTCGGTTTGGTTATTCGATCACGTATCGTGATTTTCAGGCATTTTGGGCCATTTTGTAATTTACCCAAAGTTGTGGGTATCCTAATTCGTATTTGTTGTTTTGACCCTTTTCATAGTCGCGTGCGATTAATTGTTGCATGGTATTTATTTTTGGATCGATGTTGTTGTCCGAGAGTATTTCGTCGTGTTCGTTTCGTGCGTTTTCGGGAATTCGAGTCGTAGAGTCTTGGCGGCTAGGCACTGGCCGGCCACGTGCGGCAGGGACCTGCCAGGCGCACACGAGCGTGGCGCACGAGTTGCGCGCACGATCCGGTGCTCGTGCGGCCCTGACTGCACAAGGACGAGCGAGTTCTCGTGCCCAGTGCTCGTGCATCCCGGCAGTTTGCTGGCAGTGGACGCGCATGACCCGGCGCACGACCGGCCGCTCGTGCGTGCTTGCTCGTGCATCGCTGGGCAGTATATATGGCCGGGCAGACATTTTCTTCACCATTTTCTCACTCCGTTCTTCCTCTTCCGCGGCTGGAGACTTCTTGGGCATGGATACATGTTGTCAAACAACAAATCCACGAAGTTCTTGAGTTCATATCATTGGTTGATCATCCTATATCATCCTTTGATCCAGCGAATCAAGGTAATCTCTTCTTAGAACCCTCGTTTCTCGAATTTTGGGGTGTTTGCGTTTTTGTCCGATTCGTTCCGTATTTTTGATTAATTCATGATGGGTATTACTAATCTTGGTAGTATTCTTGTGTTTAACATCATTTAATCCATTGTTCTTCGTCGAATCGAAGTATATTTCTTGATTTCCTTCGAATCGACTTTTTGGAGGATTTGTTCTCGATCTCGTTTTCCATCCGTTTTTGATGGATCGATTGTGGTTAAATGATGTTGTTAAACATATTCTATGGATTGTATATCCATATTTCGACTTGGAATTCCGTTTTCGTGTTTTGTCGGGACGAATCGTGTTCTTGACCGTTTTGGGGGAAACACTTGAACTTTCGTCATTCGTTCTTTGAATTCAACGGCTTTAAGTCGTGCTATGGAATTCATTTTCATTGTTATTATTGTCCTTCGTAGTTTATTATCGCGAGTTGGCGTTCGGTGGAGTCGGCGGGTTCGTAGTCGGTTCGTGCCAACCTACTTTGGTCGATTCTCCGTGTTGTGGTTATTCGAGGCAAGTACCTTGTCCATACAATTCTTGTTTTGTGGATACGGTAATTAGTGATTGTCTAAATGTGGTTGTTTAGTCGTTTGAATCGAACTTTCAAAAGATTCGGTTTAGCCTTGTTAAAGGCTTGCTTTCAAAACGTGTGTGTTTTGTGAATGGTGTGGTTTGAGAATGACTATGTGAACTCTATGGATATGTTTGGTGTTGATGTTGCACTTAATATTGCGTGTGGACGTATATTATTTCATTTCGGTGCGTTGTGGTTTGACGTGGTGTTTTGCTAAGTGTTTGATGCCTCTGGGTGAATTGTTTGAATATATGTGTTGTATTGTGCTGTGTGTGAATGTATGGATGTGGGCGGGGCCTACGGTGGCACATGGCATGCGATCATGTGGCCAGGATGCAACAAGCGATTGGTCCAACCGTGAGAGCCTAATAAAAACTACGGTGGCACATGGCATGCGATCATGTGGCCAGGATGCAACAAGTTATTGATCCAATCGTGAGCGCCAGAGATAATCTACGGTGGCACATGGCATGCGATCATGTGGCCTGGATGCAACAAGCGATTGATCCAACCGTGAGATGTGTGTGATTTGTTTCGCTAGCCAGCTCGGGAGGATCCTTCGAGGCCTCGAGTGGGATTTGTGGCTTCGTCCCGGTCCTAGGCGATGCGCATGCGCGATTATGTTTTGCTGATTTTTATGTCTATCGAGGACACGTGATGTTGGGCTCTGGCCCTATGAATTGTTGTCGGTTTTCTATTTTCGAAAACAAAATCTTTGGGCTGTGACCCCTGTTGATTTTGGAAAGATAAGGATTCGGTAATCCTAAATTGTTTTCTATTAAAACTCTCGATGGCATTTTAAACTGTTTTACAAATTGTTTCCCTTTATTTGTGATCTTTCGGTTTTGGAATGTTTTACCCAAACTCTTGCCTCGGGAAGTACTTTTCGTTACGTTTGGATCTTTGAGGATTTCTGGTTATTGTTATTCGTGGAATGTGAATTGTATGGCTCGTATTTGCACTTTGTTCTTGCACTAGCAAAACAGTGGAGTTTTGCTAACCCCCGAGTATTCGGGGGGTGGATGTCTGTTTTTGCATTCAGGTTTGGGAGCATAACACATGGTCGGCACGAATGATGATGAAAGATGAACGATACTAATCACATGAGGATCCGTATTAGGTCATTGGTTTAGTTATAGTTTATTTTCCGCTGCAGTATTCTTTCCCGTTGTACGGGAATGTGTTGTATTCGACCCCTGCGTGGGCATGTAATGAGTTTGAGTTGTATGTATTTATTGAAAGACCAAATCGGTCTACTGAGTCATTTTAGCCTTAAAGGCATTGTTGAGATGTTCTATGTTGTTACCAGCTTGGTAGATCCTTGAGGAAAGGTTCTACGGCGTGTAATATCCATGAGCGGATTGGGGGCGTTACACACGGTTAGCGTACGCTAGGCTGCGTGTAATTGCATGCTCTAACGAAGTAGCCTTAACGTACGCTACATAGGATATGTAGCGTGCGTTAAGCATGCCAGACAGATTATATTTTAAGAACTTCCGACCGTAATTTTGGATTGTTAGATGTTCGTTCGACTTGAGATGAATTCTGTATTATTTATTTTGTTAAGGTTCGAGCTTAGAATCGTGATTGATCGAAAGGGGACGACCTTAGAGTATTTTGATATTCTTGGAAGTTTTATTCTTGTCTTCAAACCGAGGCAAGTACTCTAATTAGAATTGTTTATATTATGACAGTTATATTGTGATTGTATTGTGTATATATGTTGTGATTATATGTCCACCATGCGTTGATCCGACGGGAATCATCATGGGAATCCATAGCTGTGTACGCTGGATCGTTGGACAGGTAGTTCCACCATGCGTTGGTCCGATGGGGTCATCATGGAAATCTATAGCTGTGTGCGCTGGATCGTTGGAATACCATCAGTATGTTGAGACTGTTATGATGTGATATGTGCTATTGTTACTTCTCGTTGGAGAAACTTGTTATGATATAATTGTTGATTATATCACTGTTGTATGATTATTGTACTTGTACTAGCATCGTTGTGCTAACCCCTTCGGGGGTGAACATTTGTTTATGATCAGGATCCAGGAGAGCGGGGAAACAACCACTGGAGTTGCATGACGACGAGGTTGCAGAGTGATATTCCGGCCGGGTTTATTTATCTATTTGTATTGTTTTAATAAGTACTCGAGTACGTAGTCATTTATGATGATTTGGATTTGGTGATGTACTAATACTTTTCCGTTGAACATTTGTATTTTCAGTATTGGTCAGAACTGTCGTACCTTATTTCCGTTATTTTCATACGTTGGTGTCTATTAATGTCATTTTAGTTCTTCAGCCTTGTAAATTCTTACGTAAAGGATTTACGGTGCTGTAATATTCCTGAATATATCGGGGGTGTTACAACTACTTGAGTAAGGGCGCTTACTCCTGGTGGCTTTCTGTGAAACCCACCGATCGTGATTGTATTTGGGGCGAGTTCAAGACCCTCATGTTAGAGAGGTATTATCCGGCTCCACTTCGTGAAGCCAAGTTGTCAGAGGTTTTGAACCCCGAATCCGTCGAGGATGAGGGTGTTATTGTCATTGCTGATAAGTTTCAGGGACTTCTTCAGTTTGCTTCGTCTGTTATCCGTACTGAGGCGGATAAGATCAAGTATTTTAGCAAGAGGCTGAACCCGCAGTTGAGGATGTAGTTGTTCAATCACAATTGTAACTCGCTTGGTGAATTCATCGAGAAGGCTCTTGGAGCAGAGCTTTTGATCAAGGAGCTTGCTCGGAAGAACCCTTCAGTTTCTTCTGGTGAGAGGACTAGGATGCCGGTTCGTTTAGAGGGACATCAGGCTCCGACGTCCAGAAGGTCATCCTCTAGTCGTCTTCGTGCGGGGAAATCATCTTCCTCTCAGACGACGAGTTCGACTGTTGTTTGTTTTAACTATGATTCAGCGAGGCATGTTAGTACTCGTTGTACGGTGCCAGCTATTGTTTGTTTTCTGTGTGGGAGGCAGGGACACCTTCAAAAATACGGCAGGAATTCTAGTGCTAGTAGGTCTCGAGATAGCTCACGGGTCTCGAGAGATTTTGTTACTCCAGTCTGTACTTCATCCAAGGGGTCCTATCAGGCTTCTGGAGCCAGAGGTAAGGACAACCGAAGAGGAGCAGCGAGTTCAGGTTTGGGTTTTCCTCGAGTCGGTGAGATCGAAGAGATCGATGATCTGGAGGATGTTGATTTTGGGTACATTTGAGATGTAACCTTGATTTGTATTTTCCTTGTTTTCGGATTGATGTTTGACCCAGTCTGTATTGTAGTATTGTGGTTGTGAACCAATTGTTGTTGATCTATTTTATAATTATTGTGTTTGAGAATCTTGAGATTTGAGGCCGTTGATGCATTTTTCTTTTCTTTTTGGTGTTGTACCCGGTATTTTGTGATAATCTGGGTAATCGTTCATTGTGAATTGCGACATCAAGTCATGAGGACTTGGGCGTGCGGTTGGTATGGTCCCGAGGACTATATTTGTGCGATGTTGTTTTCTTCTGTGACGTGAGTCGGTAATTGCATGGGCGTCCGATGTTGACGAGAATGGGGAAGTGTACACTGATGACTGTAGACATGTACACTGGGCGGCACCTGCGGGGTGTGTATGCCAGTGTTACGAGTCATGCGGTTGGTACAACTTTCTGGCAGGTCTCTAGCGGAGGAGTCATGATTCGACTAATCTCGCACTGGGTTGAGTGTTTTTATCTCTTAGTTTTCACCGTGTTCGGGCAGAGGAGACGTTGGGACCCGGGGGGTTGGCTCGATTAGTCATATGAAGTAGTTCGCAGTGAGGAGTATTCCTGGAGATGTTGTTTTCAGATCCTGATGGATAGTTCATTGTTGTGCACCCTGAACGAAACTCTTTTTAAGGGGGGAGTATGTAATATCCGGGAGTAATTTTCGTTTCAATGTTGAGTTGTACATATTCATTTGGAATTGTACAAATGTCATTGTATTGTATCCTTCGTGTTTGTTGAGGTGGGTTGGATTGTAGTTCGTTCATTCCGGTTGAGAGTTGGTGGATCAACTTGGTTGTCCACTTTGTTGATCTAACTACATTAGCTTGTGAGCTTAATGTACATTAGTCTTTAGGCATTACGTACGTTATGATGTTCATGCTACGTGCATAATGAGTGGTAGGTGGAGGGAACCTTCCTCGGACTCGACTTTTGGACGGTGGGTCCCGGGCATCTTTGATCCGATCTTACTATTGTAGTCAATGGATCCTTACGTACGTTAAGAGGTGAGCTCTACGTACGTAATCCATGTAACTTGCTAGCGTATGTAAATGGTTGTTGTTTACGTACGTTAAGGTCTTCGTATTTTGGGTCAGTTGGTTCTGGAGTTAGCATTACATACGTTAATGTTTTGGCATAGCATACGTAGTGGCCCTTACGTACGTTAACCTTGGTGTATAACGTACGTAATGTGTTTGTTAGATTATATAACTTGGTTTCGTATTTCATTTCTTCACGAAACAAAATCATTTTTCTCTCCCTAGAATCGTCCTTCTGGACTTGTTCTTGATATTTAGCCTCTTCCAACACGATTTTGCTCATCCTAGCTTGGATTGAAGCTTGAAGTTGGAAGTTTGTTGGTGCTCCTTTGTTGTTTGGAGAGTTCTTCTTGTTCTTCATTGGTAAGTTCTCCTAATCTCATGTTCTTATAGTGATTTCCGGATATGATGTTGTTGTTGTTGTTTTCCTCGTATAGTTGGTGATTGTTGGAGTATATCATGATTCTTGATGAATTTTCATAACTTGTATTGAAGAACATGGTGATTGTGGTTTGAAGGGGAGTTGTTCTTGATGTTTTAGGAGGTTTGGAGGTTATAATCATGTCTAGGAAGGATTATGTTAAGATTGCTATATGATTAACATAGTCTTGATATGGTTGTTGTTGTTGATTGTGTTTTTTGAGGGATTATATCAATTTAATTAAGGAATTATGATGAATTATGTAATGATTATCATAATCTTGAAATGGTTGAGTGAACGTTGTTTATTAATCCGTATTCATGATGAATGTTGATTGATTATGGTTTAGACATCATGTTTGTTGAGATGATGATGTTCCTTGGGGTATTGATGATGATATTAGTGATATTATCATTTTGAGATGTTTGTTTTGATGATTGTTCTTAAGTGATTCTTGTTGAATTGATTTCACAAGTCTTAAGAACGTAATGATCATGTTAATCGATCATTGAGGTGTAGGAGGATGTTAGAATTCATAGCTGAGAACTATGATATTCGTTGGTGGAGTTTAACCGATTCGGGGTTGAATCAGGATTATTTTGGTGTTGCTTTCCATTGATTTTGTGTTATTGAATGAATCGTATTTCATTTAAGGTTGTTCGAGTGCTTGTGATCAACGGAGGATGCCGTTCGCCGTTGCGTGGAAGGACGTTGATCGTGGATGGACTTTCTCGCCTTCGGTTTGAGGCAAGTTTTATACTTGTAGTGGTCAATGAGATTAATGTTATCATGTATGTGTATGAATGTGTGTATCATTTCGAGACTTGGTCTCTCTATGATTTTTTTGATATATGGGGATTGTTTGATGCAATACCCTTCGGCAATTATGCTAGATGTTATGGTTATTCGTTAACGGCCTGTTTAAGGCATCGAAACTTTTATTGTTATTATTGTTGTCGATAGTCGGTCCGTGGTATCGATGTATCGATTATTATTGTTGATGTTGATGTCAGTCTAAGACATTGTTGGGATTGTTATTATCAAATTGGTATTGTTGCTATTGTATTGGCCGATTGAAGGCATTTGACGTATCCGATTTTCATCTCTATTTTCGGTGGTCGGTTTAAGGCACCTGGATATCTATTCTAATTGAGTCATTGTTATTGATTTGTCATTCTAAGACAATCGACGTATTGAATTGGGATTATCGAAGATAATTCCCATCCGTTGTGTCATTGTTTATTGATTGACCGTTCTAAGGTGATCGACGTATTGAATTGGGATTATCGAAGATAATTCCCATCCGTTGTATCATTGTTTATCGATTGACCGTTCTAAGGTAATCGACGTATTGAATTGGTATTATCGAAGATAATTCCCATCCCTTGTATCATTGTTTATCGATTGACTGTTCTAAGGTAATCGACGTATTGAATTGGGATTATCGAAGACAATTTCCATCCGTTGAAGCGTCGTTATTGATTTACCGTTCTAAGGTAATCGATGTGTTGAATTGGGACTGTCAAAGATATTTCCCATCCGTTGAGCCATCATCATCGATTTATCGTTCTAAGGTAATCGAGGTGTTGAATTGGGACTGTCAAGGATAGATTCCATCCGTTGAGTTGTTGTGATCGATTGGCCATTCCAAGGTAGTCGAGGTATTTGAATTGGGACCGCCGAGGACGGTGCCCATCCGTGAGTTATTGTTGTCGTGTTGGCTGACTCAAGGCAGCACACTATTATTCTTGTGAATTCGGTAATCTTGGATCGTTGGCATTTGTGATTAGTTGTGTTTTGGAGGCTAGTCTCGGCTAGTGCTCGATGGGTAAGTTTGGGGATTGAACCTTCACGGTTGGTTTCCCAACACCTACAATTCAGTAGGTCACGGTCACTGGGTGATCTCATTATGGGTAAGTCTGGGGCTTGAACCTTCGCAGTTGGTTTCCCAGCACTTGCGATTCAGCAGGTCACAACCATTAGATGGCCTCATTGTGATACGGCTTCGTGCCGTGGCTTTGGCCCTCATTGTGATACGCCTTCGTGTCGTGGCTTCGGCCTTTATTGTGATACGGCTTCATGCCGTGGCTTCGGCCCTCATTGTGATGCGGCTTTGTGCCGTGGCTTCGGCCCTCAGATGATACAGCTTCGGGTTGTTTGGCTTCGGGCCATTGTGATGATTGGTAGCTTCGGCTGAGTGGTTTTTCAGACCATTGTAATATTGTGGCAGCTTCGGCTGAGTGGCTTTCAGACCATTGTGGTGTATTGGTATTTTCGTTGGAGCCTCCGGGCATTGTGATTCGTATTTATTCCAGTTCTGGTTTGGTTTACCTTTGGGTAATTCATGGTTGTGCTATGTATTGATGATTCGTCGTTGGGCACTTGTGTTCTAACCTGTTGAACAGGTACCGATCGTATGCCGTGGACATTGTGTTTCTCGAATGCTCGATTCTTACTTTGGGTTGTGAGCATCTCGTATTACCCTTGTTGTACCATTTTATTCTGCCTTGGATGCATATCATGTTATACATGTATTTGATATTCATTATCTGGATGACTGACCCCGTGGGGGCGGAACATGTTTACATGTTTTAGGTGCTTGCGATGAGAGAGTTGAGACACAGGGGAATGATGATGGCGACGAGGCATTCGAGCGATACTAGTCCGAGATGTTTTGGTGTTCATGTCAGTCTGACAGTTTGGAGTACTCCAGTTTTGTTCAGTTGTTGTCATTTTGTATTATCCGAGCGAGGCTCGTGAGTGTTGTTGTATTTTTATTTTGGCCATGTAGGCCCACTATTGTCGTTGAAATTCCACATCGGAATATTATGTCGGATGTCATAGTAGGGACTGAGATTCTCCTTTTGGTCAGTTTGTTATATTTTTGGTCGTGTTCGCCTGGTGGATCTCCTGGTGTGGGGTCCATGGCACTGTAATGACCCAATGGGATTTGGGGGTGTTACATTAGATACCATTGTAGGCTTTGTTTATGCATATGTGGAATGTCCTAATACAATCAAGAGACCCGTTCTACCATACCGTAATCCTAAAGAAAATATACTGATATTTCCAACGGGGGCTTTTTATGGTTTGTACTATACAGAGTAGTTAAAGTATGCAAGAACCCTTGGATATACGATTACGATGTTCTTGATATATCCGGATTTATTACTGTGTATTTCATCTGTATTCGAACCCTGTATTATTCGGATTTGTGATCTTGATAATTGGAGTATGATATTTCTTACATTGGTATCTTTGTACATAAGTATAACAACATGCAAATTTCTTATGCAAACTCATGATAGCGCACGCTAATAATGTAGCTTAACGCGCGCTATCAGCTACTACTAGCGCACGCTACGTATGTAGGAGTTGCGTGCGCTAGGCACTCAATTATTGAGATGGGTGGCTAGCACATACGCCAGCCGGGACATGGGTCCGGATAAGATTCCCGCGGACGAACCTGGACAGTTTTGGAGTCAACCCTTATTAGCGCGCGCTAAGAATGCTTAGTAGCATGTGCTAATCTGCTTTGTGCAGAAAGTTTATATATGGGCCAGCACTCCATTTTATTCCCATTTCCTTCGTTCATTCTTCAGTCTTGAGAGACCAGAGAGCAATAATTATCCTCCTAACACACTTAGAACACATCTACTTGATCCTTGAACATTGGATATTACTTGTGAGTGATCATTGAAGAGAAGTAACTCCTTGGAGTGGCATATAACCAACCGGAGTCGGATTCTACCTTGTGGTTCAGTGATTTCGTCATATTAAGGTATGTTGATTTTATCTTCAACTCTAGATTCGTGTTATGGAGAATAAGATGGTCATGTTAGCAAATATTGATCTTCTTGTGTGAATTATCCAAAGCACACCATGTTTGGAATATTGAGATGATTATGCCTTAAGTACCTTGATTATGAACATCATGATTCGAATCTTATTACATTGAACAAGTAGAGGAAGATTCTATCATTCGTAAATCCGAATCCAGTAAGTGTCTTCATAGCAATCATGAACTTGACTTTAACATCATTATTGTTAGACAAATCTAAAGGATTGATCATGGAAGGATTTATCTTGTAAAGATGGAACGTTATTCAAACTTCAGAATGAGAGTTTTGATTGATATATAGGTGCTGATATCGACCGTTAAGGCTTCCGAATTATTGCATGAAGAATTGTAATCAAATGGAATATGGTTTTATAATAATATACATATTCTCGAATCCGAAGTTGTTATTATCCGTAAGATCATTCATAACTGTATGAACATGATATTCAGGGAGGTAACATGAATTAACACTGAAGATTTCATTGGTTTGATCATGATGAGATCAGTCTAATACCCAGTACTGAACTGCCATGCACAGTTAGCGCATGCTAAGCTATGTAGATTAACGTGCGCTATCGAGCATGAGTTAACGTACGCTATGTTTGGTACGTAACGTACGTTAGGCCATCAGACGAGTCAGTCGGCTGATCAGTGAGGTACTGACCATGCATAGTTAGCGTACGCTAGGCTTTGTTGTTTGCGTGCGCTATCGAGCAGCCTTAACGCACGCTACACATAATACTTAGTGTATGCTAAGAAGTTCAGGCAGATTGCATTTTATGAACTTTCGGCCGTAAATTGAATTGGTAGACATTCGTACGACGTGAGATAAATTCTTTATTATTTCTTTTGTTAAGGTTCGAGCTTGTTACGTGATTGATCGAAGGGGACGACCTTCGAGTATTTTGATATTCATGGAAGTTTTATTCTTTTCAACGAACCGAGGCAAGTACTCTAATTAGAATTGTATATATTATGACAGTTATGATGTGATTGTATTATGTAAATGTGTTGTGATTATATGTCCACCATGCGTTGATCCGACGGGAATCATCATGGGAATCCATAGCTGTGTGCGCTGGATCGTTGGACAGGTAGTTCCACCATGTGTTGGTCCGACGGGATCATCATGGGAATCTATAGCTGTCTGCGCTGGATCGTTGGAATACCATCAGTATGTTGGAAACTGTTATGATATGATATGTGTTGTTGATATTTCTCGTTGGAGAAACTTGTTATGATATAATTGTTGATTATATCACCGTTGTATGATTATTGTACTTGTACTAGCATATTTGTGCTAACCCCTGCGGGGGTGAACATTTATTTATGTTCAGGATCTAGGAGAGCGGGGAAACAAGCACTGGAGCTGCATGACGATGAGGGTGCAGAGTGATGTTCCGGCCGGGTTTACTGCCTGATGTTTGTTGGTTATTTCAATAAGTACTCGAGTACGTCGTTAGTTTATGATGTTTGGATTTTGGTGATGTATTAATAACTCTTCATTGGACATTTGTATTCTCGGTATTGAACCAGACGGTTGTATTTTATTTCAGTGATTTCATAAGTTAGTATCTGTTATTGTCATTTCATTTATTCAGCCTTGTAAATTCTTATGTAAATGATTTACTTATTTGACCAGATGGAAACACCCTTCAAAGATATTATTAGAACTTTATATGATAATAGGTTAGAAGCTAAGAAATGTGCATCAATTTTTTGATCATTTGGTAATTCCAAAAATTAATTTGTTGATGTATTTATCGATTTGAAGTGTTAGAAATTCGACCCAATTTCTATGACAAACTATAATCTTTACAATTTAAAGTTACCTTATTCAATAACTAAAAATACATTTACATTTTTTATTCCTTGCCATTAAATATTGTATTTACCATTTTGACCAAAATAATTGTAATTTTTAGCATCATTTAAACAAGTGTAATATATAACTATAAAATAACTTATTAAATAAGATACTTAATCGGCCATATTTTCAAGAAATTTGTTAACTTAATAATTAAGTTTCATTATTAACCGAAAATCAATAGAAAAAGAGTAAAAAACTTACGACCCATGGTTTCTTACAAACTGTAAATAGACACTTCTAACCTTTACTCATACTATGAAAAGTTATCATAAACAAATATATATCTTCATCCTTAAAGAATCGAAGAATCTTTTTTTTGTGGACAAGTAACAACGTTGATACGTTGCACGTAATGTAGGAACAATATCATGGTAGTCACATAAGCACATTTTTTATTAAAACGATAAAGGTAAAGTGACACTCTTTTGTTGCGGTGAGTGATAGTACATCCGATTTGAACAGATACATTAAATGAGTTTGCTAAAATAATAAAATATGACATATTAAAAATAGCAGCTTGAGTAATGAATAAAAAGGAAAAAAGTACATAATTTTGGCTCGAAATTGTTTGTAAATTATAATATCAAGTAAAAAAATTGAGTTTTAGACATAAGCAAAAGTTTAATAGTTTATCGAAACAATAATTAATGTAAGTCAACTTGGAGATACAATTATCAAGAATCTGCTTGAAATTGAAATTATTTGATTTGAGACAAAATTATTGCATGTTCAAATACTTTTTTTTCTTGAAAGCAAGGTCGGTGCATCGCACGGGTCAGAATACCTCGTTACCTTAATTTTCTAGTAGTGATTAACTTAATTAATCATATTTACTTAATCATGCCTAATTATATTTAATGATAATTAATTTATCGAATTTCATTTATCTTTTTTCTTATACATAGGTGATTCATACTTCGTATGACTAATCCTATGTGAAACAGCTCCGGCCCCTCAGAACAGCTTCCAGTTAAACCGCAAGATAATGTAACAATTACTCCACTTCCGCGCACAAGGAGTTATCCCTCAAGTGATTGCTCCATGCTGAGCCCCGATAGATAGGCATGCCGGGTCTCCATAATCCAACCACATGTTCCCACCGAGATCAGGTCTCCCACACTGCCGCTTGAAGCACATGATATTGTAACTATTCGCCAGCTACCGGGGGGCTAGAACCTAACCCTTAGTAAAAAAACTAAGGGATCATTGAGTCTTGAGAAATTCAATATCAAAATGTTGCCACTAGAAATTGAACCTCTGACCTCCAACTAAATTGAAGGTCATGTGGTCAACTTTGTCAAGGCAGCTGGTTGAATTTGATTTATCATAATTACAAAATGAGGATATTTCTAATAGGCCACTACACTATCAAGCGATGTCCTTAAATTGTCAATATATGACTTTAAACCTGCAGCTTTTTGATAAGCTACGAATTAAATAGCAAAGTTCCAATCAGTTAGAGCGCAAAGACACACAATCCGAATAATATAATGATGGTTGTAAAATCAGATATTTTATCACTTCACAATGTATATATTATATATATTATAATATATATTATTACAATATAAGTATAAAGTAGGATGAAAGAAGATGAAGAAATTGAGCTTCATTAGAACGAATTATATCTACAAAGCTCTACCAAAGAGGTCTATTTATAGCTCAAATTTATATGCTATACAACAAAATAATATTATTTATTATACAACATACTTGTCTTTATATTAGATATTTCAATCCAACAATTGATTGAATTATTGATTGTTGATCCCACATATCATTATTGATGATATTATAACACTCCACATTTGAAATATCTTATATCATGATATCTCATTTGGGCGCATCACAAGCTGCCTCGTTAAAACCTTATTAAGAAAAACCCAGTGGGATAAAAACTTAATAAGGGAAAAAGAGTACAGTTGTATGCTCACCCTCAACCCAGCATGGGTAGTTCTTCTTTAAAGATCTCGAAGATGATGCATTGCAATATTCTGAATGTGTTTCTTGAAAACATTCGTAGGGAGTGATTTTGTGAAGAGATCTACCGCATTATCACAAGATCGAATATATTGGATGTCGATCTCTTTATTTCTTTCAAGTTCCTGAGTGAATGCGAAGAACTGTGGGGGGTATGTTTGATTTTATCACTTTTGATGTAGCCTTCCTTCATTTGAGTAACACATGCAGAGTTGTCCTCGTATACTATTGTTAGGCCGTTATCGACTGGCAAGCCTGATGTTTCTTGAATATGTTGTGTTACTGATCTTAACCATCTACATTCTTTACTTGCTTCATGAAGAGCTATTATCTCAGCATAGTTTGAGGAAGTAGTCACGATTGTCTGTTTTGTGAGATCTCCAGGATATTGCAGTGACTCCATATGTGAATACATATCCAGTTTGTGACTTAGAATTATGTGGATCAGATAGATGACCTGCATCTGCATAGCCAAGCAAAACTGATTTTGCATTGTTAGAATAAAACAAACCAAGATCAATCATACCTTGTAGATATCTGAATATATGTTTTATTCTGTTCCAATGCCTCTTTGTAGGACATGAACTGAATCTTGATATTAAATTTACTGCAAAAGCTATATCTGGCCGTGTACAATTAGCAAGATACATGAGGGCTCCAATTGCGCTAAGGTATGGTATTTCAGTACCAACTTCCTCTTCATTTTCTTCCTTTGGTCTGAATGGATCCTTTTCAATATTAAGTGTTCTGCCGACCATTGGGGTACTCAAAGGTGTTGCTTTGTCCATGTGGAATCTTTTCAATACCCTTTATGTATAATTTGATTGGTGTACTAATATTACATTTTTAGTATGTTCCATTTGTAGAATAAGGCAGAATTTTGTTTTTCCCAAATCTTTCATTTCAAATTCTTTCTTTAAGTAATTCATTGCTTCCAAAATTTCTGCATTAGTTCCAATGATATTCAAATCAACATAGACAACAATGATTGCAAATTCGGATGTTGTTTTTCTTATAAAAACACAAGGGCAAATAGGTTTATTCACATAGCCTTCTTTAATCAAATATTCACTTAATCTGTTATACCACATGCGTCCAGATTGTTTCAACCCATATAAAGATCTCTACAATTTAATTGTATAAATTTCTCTGGGTTTCGATGCTTTAAACAACTTAAATCCTTCTGGAATTTTCACACACACACACACACACACACAGATATATATATATATATATATATATATATATATATATATATATATATATATATATCAGCATCAAGTGATCCATATAAATATGCTGTAACAACATCCATGAGATGCATATTAAGATTATAAGATATCGATAAACTAAATAAATAACGAAAAGTAATGGCATCCATAACAGGGGAATATGTTACCTCATAATCAATCCCAAGTCTTTGTGAAAAACCTTGTGCAACAAGACGAGCCTTGTATGTTACAATCTGGTTTTTCTCATTTCGTTTCCTTACAAAGACCCATTTATACCCAACAGGTTTCACATTACTGGGTGTGACAACAATCGGTCCAAATACTTTTCGTTTTCTAAGAGAATTTAGTTCGCCATTTATTGCATCTTTCCATTTTGGCCAATCAGGTCTATTTTGACATTCTAATATAGATATGGGTTCAGGATCGTCATCTCCAATTATTATATCACACGCAATGGAGTATGCATATATCTCATCAATGTGATTATTTCTCCTCTTCCATAAATT
Organism: Orobanche coerulescens; assembly: GCA_033398695.1. Lineage (NCBI taxonomy): Eukaryota > Viridiplantae > Streptophyta > Magnoliopsida > Lamiales > Orobanchaceae > Orobanche > Orobanche coerulescens. Next base: position 118,591 of record JAWKAU010000031.1, read on the forward strand.
CCCCGTATTAATATAATTAATAGATATCTCGAGATCATTTGTATTTTCAGTTTCATTTTCAATGACCTCATTATTTTCCTCAGCTTGTGTTTCAACATGATCATATTTTTCATCATTTTATGCTTTTTTAGCATATTCATTTATATTAACTATTTTTCTTTTTCGGGGATTTTTGTCTTTGGAACCGACAGGCCTTCCACGCTTTAAGCGTGCTTTAGATGTACTTCTATTTCCATTTTCTTTTGGAATTTCAATCCGAACAGGAGTATTAACAGCTGGCACATGTGACTTTGTCACTCTTTTCATATCAATAAATGCATCTGGCAATTCATTTGCCAAATCTTGTAAATGTACAATTTTTCTTGCATTTTCTTCCCATGATTTTGTATATGGATCCAAATGTAATAATGATGGTACATACCATATTATGTCCTTTTTCAGCTGTTTATTACCTCCCCCTAAGGTTGGGAATCCTGTCTCATCAAAATGACAATCAACAAATCTTGCTTGAAAAACATCACCTGTTAGAGGTTCAAGATATCTAATAATAGAGGGTGAGTCATACCCAACATATATTCCCAACTTCCTTTGAGGTCCCATTTTTGTTCTTTGTGGGGTAGCTATTGGTACATATACTGCACAACCAAAAACTTTTAGATGGGAAACATCTGGCTCCTGACCAAGTGCAAGTTGATATGGAGTATATTTATGATTATCACTTGGTATTAACCTTATTAGTGAAGCAACATGTAAAATCGCATGACCCCAAACAGTAACTGGTAGCTTTGTTCTCATTATTAGTGGTCTAGCAATATATTGAAGGCGTTTAATTAACGATTAAGCTAAACCATTTTGTGTATGCACATGCGGAACAAGATGTTCGACTGTAATTTCAATTGACATACAATAATCATTAAATACTTGTGATGTGAATTCACCAGCATTGTCAAGTCTCACATTCCGTATAGTATAATCAGGAAATTGTGCCTTTAGTTTGATTATTTGTGCAAGGAATCTTGCAAATGCCATATCACGACTTGACAATAAACAAACATATGACCATCTACTAGATGCATCAATTAAAATCATAAAATACCTGAAAGGTCCTGATGGTGGATCAATAGGTCCACCTATGTCACCTTGAATTATTTCGAGAAATGTAGGTGATTACTTTTCAAGTCTGCCTTGTGAATGTCTTGTTATAAACTTTCCAAGAGAACAAGCTTCACTACGCCATAAGTGCTCATAGACAATGCTTTTAGCTAGTGTTGCCACCAAAGCATTTCAATAGATTGCTGACTTTTGATCTTTTGAAACACTACTGAAATAGTATTGCACTAGATATACATTTGGCGTTGTAAGATAAAAATGGTATTGCGCGACGTGCAACACCTGTGATGGTGTTGCATTATATCTAATTTTTTAATAATTTTTTCAGGTTTTTGTCAAAAACAAACACAATGAAATGAAATTTAAATTTTGATAATTTTTTAATCTTAAAATTTGATATATAACATATGATAACTTTGGTTTAAATTATTTAATTTAATATAAATACTTAGCATATTTTTAGTTTTATAATTAAAAATTATAAATATTTTTTATAATTTTAAAGTTTAATATATTATCAATATATATAATTAAATTTAAATTACGATCTATGTTTTATTTTCAAAGTTTGATATATAATATAATATAAATTATACCTTATATATTTAAAATATTTAATATAAATACACATTATAAATTAATATTAAAATTTCAAAGTTTTAAAATATAAAAATAATACAATTCTTTTTAAAAAATTGAAATGTATGGGAGTGAAAACTTATGCAGTAGATCGAGTGAAAAATTAGGCTTGACTATTTTCCCCCAAAAGAAACTAGGCTTCACTTGCATTTCCCCCTTTAAAATCGTATTTTTGAATTTTATAATTAAAAAATGTGGTCATTTTTCTATAACTATTAAAGTTGAATATGTTATCAAAAAATATATATAATGACATTTAAATTATGATTTATTTCTTACTTTTAAAATAAGATATATAACATGTTATAAATTTCATTCATATTACAAATATTTTAATATATATACATACCATATATTTTAATATTAAAATTTTAAAAATTTTAATTAACAAATTTTAATTATCATTTAAAGACAAACACTACAATTTTTAAACAAAAAGGAGATACACTCCTGTTTCGAGGTCAAAAAAATGGGCGGATAATTTCCTCCCAAATGAAAATTTGGGCTATTTCCCCTTCCCCGCCTCTACTTCTCCCAAAATACTTCCCTTCCCCAACACCTCTCTCGACCAACATCTCTCCCACCGCATACACCTCTCTTTCTCACTAAGAAATTAGAAACTCCAACTAGTACTACAACTGCATTTGGTAAGTAAATACATATTTTCTTGGGTCGGATATTTACTCCACTACTACATATTTGAACTTAGGATACATCACTTGTATAGTGCTTATTGGGAAGCACTATCCAAGTATGTCATTTAGATAGCGTTCTTAAAACAAAACGTTATGCAAGTGATTATATAGCTTAATAAAATAAAGGTAAAATAAAAGAAAAATACTTATATAGCGTCTAATTAGGAAGCGCTATGTAAGAGTATACTTACATAGCATTTTTTAAAAAACGTTGTGGTAGGTGTCGTATTTTAAGTAATACTATTTCTTTAATTTTCGTAAGTTTATGAATATTTGTTTATTCTTGCATGCTTTTGGAAGGGCTATGGTTGTTGATATATTTCAAGTATTATCCATACTTAATACAAAAAGAGAGTCGCAAAAAATCTAAAAAGACATGTGTCATCTCCACATTATTTCTCATTTTAAAAATCTTAAAAAAATAGATATTTAGTTTGAGAGGGAAGTTAGAGGGTTATTCCATATATAATATCTACCAATTAAAATTTTCCTCTCATTTTTTTTTAACTTGATAGTTTAAATAATTATTATTATTTTTATTTTTGATAAAAATATATCAAATTAATTCTTACTTCGTGCTCTTTCATTTGACATCCATATAGTATATATATAAAGGAATTTAAATATCATAATGATATATTAGATGATTAAAGTATTTTCATATAAAAATATAAGAATATTGAAGAAAATATATATTTTTAGCTTATTTTCATAGTTTTGTACTTTAACAGTTGTTTGACTTTTCAGAATTATTTTGTTCTGATTGTAAAATAATAAAATAATTATATTAATGCCAAATCATATAAAAAAATTATATTAGTAAGAATATGGGTTGGATACTTTTAATCAAAGTTGATAATAATAAATATAATTTAATTTATCATTTATAAAATTAGATATAAGACTCATATTCTCCTATATGAAAAAATAAATGCTTATGCTTAATTAAATTATGGTTTTCCTATCATGTGCCCTTAGATCACATGATAAGAATTTATAAATTAAAACAAATCAAATAATAGTTTATATGTATGCGTGTCTATATGAACTCATGTATATTTTATAATAATTTTAAAATATTATTGAAATTCAATCACATATAACTAATATAATAGAATATTTAATATTTTACGCCGTGCATAGCACGGGAGGACATCTAGTTGATATATTAGAATAACACCCAATACAATCCAGTAATACACTTCATATCAAATCGACTGACCTAATACTCTCTCCCTCGCCGCTCTCAATTGTAATATCCGCAATTTCGATTTCCGGTAAAAAAATTTTCGGCATGAGTCCTTTTTGACAACTCGCTTGTGACCATTTCGTCATTTTGAGAATATTTAATTCTGCACTTTTTGACTTCCGAGTTCGTTTCGGTATCATTTTGTTGAGTTTCGTGTTCTTAAGCAGCTTTTCCGTACTTGAGTTCGATTCTTCCGAATCTCACCCGAAACTGTTGTTTCGAGTTCCTCGTAAGTTCATTTAATGTTATTATTCATGTTGCAAGCCTTGGTTTGGTGTTTCGATCGTGTATCGTGTATTTCGGACGTTTTGGGCCATTTTCGTAATTTCCCAAAGTCTGGGGTAATTACTTTCCGTTGTCGAATTTCGAGCCTTTGGGTGGTCGGAATCGTGTGTTCTCTTAGTGCTCGAATTTGTCTTTGCGAGTACTTCGTAACCGTATCTTCGATTCATATTCAGGTTCGGGTTTCGGGGTCGTCCAGGCCGTTGGAGTTGGCCGCGGCCGAGTCATGGCCGGGCATGTTGGGGCCAGGCCAGCCCTGGCCGAGTTATGGCCGGAAGGGCCCGGTAGTTACGTACGTAAGCCTTGGCCGGTTACGTATGTAACGCTGCCGGCATTTTTGGGCAGTAGGCTCGGCCATGGCCGGTTACGGCCGTAAGCCATGGCCGATTACATACGTAAGGCGTCCGATAGGCTGTGTATTTAAGACCCAGCAGACGGGTTTTTCATCATTTTTTTCACTCGTTTCATCCTCTTCCTTGGCTGCAGCTTTGATGATCATGAAGGGATGTTGTCAGGTGTTAAATCCATGAAGTCTTGGAGTTCATATCATCATTTATCCATCCTATAACATCCTTTGATCGAGCGAATCAGGTCAGATTATCTAGAAACCTAGTTTTGGGGAATTTTGGTATTTTGGTTGTTTTCATCCGTTTAATCCGATTTAACTTAGGATTGTGATGGATTGATGATTATTTAGATGTATTATATCATTTCCCTTGTTATTCCATGGTTGGATCGTATCGATTCGTTGTTTTGGTCGAGTTCTTGATCGATGTCTTGAAGGTGTCCGATAGAATGTCATAGAGGGGATTTCGGACGTTCTACGATTATTCTTCCTCGTATGATTGTTGATTTATTAATTATATGATGTTAGGGTCGAAATTCTTGTGAAGAACTTGAGTTGGAACCCTTCCGTTCGTTGCCTTCTTTGGGGTCCGAGCTTTCCGGTCGAACCGTGTTCTTCGGAGCATTCGGTAGCGGTTATTAAGGCAAGTATCTTATTATACGACTTGTATCTTGCGACTAGTAATCACATATGAAATTTATGATGATTTTGTTTGCCTTCGTAAATATGTTCCGTTTGAATTAGTTGTGTATTACGAAATTTGAAGGCTTTGTGATAATAGTGTTAAATTGGTATACGTGTTAGGTGTTGTGCCATTTGTGTAGGTTTGCCACGTACATATGGGATGATTTTACACTTGTTTGTGCAATGTATTGCGTACCGATCGTATGTTCTGTTGGTTGTGTGTCGTTGATTGATGACAGTTGTTGAGAGTGTTGAGATTGTGTTATGTGCGGGCGATGTACGATTTTGTGGTGATCAACGTGATTGATTAACTGTGCTCATTGTTGTATGAAATGTGAATCTGAATGTGAATGTGAATATGCTTGTGACCGCTAAGTTCACTCATGATGGATCGACGGGACCTACGAGGACTCGTGACAGTGGACTATGGGGTCAGAACTTAGTGAGTTACTGAGGTCCAATCGTGCTGGTCTGATGAGGCCTACGATAACACATGGTAGTGGACCATGAGTTTCGGGCACAGTGCGTCCAACCGGGTGAGCTCGACGGGGCTTACGGTGACACGTGGCAATGGACTATGGTGTTGGGACCGTGTGTGTGATTATTGTGATTGATATAGTCCGTTTGGGTTATTGAACCTACGGAGACATGTGATAGTGGATCACGGTATCGGAATTGGTTATCTTTGGCTATTTATGCGTGGTGTAGTCCATGTGGATTGTTGAACCTATGGAGACACGTGACAGTGAATCACGGTGTCAAAATTGGTTATCTTTGGCTATCTGTGCGTGGTGTAGTCCGTGCGGGTTGTTGAACCTACGGAGACACGTGATAGTGGATCACAGTGTCATGAACATGTTTATTTTCAAATCAAAGTTTTGAAAGGAAATTTTTTATGAAAATGAATGTTGGACCGAGTCCTAAGCTTGAGTAAATGTTTTCCGTATTGTGAACTGTTGATTTATGAAATAAGATTTGGGTTAAAGCCCTCAACCCTTCTTTTGAAAGGTTTGGTGAACCAAGACTCAGAGTTTTAAAGGTTTTGAAATTCCAAAATTCCCGAGGTGATGAACTTATTTTCGAAATGCTTCATAGCTTAAATTCCCGTATTAAACCCCCGGGAATAATTTGATACTTGAATATTATGTTTGATTCTTGATTAATGTTTGCTCATTACTTTTCGTATGATTTGATACTTGCACTAGTAAAACAGTAGAGTTTTACTAACCCCCGAGTAATCGGGGGGTGGATGTCTGTTTTACATCCAGGTACATGCAGGTTCAGGGGAGCAGTCACAGGATTAGCACAAGAGGATGACGAGCTGCGATACTAATCAAGAGTCGAGAGTTGTTTAGATTTTTGTTGTGTTGTCAGAGTTGATTTTCAGTCTTCCACTGTATTGTATTTCGACCCCTTTGTGGGTAATGTTGTTTAAGTCAGTTTGTTGATTGAGTTGTATGACCTCATCAGTCTGTGTATTCACGTGTAAGTGACCATAACGGTTTGTATTAATTTATTATTTGACCCTGGCCGGGCAAGTATTTGGTCGTTTTGTAAGGTATATCCTGGTAGATGTAACACCCCCCGATATATTCAGAAATATTACGTCGCCGTAAATCCTTTACATAAGGATTTACAAGGCTGAAGAATTTAACAGGCATTAAAAGATATTAACGAATGGAAATAACGAAATTACGGTACAACAGTTCTGACCCAATACAGAAATAGTACAATTGTTCAACAGAACTCAATAATACATCACCAAATTCAAATCATCACAAATGACTTCGTACTCGAGTACTTATTGAAATAACGAATAAACAACAGATAAATAAACCCGGTCGGGACATCACTCTGCACCCTCGTCGTCATACAGTTCCAGTGGTTGTTTCCCCGCTCTCCTGGATCCTGAACACAAACAAAATGTTCACCCCCGAAGGGGTTAGCACCACGATGCTAGTACAAGTACCACAACATATTATTCATATCTCACGAAGAATAATAACGTAAACGACAAAGTACCAACGAGTCTTCTCCTACGAGAAACTCAAACATAACATAAACAATTGATAATCACAACATGATATCATAACATACACATGGTAATTTCATCGATCCAGCGTTCACTGCCTAGAACCCACGATGATCCCGTCAGACCAACCCGTGGTGGAAAAACCCGTCCGATGATCCAGTGCACGCTAGCATAGATCCCCCGATGATCCCGTCGGACCAACACGAGGTGGACATACAACAGCGACATACATGCACGACAATATGTATAACAACAATACATAAAACAAATAAAGTACTTGTCTCGATTTGAAGACAATAACAACACTTCCACGAAAATGAACACTCGAAGATCGTCCTCCTCAATCAATCACGTAACGAGACCAAACCTTAACAAAATAAATGATATAGGATTTATCTCAAGTCGTACGAATGTTTAACAATTCGATTCACGGCCAAAAGTTCATAAAATGCATTCTGCCCGAGCTGCTTAGCGCACGCTAAGTACTCTGTGTAGCGTGCGTTAAGTCTGCCCGATAGCGCACGCAAACAACAAAGCCTAGCGCACGCTAACTATGTATGGTCAGTACTTCACTGACCAGCCTACTGACTCATCTGATGGTCTAGCGTACGTTATGTACCAAACGTAGCGCACGCTAACTCGTGTTCGATAGCGCACGTTAAACTCCGTAGCATAGCGTGCGCTATCTATGCATGACAGTTTACTGCTGAGCAGTAAACTGTTCTTGCCATGATCGAAACAATGAAATCTTGCGTGATAATTCATGTTACTTCCATGAATACCATGTTCATACCCTTATGAATGATTTTATGGATAAAGACAACTTCGGATTGAAGGATATGCATACCAATATAAAACCATATTCCATTCCTACTTCAAATCTTCATACGACAATTCGAAAAGCTTTAACGGTTGATGTCAACACCTCTATATCAATCCATATTATCATGCTGAAGTTGTTAGACGTTCTATCTATACTAGATAAATCTTTCCATGATCAATCCTTTAGATTTATCCAACAATAATGATGTTAACGTCTAGTCCAAGATTACTTATGAAATCATCTATTAGATTCGGTTTACCAATGATAGAAGCTTCTCTTCACATATTCAGTGTAACAAGATTCGAATCATGATGATTATAATCAAGGTATTTAAGGCTTCATCATCTCACTATTCCAAACATGATATACTTGGATAATCCATCTATGAAAATCCATATCTTGTTAACATGATCATCCAAATCGTTAGAATCCAATTCTAAGTCTTGAGATAGATTGAACATACCTTAATATGATGAAAATCACTGAACCGTAGGGTAGAATCCAACTCCGGTTGGTTGTATGCCACTCCAAGGTGCTATTCCACTTCAATGAATATTCCCAAGTGATTACCAATGTATAAACACCAACAATATGTGTTCAAGTGTATAGAAATATTACTACAGCTCTCTGAACTCTTAAGGTTGAGGAAAGGGCGAAAGAAATGAAAGCCAAAATGGTTGTTGTCCCATTTATAATATTCTGCATTATTGACAAGTTAGCGCACGCTACCAAGCATTCCTTAGCGTGCGCTAATAATGGTTGACTTGAGTGTCAAGTGCGTCATGGGAATCTTATCCGGACCCATGTCCCGGCTGGCGCATGTGCTAGCCGTCCCGCTCAATAATTGAGTTCTTAGCGCACGCAACTCCTATCTTCGTAGCGTGCGCTAATAATGGACCGATAGCGCGCGTTAAGATACATTCTTAGCGTGCGCTATCACGAGGTTGCATGAGCAATTTTGCATGTTTCTATACTTATGCACAATGATGTTAATGCACGAAATATCATACTCCAATAATCAAAACCACCAATACGAATAATACATGGTTTGAATACAGATGAAATACACCGTAATAAATCCGGATATTACATACTCTCCTACTAAAAAGGAGTTTCGTCCCGAAACTCAAGATGAAAATAACTCGGGATATCTAGAGTTCATATCAGCTTCCGTTTCCCAGGTGGCTTCTTCCATTCCATGACGTGACCACTGAACTTTGACCAAAACGATTGGTTTGTTCCTCAGTTGTTTGACTCGACTCTCGAGTATCTTGACCGGTCTTTCTTCAAACGTCCCATCCTGTGCGACTTCGATCTCACCGAAATCAATAATATGACTGGGATCTGGTATATACCTCCGTAACTGGGATACGTGGAACACGTTATGAACATGGCACAATGACGGCGGCAATGCCAATATGTATGCCAACTCCCCAACTCTCTCGAGGATCTCAAATGGTCCGATATATCTCGGACTCAGCTTTCCTTTCCTTCCGAAACGAAAGATTCCCCGAGTAGGAGAAACCTTCAAAAGTACATGGTCTCCAGTATTGAACTCCAATGGGCGACGACGTACGTCCGCATAGGATTTCTGGCGACTCTGGGCGGTCAACAGCCTTTCACGAATCAAGGCTGTCTTTTCTCGAGTTTGCACGATCAACTCTGGTTCTGTTCCGATCAAGTCTGACGAATCGTCCCAGCATAGGGGCGACGTGCACCTCCTCCTGTATAATGCCTCAAACGGTGCCATCTTAATGGAAACATGCCAACTATTGTTGTAGGTAAATTCAATCAACGGTAGGTGAACTTCCCAGTCGTTTGACCAATCTAAGGCACAGGCCCTTAGCATGTCTTCCACCGTTTGTATAGTTCTCTCAGATTGTCCGTCAGTCTGTGGGTGATAAGCCGTACTGAAGTTCAATTCGGTCCCCAAGGCCTTATGAACTGCTTTCCAAAAGTGAGACACAAAACGGCCGTCTCGATCAGAAACAATGGTCTTCGGCGTACCATGCAATCGAACTATCTCCGAAATAAATACTCGTGCCAACCTCTCTGGTCCCCACATATCCTTAATGCCTAGAAAATGAGCCGATTTGGTTAAACGATCAACTATCACCCAAATCATGTTCATTCCTGTCCTGGTTTTCGGCATATTAGTGATAAAGTCCATCGATATGTCCTCCCACTTCCATTCAAGAATCGGGAGTGGCTTCAACATTCCAGCAGGCCGTTGATGCTCGATCTTAACCTGCTGACAAGTCAAGCATTTCGAAACATAGTCCACTACGTCTTTCTTCATGTTGCCCCACGAAGTGCACTTCAAGTCCTTATACATTTCTTGGTGCACAGGTGGATAGAATAGGGCGAACTATGAGCTTCCTTCATAATCGTCTGTTTCAGAACATCAACATCGGGAACGCAGAGTCGGTTCTGAAATCTCAAAACTCCATCGTCATGAATTATGAATCCGGGGGCCTTTCCTTTAATCACTTCATCATGTAACCGAATCATCAAAGGATCATCTGCCTGTCTAGATTTGATTTCTTCGGTTAAAGATGAAGTTATCTCCATCACGCACAGTTGTCCTTGGACTCTTTGTAACCATACCTCAATTCCTTCACGAATCATCTCTCGCTGAAGGCTAAGTTGGGAGGTCAGCGTCTCCAGCATCTGAATAGAGATAGGCTTGCGGCTAAGTGCATCGGCCACTACATTTGCTTTGCCTGGATGATATAAGATCTCCAAGTCATAGTCTTTAATCAGTTCCAACCATCTTCTTTGCCGCATGTTCAACTCTTTCTGACTGAATATGTACTTGAGACTCTTATGATCCGTAAAGATCTGACAGTGAGTCCCGTACAGATAATGCCTCCAGATCTTCAAAGCAAAAACTACTGCTGCTAGCTCCAAATCATGTATCGGGTAATTCACTTCATAAGGTTTCAGTTGTCGCGACGCATAAGCGATCACCTTATCATTCTGCATTAACACGCACCCAAGTCCTTGGTTCGAAGCATCACTGTAAACTATGAATCCTCCAGTTCCCTGCGGAAGTGATAGAATCGGTGCCGTCGTCAATCTCTTCTTCAATTCATCAAAGCTAATCTGACACAACTCATTCCACTCAAACTTTTGAGTTTTCTGCAGGAGTCGAGTAAGTGGGCGGGAGACTTTAGAAAACCCTTCCACGAATCGACGATAGTATCCAGCAAGTCCCAAGAAGCTTCAGACTTCTTTCACGTTCTTTGGAGGCTCCCAATCCATAATTGCTTCGATCTTCTGAGGATCTACTCGAACTCCTTTAGCCGACACCACATGGCCGAGGAACATTACTTCCTTTAGCCAGAATTCACACTTAGAAAGTTTGGCGTACAATTGTTCGTTTCTCAAAAGTTCCAATACAATCCGCAAATGCTGCGCATGTTTTTCCGGGCTCTTAGAATACACCAGAAAGTCATCAATAAACACGACCACAAATTTATCCAAAAATTCAATGAACACACGGTTCATCAATTGCATAAATACAGCAGGTGCGTTAGTGAGACCAAACGGCATCACTACAAACTCATAATGTCCGTAGCGAGTTCTGAACGCTGATTTCGGAACATCAGATTCCTTAATCCTCAGTTGATGATATCCTGATCTCAGATCGATCTTAGAAAATACTGTTGCCCCTTGCAACTGGTCAAACAAATCATCAATCCGTGGCAACGGATATTTGTTCTTAATCGTCATCTTGTTCAGCTCTCGATAGTCAATACACAGTCGGAGCGATCCATCCTTCTTTCGGACAAAAAGAACTGGCGCTCCCCAGGGTGAAACGTTTGGCTGAATATAGCCCTTATCCAGTAACTCCTCTAGCTGTTTCTTCAGCTCGTACATCTCAGTAGGTGCCATACGATACGGTGCCTTGGAAATTGGTGTAGCTTCGGGTTCCAGCTCAATGGTAAATTCTACATCCCTTCGTGGAGGTAGCCCAGGTAACTCGTCAGGAAATACATCTAGAAATTCGTTCACAACAGGAATGGATGAAAGTTCCACAATTTCGTCTTCTTTATTCATTGCGTAACACCAGTACCCGGTACAGCCCTGTTTCAACAATTTGACAGCCTTCATCGCCTTGATCAATTTTCCTGAGCTTCCCGGTTTCCATCCCTCAAGCAATTTGGAACCATCGTCGGCGATCGGCGAGATATTCCTCCTTCGGTAGTTCACAATTGCTCCATATCGATTAAGCGATCGTCTCAGTATCGTGTCGTCTCCTTGCATTTCTATCACGATCAGATTTGAGAGCCACTCTCTGCCTCCAAATGATACAGGGAAATTTCTAGTTTCTAAATTTCCGACAATCCTCTCTCCACTCGGTAAACCAACAACATAAGGTTCACAAGCATGAAAACCGGAAATATTCAAATGATTTACCCAAGACAAAGATATGAAAGAATGTGTAGCTCCTGTATCGAATAAAACGCTAACTGGCTGGGAAAGGATCTGGACAGTACCTGATGCGACAGCAGCATCCTGATCGTCTGTCCTTCTCATCTCGTACAGACGTGGGGGAGCAGATCCGGCACTCGATGTCCCCTTTCGGTCCCATTGTCCTCTGCCTCGCCCGCGGCCAAAATTCTGAGGCATCTGAACACTTTGCTGCGTCTGTGGAATACTGGCCTCCTTACGGGTAGGCTGGTGTACGGGCTCTAAAGACTTTGCAGCCTCTTCACAAAACACCGCCCGATGTCCCTCTCGTCCACAATAAAAACAATACACGGCAGAAGGGGAAATTCCGTCGGTAGTGCCCCGTCTGGGCGCAGTTAAAGCATTTCCTGGTAACATCAGTAATAGTTGATGTCGCTCCGAAGTTCTTTCCGCTCCTAGTTGGGTGCGGAGGTTTCTTGAAAGAGTGAAAGGATGACTAGGCCTTACGGGGCCTGCTGTTCTTGTGCTCTGTAAAAGTACCAGAGACTTTATGTTTCTTAGATTCCGAAAATTTCTCCATGGCGGCTTCCTTGATCTCGTACGCCAACGCCTTATCTTGGTATTGACGGAGTGTGGTACATTCAAATCCGGACATGTACCTCTGAACTTCTGGTTTCATTCTCATATCGAAATGGATCATCATTTCTGCATCTGTTCTGACCAGGTGTCGAACAAATGCCAGCTGTTGGTTAAACGTCTTGATCGCCTGGGATACTGGCACATCAGAAGGCTGAGCGGAGAAAAACTCCCGAACTTTGGCTTCCCTCACATGAAGAGGGCAATACTGAGCTTCCATCATCAATCTAAACTCTGTCCAATCGGCATCATGGTCTACAGGTCGGATGGCTTCCCACCATTCGGACGCTTCCCCTATCAGAAAATATTGAGCGATAGAGGCTCTCCGTCGTGCAGGCGATTAATTCCGGCAAATATATTCTCCATTTCTTTCAACCAATGATCCCAGGTGGGAGTCTCAGAAATACCGTCGAATTTGGGTGGTTGCATCTTCGCCACCTCTTGCAGCCACCAGTCACCTCGATTTCCCATGTCTGGGATCCCTTGCTGTCTCTCTCCCTGCTGTAGTCCCACCGCCAGTTGCATTCGGTCCACGACCTGGGCGAACTTAGTCATCTGGTTCACCACTTGACAAAGGATCTCTGGTACAGCAGGATCTGGTTCGTTATTAATAGATTGTTGCGGCTCGCCTGAGCTATGACTGTCCTGGTTAGAAGGCAACGCTTCCCTTTCGGCATTTCTCCGTCCGCGTCCACGACCGCGACCACGTCCACGTCCGCCTCTCAATATATTGTAAGCATAAATACTCAATATACAGGAAACAACATCGTTCTAATATTCGAGTATAAAGAGACACAACATGTAAAGAACAAGATAGAGTTTAGGAACTTACAACCACTGTTCGCATGAAGACGTAGGCAGTGCAGTGATGTCATTCACAGCCGGTTACCCCAAAAGACATAAATGACCCCTATTTTAACCCAACGGCCAAGATATCCATAATCTTAGCTCCGATACCATATTCTGTAACACCCCCCGATATATTCAGGAATATTACAGCGCCGTAAATCCTTTACATAAGGATTTACAAGGCTGAAGAATTTAACAGGCATTAAAAGATATTAACGAATGGAAATAACGAAATTACGGTACAACAGTTCTGACCCAATACAGAAATAGTACAATTGTTCAATAGAACTCAATAATACATCACTAAATTCAAATCATTACAAATGACTTCGTACTCGAGTACTTATTGAAATAACGAATAAACAACAGATAAATAAACCCGGTCGGGATATCACACTGCACCCTCGTCGTCATACAGTTCCAGTGGTTGTTTCCTCGCTCTCCTGGATCCTAAACACAAACAAACTGTTCACCCCCGAAGGGGTTAGCATAACGATGCTAGTACAAGTACCACAACATATTATTCATATCTCACGAAGAATAATAACGTAAACGACAAAGTACCAACGAGTCTTCTCCTACGAGAAACTCAAACATAACATACACAACTGATAATCACAACATGATATCATAACATACACATGGTAATTCCATCGATCCAGCGTTCACTGCCTAGAACCCACGATGATCCCGTCAGACCAACCCGTAGTGGAAAAACCCGTCCGATGATCCGGTATGACGCTAGCATAGATCCCCCGATGATCCCGTCGGACCAACACGAGGTGGACATACAACAGCGACATACATGCACGACAATATGTATAACAACAATACATAAAACAAATAAAGTACTTGCCTCGATTTGAAGACAATAACAACACTTCCACGAAAATGAACACTCGAAGATCGTCCTCCTCAATCAATCACGTAACGAGACCAAACCTTAACAAAATAAATGATATAGGATTTATCTCAAGTCGTATGAATGTTTAACAATTCGATTCACGGCCAAAAGTTCATAAAATGCATTCTGCCCGAGCTGCTTAGCGCACGCTAAGTACTCTGTGTAGCGTGCGTTAAGTCTGCCCGATAGCACACGCAAACAACAAAGCGTAGCGCACGCTAACTATGTATGGTCAGTACTTCACTGACCAGTCTACTGACTCGTCTGATGGTCTAGCGTACGTTATGTACTAAACGTAGTGCACGCTAACTCGTGTTCGATAGCGCACGTTAAACTCCGTAGCATAGCGTGCGCTATCTATGCATGGCAGTTTACTGCTGAGCAGTAAACTGTTCTTGCCATGATCGAAACAATGAAATCTTGCGTGATAATTCATGTTACTTCCATGAATACCATGTTCATACCCTTATGAATGATTTTATGGATAAAGACAACTTCGGATTCAAGTATATGCATACCAATATAAAACCATATTCCATTCCTACTTCAAATCTTCATACGACAATTCGAAAAGCTTAACGGTTGATGTCAACACCTCTATATCAATCCATATTATCATGCTGAAGTTGTTAGACGTTCTATCTATACTAGATAAATCTTTCCATGATCAATCCTTTAGATTTATCCAACAATAATGATGTTAACGTCTAGTCCAAGATTACTTATGAAATCATCTATTAGATTCGGTTTACCAATGATAGAAGCTTCTCTTCACATATTCAGTGTAACAAGATTCGAATCATGATGATTATAATCAAGGTATTTAAGGCTTCATCATCTCACTATTCCAAACATGATATACTTGGATAATCCATCTATGAAAATCCATATCTTGTTAACATGATCATCCAAATCGTTAGAATCCAATTCTAAGTCTTGAGATAGATTGAACATACCTTAATATGATGAAAATCACTGAACCGTAGGGTAGAATCCAACTCCGGTTGGTTGTATGCCACTCCAAGGTGCTATTCCACTTCAATGAATATTCCCAAGTGATTACCAATGTATAAACACCAACAATATGTGTTCAAGTGTATAGAAATATTACTACAGCTCTCTGAACTCTCAAGGTTGAGGAAAGGGCGAAAGAAATGAAAGCCAAAACGGTTGTTGTCCCATTTATAATATTCTGCATTATTGACAAGTTAGCGCACGCTACCAAGCATTCCTTAGCGTGCGCTAATAATGGTTGACTTCAGAATTGTCCGGGTGCGTCATGAGAATCTTATCCGACCCATGTCCCATTGGCGCATGTGCTAGCCGTCCCGCTCAATAATTGAGTTCTTAGCGCACGCAACTCCTATCTTCGTAGCGTGCGCTAATAATGGCCCGATAGCGCGCGTTAAGATACATTCTTAGCGTGCGCTATCACGAGGTTGCATGAGCAATTTTGCATGTTTCTATACTTATGCACAATGATGTCAATGCACGAAATATCATACTCCAATAATCAAAACCACCAATCCGAATAATACATGATTTGAATACAGATGAAATACACCGTAATAAATCCGGATATTACAGTAGATCCTCGTGAAAAGGGGTCTACGGTGTGTAATATTCCCATATGGTTTTGGGGGTGTTACATTTATGGTATCGGAGCTTTAGGTTGCGGAAACCTAGGCTGTCGGGTCGAGTCAAGTCGTGATTTGTCGAGTAATGTGTTGTCTTGTCGTTCGAGTCATCAGGTGACAAGTTGAGTTGTGCGTAGTCACAACGTGTCGGTTATGTTGTCGAACGAGATTAGTATCTTGGGCGACCGTCACCTCTGTGCGGCCTATGGATGTAAGTCTCCTCCTTTATGCGTAATGCCTGTGTATCTCGATTTTATCTTAGTGAGTTAATTGCGGTGCATGATTTTATTTACACAGTATTGTGTAATATAGTTGTGTTTAATACTTGCGGCACATAGTATGCGTATAGTACTGGGCACATTATTGTTTTATCTTTGAACCACCGGGTGGGGTGGTATGGTGTGAAAGTTGTAAACCTTAATGGGTTTTGAAAAGGTATCGACGGTAGAGTTTGTGAGAAACTCCGATGAATGATTTTGTTGCGTGTTTAAATTGGGTACCACGAGATGTATTTGATTGAATTGGCGACCCCGGTTGCCGTTTGAGCATAGGGTTTTAAATTCAACTGTTTTTGGAATGTTGTAATTTTGGCCGCTAGGGGTAGGTTTGAGAACATTTTTCTGAAGGATTTTACCGTTTGAGCATTTTTGTAGAAATCAATTTTTGGAAAATATTTTGGTGGTGCGGTCAAACCACGGTTTGTATGGATTTTAAAATCGGTTAAATTTTGACAAATGGGCCGTGTATTTTCAAATGACACCATCAGACGGTATCTGGAAAATGTGTTTTGAAGTACTTCAGATATTGCGAAATATTACTGTCGTTTTGGTTATGAACCAAAGGATTTTGAAAAATTTCTGTTTTGCAAAACAACTTTGGCTTTCGTAAATTAGAATGTTATGTGTTTATGTATTGAGGTTAAGTCGTGCAGTGAGTTGCTATGTTATTATCCTCGTCAGAAAATCTAGGTTGTATGCCCAAGTGGCGGGATACGTTGTTAGGTATCGTTCCCCACTTCAATGACCGAGGTATTAAACAAAGTGTTTTCAAAATTTCATCCCAGCAAAATCTTTCGAAACTCGCCAATTTTAAAATATTAACATTTGAACAAATACCTCAGAAAAATTTTATTTTTAAAGAATGTTACAAGTGTCTAGTCTCAATGACATGTATGTGGTCTCGACCGTGTTTATTTTGGTAAAAGTCGTGCACCTCTGTTGGTATAACCGTGCGAATTACTTATGAATTTAAGTCTATTATTGCAGTGTTGGTTCGTGTACTCGTGTGATGACTTGGAGTGAATACTTTATTGTGCTACTGGTTGTTGGCCTATGTTGATTATGTGGTATTTATTTTGTTGTTCTGAATGGTTGCCCGTTCAGTATGCTGATGGGTCGAGGCCGAGGCTGTGGTCGTGGTGGTGGTCGTAATCAGGAGCATGAGAGGGCGACTCACTCCTTGCCGAGTACCAATCAACTCGGTACAGATCATGGACATTCTCCTTCAGCCAGCGTTAATGTTGACGTTGGCGCCGCCACCATCCTTCGTCCGGTGGTTGACCAATTAGTGCAGATGAATCAGGCCGTACGTCAGAATGAGAACCCAAAATGGGGATAACGGAGCTAGTAAGTAGTTACGAGATGTGATGAGGATGCAGCCACCCCGTTTTGTGGGTTCATCTGACTTGTTTGGTTGGGAAAACTGGCTCTTCCAGTTAGACAGAACATTTGATGATGTAGCTTGTCCGGATGAAAGGAGGGTACCCATTCTTGATACACCTTTCGACAAGAAGGCTGCGGTGGTGGCGGTCAGTAGTGCCTGCAGATCGTACACCTACATGGGCTGAGTTTAAGACCGCCATGGAGACAGATTATTGCTCGTTGCCTGTTCGTGAATGCAGGATCGTTGATTTTTTCTCGGCTATGCCCTAGGATGTGTCGATATCCCAGGCGATAGTCGATTATAATCGACAGCTGGCTTATGTTCGTGATCAAGTGAGAAGTGAAGCGGACAAGGTCCGATACTTCAATATGCGCATGAAACCCCATATCCGTGAGAGTATGGCTCCGCTTATATGTACCACCCTGAAGGAATATCAGGACCGAGCTTTAGCCATTGAGATGGCCGTTTCTGTGACGGAATCTGGTTCAGAGAGTAAGAGACAGAAGACCTCGAGTAACTTTTCAAGAAGCCAGAGAAGTGAGATCCGTGAGCCTATTGCTTCGCAGTTTCCTTCTGGGAGCACTCCTCGTTCGATTGACCAGTCTAAGAACCTTACTCTGGAGGCGAGTAAGACGATCGGTGTGAAGACCTACTTTAACTGCAGCCGTGTAGGCCATGCGAGACAGAATTGTCGTTCGCCACCGGTTAATTGTTTTAAGTGCGGCCAACTGGGGCACCAAGCGGTGCATTGTGAGATCGTTGCCAAGATGTTCGGGTAATGGGTTTTCGTTCCTACTCGGGGAGTGCCCGGTGGTGTCCAGTGATGTAGTTGTGTATCGTACTTTGTGCTGTCATTCGTGTAGAGATTGATATTTGTTGCGTGAACTTTTTGGTTTTGTTTGTATTCTAACATGATGTTTTATTTTAAGTTTCGGGACGAAACTTATTTTTAATAGGATAGAATGTAATATCCGGTATTCTCGTTTTCTGTTATCTTGAATTGTTTGTGTCTTGACGTCGGACATTTTCTTGTTGACGAGAATCGGAGTGATTTCTATCGTAATACTATATTTGTTTCTACCGCAGCCGTTGTGGTCGGGTGCGACTTGTTGTCGCGTGCGTTTCTTTGATCAAATTTGTTCATATGATGTGTTGTTAATTATTCGTTGTTGTTTTGAATCATAGTCGGTGGCGTTGTGTTAGTCGTCGTGGGGCGTGTTTTCACGCTGTATATTCCTTTGCGTTGCTGGTAACATTTCGCCGATGGGCGAAAGTTACGCGTTTCTTGTGTATCTCATTGAGTTTTCCAGTCGGGATATTGCTTCTCCCTACTTGTTTTAAGTTTCGGGATGAAACTTCTTTTAAGGAGGGAAGTATGTAATATCCACAATTTCGATTTCTGGTTATTTCTTTTTTTTTCGGCAGGAGTCCTTTTTGACGACTCTCTTGTGACCGTTTCGTCATTTTGAGAATATTTAATTCTGCACTTTTTGACGTCCGAGTTCGTTTCGGCATCGTTTTGTTGAGTTTCGTGTTCTTAAGCGGCTTTTCCGTACTTGAGTTCGATTCTTGCGAATCTCGTCCGAAACCGTTGTTTCGAGTTCCTCATAAGTTCATTTAATGTTATTTCATGTTGCGAACCTTGGTTTGGTGTTTCGATCGTGTATCGTGTATTTCGGACGTTTTGGGCCATTTTCGTAATTTCCCAAAGTTTGGGGTAATTACTTTCCGTTGTCGAATTTCGAGCCTTCGGGTGGTCGGAATCGTGTGTTCTCTTAGTGCTCAAATTTGTCTTTGCGAGTACTTTGTAACCGTATCTTCGATTCGTATTCAGGTTCGGGTTTCGGGGTCATCCGGGCCGTCGGAGTTGGCCCCGGCCGAGTCATGGCCGGGCATGTTGGGGCCAAGCCAGCCCTGGCCGAGTTACGGCCGGAAGGGCCCGGCAGTTACGTACGTAACGCTGCCGGCATTTTTGGGCAGTAGGCTCGGCCATGGCCGGTTACGGCCGTAAGCCATGGCCGATTACATACGTAAGGCGTCCGACAGGCTATGTATTTAAGACCTAGCAGACGGGATTTTCATCATTTTTCTCACTCGTTTCATCCTCTTCCGCGGCTGGAGCTTTGATGATCATGGAGGGATGTTGTCACGTGTTAAATCCATGAAGTCTTGGAGTTCATATCATCATTTATCCATCCTATAACATCCTTTGATCGAGCGAATCAGGTCAGATTATCTAGAAACCTAGTTTTGGGGAATTTGGGTATTTTGGTTGTTTTCATCCGTTTAATCCGATTTAACTTAGGATTGTGATGGATTGATGATTATTTAGATGTATTATATCATTTCCCTTGTTATTCCATGGTTGGATCGTATCGATTCGTTGTTTTGGTCGAGTTCTTGATCGACGTCTTGAAGGTGTCCGATAGAATGTCACAGAGGGGTTTTCAGACGTTCTATAATTATTTTTCCTTGTATGATCGTTGATTTATTAGGGTCGAAATTCTTGTGAAGAACTCGAGTCGGAACCCTTCTGTTCGTTGCCTTCTTTATGGTCCGAGATTCCCGGTTGAACCGTGTTCTTTGGAGCTTTCGGTAGTAGTTATTTAAGGCAAGTATCTTATTATACGACTTGTATCTTGCGACTAGTAATCACGTATGAAATTTATGATGATTTTGTTTGCCTTCGTAAATATGTTCTGTTTGAATTAGTTGTGTATTGCGAAATTTGAAGGCTTTGTGATAATAGTGTTATATTGGTATACATGTTAGGTGTTGTGCCATTTGTGCAGGTTTGCGACGTACATGTGGGATGGTTGTACACTTGTTTGTGCAATGTATTGCGTACCGATCGTATGTTATGTTGGTTGTGTATCGTTGATTGATGACAGTTGTTGAGAGTGTTGAGATTGTGTTATGTGCGTGCGATATACGATTTTGGGGTGATCAACGTGATTGATTAACTGTGCTCATTGTTGTATGAAATGTGAATGTGAATATGTGTGTGACCGCTAAGTTCACTCGTGATGGTTTGACGGGACCTACGAGGACTCGTGGCAGTGGACTACGGGGTCAGAACTTAGTGAGGTACTGAGGTCCAATTGTGCTGGTCTGACGAGGCCTACGATAACACATGGCAGTGGACCATGAGTTTCGGGCACAGTACGTCCAACCGGGTGAGCTCGACGGGGCTTACGGTGACACGTGGCAGTGGACTACGGTGTTGGGACTGTATGTGTGATTATTGTGATTGATATAGTCCGTGTGGGTTGTTGAACCTACGGAGACACGTGATAGTGGATCACGGTGTCGGAATTGGTTATGTTTGGCTATTTGTGTGTGCTGTAGTCCGTGCGGGTTGTTGAACCTACGGAGACACGTGACAGTGGATCACGGTGTCGGAATTGGTTATGTTTGGCTATTTGTGCATGGTGTATTCCGTGCGGGTTGTTGAACCTACGGAGACACGTGATAGTGGATCACGGAGTCATGAACATGTTTATTTTCAAATCAAAGTTTTGAAAGGAAAAGTTTTATGAAAATGAATGTTGGACCGATTTTAGCTTGAGTAAATGTTTTCCGTATTGTGAACTGTTGATTTATGAAACAAGATTTGGGTTAAAGCCCTCAACCCTTCTTTTGAAAGGTTTGGTGAACCAAGACTCAGAGTTTTAAAGATTTTGAAATTCCAAAATTCCCGAGGTGATGAACTTATTTTCGAAATGCTTCATAGCTTAAATTCCCTTATTAAACCCCCGGGAATAATTTGATACTTGAATATTGTGTTTGATTCTTGATTAATGTTTGTTGATTACTTTTCGTGTGATTTGATACTTGCACTAGTAAAACAGTGGAGTTTTACTAACCCCCGAGTAATCGGGGGTGGATGTCTGTTTTGCGTCCAGGTACATGCAGGTTCAGGGAAGCAGTCACAGGATTAGCACAAGAGGATGACGAGCTGCGATACTAATCAAGAGTGGAGAGTTGTTTAGATTTTTGTTGTGTTGTCAGAGTTGATTTCAGTCTTCCGCTGTATTGTATTTCGACCCCTGTGTGGGTAATGTTGTTTAAGTCAGTTTGTTGATTGAGTTGTGTGACCTCATCGATCTGTGTATTCACGTGTAAGTGACCATAACGGTCTGTATTAATTTATTATTTGACCCTGGCCGGGCAAGCATTTGGTCGTTTTGTAAGGTATAGCCTGGTAGATCCTCGTGAAAAGGGGTCTACGGCGGGTAATATTCCCATATGGTTTTGGGTTTTTACATCAATTATATCTCCCTCTCCGTCAGGCTTCATCTTCAGGCTCTCAATAGAATAAACAGGTGTATCTCGTTTTGGTTGTTCTCTCTCTCTCTCTCTCTCTCTCTCTCTCTCTATCTCTCTCTCTCTCTCTCTCTCTCTCTCTCTCTCCAGCTATTCTTTGATTTGGGTGTTCTCTGATTCAGTTTGGTTTGGTTATTCTCTCTGACTCATCTTCAAAAGGTATCACTGCAAATTCGGAACTCATCTTCAAAAGGTTTCGGTTTGATTTGGTTTATCTTCATAAAAAATAAACTTGTTAACTTTAATTGTAGGGGTTCAATTTGGATTTGAATTAAATTTTTCTTTAAAATAATTTGTGGTGTTAATTTTACTATAATAGGAATGCATTTGAGGAATGCTTTAATTTTTCTTGAATTTAATTCATGATTTCTTATTTTTCAATTTGATCTTTGTAAATATCCAGTGGATGGTTTTTCAGCTGGCTTGGTGGATGAAAGTAATCTTTTTGAATGTAGTGCTACAATTATTGGGCTACCAGATACTTTATAGTGAGTTTTATGTTATGTATTCAACTTGGTATTTGATTGTTTTTTTTAAGTTTTTGTTTTTATGGGTGATTGAATTAAGATTTTACGATTGTGTGATTTTTATATACATTGGCTTTCTGGTACTTATCAGACCTTCCATGTAAGTGTTGTTACCTATTGCAGATGGGAGCTATATTTTTATGGGTGTACGTATATAATATAGTGAGTATATCAGTAGAGGGGAGTTCTATTGATGTAAACGATTCCTCTGTTTGCAAGTCCACAAGTGAAACAACTGCTGTAAAACCAGAGAGCATAACTGAAGCATTACTTTCTCCAAAATAATACAGCACATCTGAAAGCAAAGATACATTCCCTTGCACTAGATTTAATTAAACAAAACAGGTTAGCTACTGCTCTGTGTTCTTCGCTTTGTCATCCTTCTAAATCTGAGGACTCCAGGAAGTTGTTTACATCTACATGGTCCAGGAGGTTGAAATAACCATGACATGAATTGATTTGAAATTGTTAATGACCTGGGAAGATTATTGTTATTCCAAAACAAACATTTCTGCCATATTCGTGAAGTATTCCGGATATAGGATTCCAACTATGATGTTGCAACAATGATATCCTATACATAATCATCCCAACTTATAGACATAATGTTTGTTTAAATAATTCATCAATGGGAACTAAATATCTTGATAACATGATCATCATATTATTAATAACATGAATCCAAGGTTGGAGATGGTGTTAACATACCTTAAGATGAAGAAAACACCGAGACAATAGGTAGAATGCAGCTCCGGTTGTTTGTATGCCAATGCAAGATGTTTCTCCACTTCAATGATCAATCACAAGTGACATCCAATCTCAATGATCAAGTATAGATGGTCTATATGAGTTTAAGGAGGCTGGGATAACTCTGGACATGAAGTATGCTGAAGGCTAGGTGAAATAAACAAGCTGAAATGAAATGGGGTGATGTCTTATTTATAATTTTCTGACCTTAACGTACGTTAGCCTCTACATATAACGTACGTTAGCTAATTATCGTATGCTACACTGACATCCTTAGCGTACGCTATCGTCACTGATAGTTAACTGTCCTCATTCTGAACTTCATTACGTACGCTACACTTACCATGTTACGTACGTAACCAATATTATTAGCATACGCTACATCCTATCCTTAGCGTACGTTAATACCCGTTGACTTAAAAAGGTGTCCAGGTGTTAGGAATATGCCCTCGAATGCCACTCAGGGGATGAGAGAGTAAGGGCATTGTACTTGTAATTATGGAATAATTAATAAAAAGGCAATACGATTCATTCACTGTTTATTGTATTTCAATTGCATTCTTGACTTGGTAAACATTGAAGTGAAGTCCATGTAAATAAATCGAACATTCCATTCTCATTATGGGATAAGAGAAAATGCACTGGAAGTGTTTAAAGTTTATTTACGTAAATTGTTCGCAAGTCAATAAACTTAAAATGGGCATTAAGTTTTAATACGACTTGTATAACTGATGCTAGGACGTGTGCACGTCTTTATAGCATAGTTATAAGTATATTGGTGGGGCCAGTATATTCGAACACGACTCATACTCGATTCAGTCACACGGTATTCACTCTCGGAGCGTCGATGACGAATCGAAAGGTTGTGATAGTATACGTGGACCTTTGACTTGAGGGTTCAGTAGAAGATGTGCCTGTGACATTTAGTTTGTCATTAGAGTAGTTAGACTCATTTGCTTAATTGTTGAGTCGACCTCGAAGTGCGGACTATACGGGCAGGTACCAGTCTTTACTGTACGCCAAGAAAGGATTCTATCTCCTGTTAGTGAGCAGGCGAATGTCCTATACGGTTAATGGCAAATAAGATCATAAGTCTTTGGCCAAAGCATTCTGATATAGTCGTATTAGATACACTATTAATCAGTCGGTCTTGATTTGCATTAACACATGTATAGAGTTTAGTCAACAGTAGGGTTTGACTTTACCGTGACCCGAAGACTTCACCGACATCGATGAAGGGTCTATACGTATATAGTATTCACGACATAATGGTTACGGAATGATCTCTTCATTCGTTCTCGATCGGGGTTTACTGGTGCGGCCGCTAAGTGGCTAAGTCTTTGCCGCACTCATTAGTTCCTCCCAATGCGGTGAGACGGACCTACGGAGTCGCGCATTAGGAGCGTTGACGGATAAATGTGAATTTATTATCTCTCTATTAATATTAGATATTGGATATCTAATTAGATTTATTGGATAAATCAAATAGCGGTCTTATGAATTAAAATTAAGTTACCAGGTAATTAATTTAATTCATAAATTATATTTCTTAGAGAAATATATATGTATTTGATATAATTAATTAATTAGATTAATTAATTAATATAAATACATTGGTGATTAAACGGAATATATTTAACGAAGTCGTTTGACGAACGTCCGGTACACGAGCCGAGTGGCTCGGCTCGTTTCTAGGAAATTTCCAATGGGCCGCCCCCCTTACATGTCTCATCACAATTGCATGTTATTGTGTTGTGTTGTCTTATGAAATGATTAGGTTGAGATTCTTTCTCAACTAATTATGACATAAAATGAGTTATTATATATCTATATAATTACTTACTCATTTGATGAGAGAGTTGACTTGAAAAACACACATACAAGCTTTTAACTTGCTGATCTCTTCTTGCTTTAGCCGTGAGAGTATTTTTGAGGGAGAAAAATATTTATTTTCTTAAGTGTTATCATTTTAGAGGTGAAAACAAATAAGAAAAAGAGAGATATAAATTCCTATAGTAATTCCTAGCCGTGTTCTTGGAGAACGGATTGCTATCGAATTTTTCCGGGCAACTTCCGACGCGTGTGAAGTAGAGGCTTCGTACCTTTCGATGCTTGGAACGAAGGAATTTCGTGTCTGGGACGGAGTTCGTGATCATCATCATTTTTACGAAGATTTATTTCAAAGGCTTCAAGGGTATGATCTTTATCTTCGTATTTATATTTTCGTATATACGTTACTTGATCGATCCTATTTGGGATTCGTATTTATTTCCGCTGCGTATTTTGTTTTATTTTCGGAATCCCAATACCAGGTTCATCCGCGGGAATCTTATCCGGACCCATGTCCGGCTGGCGCATGTGACAACCGCCCAGCTCCATTATTGGATGGTTAACGCACGCTATGCTACATTCATAGTGTACGCTAACTCAGACTGATAACGTACGTTAGGCTTCCTGGTTAACGTACATTATCATGTATTTGCATGGGAAAATTTACATGTTACCATGCTCGTGTACAAGGATACAAATACGAGAAATATCATACTTCGATTATCGATATCACAATTCCGAATGATACATAGTTGAAATACAGATGAAATACTCAATAATAAATTTGGATATTACATACTCTCCTACTAAAAAGGAATTTCGTCCCGAAACTCAAGACGAAAATAACTCTAGATATTTGGACTGCATGCTATCTTCCGTTTCCCAAGTGGCTTCTTCCAATCCGTGGCGCGACCACTGAACCTTAACCAAATTGATCGGTTTGTTCTTCAATTGCTTAACTCGACTCTCGAGTATCCTGATCGGTCTCTCTTCAAACGTGCCATCCTGAGCGACTTCGATCTCGCCAAAATCAATGACATGACTAGGATCCGGTATATACTTCAGTAGTTGGGATACGTGGAACACGTTATGAACATGGCTCAATGAAGGCGGTAATGCCAATCTGTATGCTAACTCTCCAACTCTCTCAAGAATCTCGAACGATCCGATATATCTCGAACTGAACTTCCCCTTTCTTCCGAAACGAAGGATTCCCTGAGTAGGAGAAACCATTAAAAGTACGTAATTTCTGGTACTGAACTCCAATGGGCGACAACGTACGTCTGCATAAGATTTCTGTCGACTCTGGGTGGTCAACAGCCTTTCACGAATCAAGGCTATCTTATATCGTGTCTGTACGATCAATTCCGGTTCCATCCCGATCAAGTCTGATGAATCGTCCCAACATATGGGCGATCTACATCTCCTCACGTATAATGCCTCAAATGGTGCCATCTTAATCGAAGCATGCCAACTATTGTTGTAAGTGAATTCAATCAACGACAGATGAACTTCCCAATCAGCCAACCAATCTAAGCCACAAACCCTTAGCATGTCTTCCACCATTTGAATAGTCCTCTCGGATTGTCCGTCTGTCTGCGGGTGATAAGCTGTGCTGAAGTTCAATTCGGTTCCCAAGGCCTTATGAACTGCTTTCCAAAAATGAGACACAAAACATCCGTCTCGGTCAGAAATAATGGACTTCGGCGTACCATGCAGTCGGACTATCTATGAAATAAATACTCGTGCCAACCTCTCGGGTCTCCACGTGTCTTTAATGCCTATAAAATGAGCCAATTTGGTTAGACGATCAACTATCACCCAAACCATGTTCATTCCTGTCTTGGTTCTCGGCATATTAGTGATAAAGTCCATCGATATGTCATCCCATTTCCATTCAGGAATCGGGAGCGGCTTCATCATTCCGGCAGATCGTTGATGCTCGATCTTAACCTACTGACATGTCAAACATTTCGAGACAAAATCCGCTACATCTTTCTTCATGTTTCCCCACCAGAAGTTTTGCTTCAGGTCCTTATACATCTTGCTGGTGCCTGGGTGGATAGAATAGGGCATGTTGTGAGCTTCCTTCATAATTGTTTGTTTCAGAATATCGACATTGGGAACGCAAAGTCAGTTCTGAAATGTTAAGACTCCATCATCATGAATTACGAATCCTGGGGCGTTTCCCTTGATCACTTCATCACGTAACCGAATCATCAGAGGATCATATACTTGCTTAGATTTGATTTCTTCGGTTAACGATGAAGTTATTTCCATCACACACAGTTGTCCTTGGACTCTTTGCAACCATACTTCAATTCCTTCGCGAATCAATTCTCGTTGAATGCTGGGCTGGGAGGTCAGAGTCTCCAGCATCTGAATAGAAATATGCTTGCGGCTAAGTGCATCGGCCACTACATTTGCTTTGCCTGTATGATTAAGAATCTCCAAGTCGTAGTCCTTAATCATTTCCAGCCATCTCCTTTGCCGCATGTTCAACTCTTTTTGACTGAAGATGTATTTAAGACTCTTGTGATCCGTAAAGATTTGATAGTGAGTCCCGTACAGGTAATGTCTCCAGATTTTCGAAGCAAAAAGTACTGCTGCCAGCTCCAAATCATGCATTGGGTAATTCACTTCATAGGGTTTCAGTTGTCGTGACGCATAGGCGATCACCTTCTCATTCTGCATCAATACACATCCGAGTCCTTGGTTCGAAGCATCACTGTAAACTATGAATCCTCCAGTTCCCTGTGGGAGTGCTAAAATTGGTGTCGTCGTCAATCTCTTCTTCAATTCTGGCACATCTCATTCCACTCAAACTTTTGAGTTTTCTGCAGTAGTCGAGTAAGTGGGTGGCTAATTTTGGAAAACCCTTCCACGAACCGACGATAATATCCAGCATGTCCTAAGAAACTCCGGACTTCTTTCACGTTCTTAGGAGGCTTCCAATCCATAACTGCTTCGATTTTATGAGGATCTACTCGGACTCCTTCAGCTGATACCACATGGCCGAGGAACATTACTTCCTTTAGCCAAAATTCACACTTAGAAAGCTTAGCGTACAAATGCTCGTTTCTCAGAAGGTCTAGAACAATCCGCAAATGCTACGCATGCTCTTCCGGGCTCTTAGAATACACCAGAATGTCATCAATGAACGCAACCACAAACTTGTCCAAATACTCTATAAACACTGGGTTCATCAATTGCATGAATACAACAGGTGCGTTAGTGAGACCAAACGGCATCACTACAAACTCATAGTGTCCGTAGCGAGATCTGAATGCTGACTTCAGAACATCAGATTCTTTAATCCTCAGCTGATGATATCCTGATCTCAGATCAATCTTAGAAAACACCGTTGCTCCTTGTAGTTGGTCAAATAAATCATCGATCCATGGCAATAGATATTTGTTCTTGATTGTCATTTTGTTCATCTCCCGATAGTCTATACACAATCGAAGTGATCCTCCTTCTTCCGAACGAAAAGGACTGGTGCACCCCAGGGCGAAACGCTTGGCTGGATATAGCCCTTGTCCAGTAACTCTTCCAT
This sequence comes from Orobanche coerulescens, assembly GCA_033398695.1. Classification (NCBI taxonomy): domain Eukaryota; kingdom Viridiplantae; phylum Streptophyta; class Magnoliopsida; order Lamiales; family Orobanchaceae; genus Orobanche; species Orobanche coerulescens. Next base: position 147,541 of record JAWKAU010000031.1, read on the forward strand.
TTTCTTCTTCAATTCATACATCTCAGTAGGTTCCATACGATACGGCGCCTTAGAAACTTGTGTAGCTCCTGGTTCCAGCTCGATGGTGAATTCTACATCCCGTCGTGGAGGTAGTCCAGGCAATTCGTCAGGAAACACATCCGGAAATTCATTCACAATAGGAATGGATGACAGTTCTACTTTCCCATCTTCTTTCTTCATTGCGTAGCACCAGTATCCGGTACAGCCCTGTTTCAACAATTTGACCGCTTTCATCGCCTTGATCATATTTCCTGAGCTTCCTGGTTTCCATCGTTCAAATAGTATTTAGGAACCATCATCAGCTATCACTGAGATATTTCTCATTCGGTAGTTTACAATAGCTCCATATCAATTAATCCAATCATCTCCGAATATCAGGTCGTCTCCTTGCATTTCTATCACAATCAGATTTGAGGGCCATGCTCTACCTCCAAATGATATAGGAAAATCTCTAGTTTCTAAGTTTCCAATAATCCTCTCTCCACTCGGTAATCCCACAACATAAGGCTCACAATTATGAAAACCAGAAATATTCAAACGATTTACACAAGACAAGGATATAAATGAATGCGTAGCTCCTATATCGAATAAAATGCTAACTGGCTGTGAAAGGATCTGAACAGTACCTGATGCGACAGCAGCATTCTGATCGTCTGTTCTCCACATCTCGTACAGACGTGGGGGAGTAGATCCGACACTCGAGGCTCCCTTGCAGTCGAATTGTCCTCTGCCTCGACCTCGACCGAAATTTTGGGGCAGTTGTACACTCTGCTGCGTCTGCTGATTACTTGCTTCCCTCAGAGCAGGCTGTGATGTACGGGTTCCATTAAACGTCGCACGGTGCCCTTCCTGTCCGCAATCAAAACATGTAACTGGAGTACGGAAACAATCATGCCAAAGGTGGCCCGGGCTTCCAGAGTTAAAGCACTTCCTAGATGTATCCGTCGTGGCTGATACTGCTCCAAAGTTCTTTCCGCTATTGGATGGGTGCGGAGGTTTCTTGATAGAATGAAAAGATAACTAGGCCTTGCGGGCCCCACCACTCTTGTGCTCCTTGAAACTACCAGACACTTTCTGCTTCTTGGATTCTGTAAACTTCTCCATTGTTGCTTCCTTGATTTCATACGCAAATGCTTTATCCTGATATTGACGAAGAGTGGTACATTCGAAACCGGACATGTACCTCTGGATTTCTGGTTTCATTCTCTTATAAAAATGGATCATCATTTCCGCGTCCATTTTGACCAAGTGTCGAACAAACTTCATCTGTTGATTAAATGTTTTAATCGTCTTAGATGGCTCGTCTGATGGTTGTGTGGAGAAAAATTCCCGAACTTTGGCTTCCCTCACAGGACGAGGGCAGTACTGAGCTTCCATCATCAATTTAAATTTTGTCCAGTCAGCATCATGATCTACAGGCCGGATGGCTTCCCACCACTCGGACGCTTCCCCTATCAGAAAGTACAGAGCAATAGAGGCTCTCCAGTCGTCTGGGTAATTAATTCTGATAAAAATTTTCTCCAGTTCTTTTAACCAATGATCCCATGTGGGTGTCTCATAAAAGCCGTCAATTTGGGTGGTTGCATCTTCGCCACCTCTTGCAGCCATCGGTCGCCTAGATTTCCCATGCCGGGGATACCTTGCAGTCGATCTCCCTATTGTAATCCTACTGCCACCTGCATTCGGTCCATGACCTGGGCAAACTGAGTCATCTGGTTCACCACCTGACAAAGGATTTCGGGCACAACAGGTTCTGGTTCATTATTAATAGATCTTTGCAGCTCGCCTGAGCTGTGGCTGGCCTGATTAGAAGGCGAAGCTTTTGTTTCTGCATTCCTTTGTCCGCGTCCGCGACCACGTCCACGTCCACCTCTCAACATACTGTAAGCATAAATACTCAATATACAGGAAACAAATATCGTTCTAATGTTCAAGTATAATGAAGTATAACATGTAAAGGACGAGATAGAGTTTAGGAGTTTACAACCACTGCTCGCACGAAGACGTAGGCAGTACAGTGATGTTATTCGCGACCGGTTACCTCAAAAGACATTCCTGACCCCTATTTTAACCTAATGGCCAAGATATCCATAATCTTAGCTCCGATACCATATTCTGTAACACCCCCAATATAATTAGGAATATTACAGTGCCGTAAATCCTTTACATAAGAATTTACAAGGCTGAAGACATAAAAAGACAATAACAGACACCAACATATGTAAGCAACTGAAATAAAATACAAACAGTTCTGGCCAATACTAAGAATACAAATATCCAAGGGAAGAGTATTAATACATCACCAAATCCAAATCATCACAAACGACGACGTACTCAAGTACTTATTAAAAAAAATCAACAAATGAATAAACCCGACCGGAACATCACTCTGCACCCTCGTCGTCATCCAGCTCCAATGGTTGTTTCCCTAATCTCCTGGATCCTGAACACAAACATATGTTCTCCCCCGAAGGGGTTAGCACAACGATGCTAGTACAAGTACGATAATCATACAACAATGATTTAATCAACAATAATCATGACAAGTTTCTCTAACGAGAAATAATATCAACAGATATCCCATCATAACAGTCTCAACATACTCATGGTATTCCAGCAATCCAGCGCACACAACTATAGATTCCCATGATGATCCCGTCGGACCAAAGCATGGTGGAACTACCTGTCCAACGATCCACCGCAAACAGCTAAAGATTTCCCATGATGATTCCCATCGGATCAACGCATGGTGGACAATTAATCACAACACATGTAAACAGTACAATCATAACATAACCGACATAATATGAACAATTCTAATTAAAGTACTTATCTCGATTTGATGACAAGAATAAAACTCCCACAAATATCGAAACGCTCAAAGGCCGCCCCCTTCGATCAATCACGTTGCTAAGCTCGAACCTTAACAACAGAAATAATATAGAATTCATCTCATGTGGAATGAACATCTAACAATCCAAATTACGGTCGAAAGTTCATAAAAACGTAATCTGCCTGACCTGCTTAACTTATGTTACGTACCCTCGGTAGCGTACGTTAAGCTTACTCGTTAGCGTACGTAAGATACAAAGTCTAGCGTACGCTAACCATGTGTCGATAATTCCTCTCTGATCAGTCAACTTGACTTGTCTGATGATATAACATACGTTACGTACCAAACGTAGCGTACGTTAAATAAGCCCGATAGCGTACATTAACTATATAGTTTAGCATATGCTAAACGTGCATGACAGTTTCTTACTAGCCAGATGATTGTCTTGATTGTGATGAAGCTGACGAAATCTTCAGTGATCAACGTATGTTATCTCTATACATATCATGTTCATACAATTTTCGATGATCTTACGGATTCAAACATCTTCGAAATTCAAGGATACGTATATCATCACAACACTATATTCAATCTCGATTACAATTCTCATTTGAAATTCGGTGAACTAAGGTTGATGCGCTACATTCCAATACATTCAACTTCGTCTTAAAGATGAACTAACAATTCCAACTCTTCGATCACTATGGCAACGCTATTCAATAAGGACAATCAATCTCAGAATATTGTTCTCAACATTTGATGTAATAGGATTCCAACTATGATGTTGCAACAATGATATCCTATACATAATCATCCCAACTTCTAGACATGATATTTGTTTGAATAATTCATCAATGGAAACTAAATATCTTGTTAACATGATCATAATATTCTTAATAACGCGAATCCAAGGTTGGAGATAGTGTTAACATACCTTAAGATGAAGAAAACACTGAGACAATAGGTAGAATCCAGCTCCGGTTGTTTGTATGCCAATCCAAGATGTTTCTCCACTTCAATGATCAATCACAAGTGACATCCAATCTCAATGATCAGGTATAGATGGTCTATATGAGTTTAAGGAGGCTGGGATAACTATGGGCACGAAGTATGCTGAAGGCTAGGTGAAATAAACGAGCTGAAATGAAATGGGGTGATGTCTTATTTATAATTTTCTGACCTTAACGTATGTTAGCCTCTACATATAACGTACGTTAGCTAATTGTCGTACGCTACACTGACATCCTTAGCGTACGCTATCGTCACTGATAGTTAAATGTCCTTATTCTGAACTTCATTACGTACGCTACACTTACCATGTTACGTACGTAACCAATATTATTAGCACACACTACATCCTATCCTTAGCGTACGTTAATACCTGTTGACTTAAAAATGTGTCCAGGTTCATCCGCGGGAATCTTATCCAGACCCATGTCCGGTTGGCGCATGTGACAGCCGCCCAGCTCAATTATTGGCTGGTTAACGCACGCTATGCTACATTCGTAGCGTACGCTAACTCAGACTGATAACATAAGTTAGGCTTCCTGGTTAACGTACGTTATCTTGTATTTGCATGGGAAAATTTACATGTTGCCATACTCGTGTACAAGGATACAAATACGAGAAATATCATACTTTGATTATCGATATAACAATTTCGAATGATATAGGGTTCAAATACAGATGAAATACTCAATAATAAATCCGGATATTACATACTCTCCTACTAAAAAGGAGTTTCGTCCTGAAACTCAAGACGAAAATAACTTTGGATATCTGGACCGCATGCTATCTTCTGTTTCCCAAGTGGCTTCTTCCAATCCGTGGCGCGACCACTGAACCTTAACCAAATTGATCGGTTTATTCCTCAATTGCTTAACTCGACTCTCGAGTATCCTGATCGGTGTCTCTTCAAACGTGCCATCCTGAGCGACTTCAATCTCGATGAAATCAATGACATGACTAGGATCCGGTATACACTTCCGTAGTTGGGATACGTGGAACACGTTATGAACATGGCTCAATGAAGGCGGTAATGCCAATCTGTATGCAAACTCTCCAACTCTCTCAAGAATCTCGAACGGTCCGATATATCTTGGACTCAACTTCCCCTTTCTTCCGAAATGAAAGATTCCCCGAGTAGGAGAAACCTTTAAAAGTACGTGATTTCCAGTACTAAACTCCAATGGGCGACGGCGTATGTCTGCATAAGATTTCTATCGACCCTGGGCGGTGAACAACCTTTCACGAATCAAGGCTATCTTATTTCGTGTTTGTACGATCAATTCCGGTTCCATCCCGATCAAGTCTGATGAATCGTCCCAACATAGGAGTGATCTACATCTCCTCCCGTATAATGCCTCAAATGGTGCCATCTTAATGGAAGCATGCCAACTATTGTTGTAAGTGAATTCAATCAACGAGAGATGAACTTCCCAATCAGCCGACCAATCTAGGGCACAAGCTTTTAGCATATCTTCCACCATTTGAATAGTCCTCTCGGATTGTCCGTCTGTCTGCAGGTGATAAGCTGTGCTGAAGTTCAATTCGGTTCCCAAGACCTTATAAACTGCTTTCCAAAAATGAGACACAAAACGTCCGTCTTGGTCAAAAATAATGGACTTAGGCGTACCATGCAATTGGACTATCTCTGAAATAAATACTCGTGCCAACCTCTCGGGTCCCCACATGTCTTTTATGCCTATAAAATGAGCCGATTTGGTTAGACAATCAACTATCACCCAAACCATGTTCATTTATGTCTTGGTTCTCGGCATATTAGTGATAAAGTCCATCGATATGTCCTCCCATTTCTATTCAGGAATCGAGAGTGGCTTCATCATTTCGGCAGGTCGTTGATGCTCGATCTTAACCTGCTGACATGTCAAACATTTTGAGACAAAATCCGCTACATATTTTTTCATGTTGCCCCACCAGAAGTTTTGCTTCAGGTCATTATACATCTTGCTGGTGCCTGGGTGGATAGAATAGGGCATGTTGTGAGCTTCCTTCATAATTGTTTGTTTCAGAATATCGACATTGGGAACGCAAAGTCAGTTCTGAAATCTCAAGACTCCAGCATCATGAATTATGAATCCTGGGGCCTTTCCCTTGATCACTTCATCACGTAACCGAATCATCAGAGGATCATCTACTAGCTTAGATTTGATTTCTTCGGTTAACAATGAAGTTATTTCCATCACACACAGTTGTCCTTGGACTCTTTGCAACCATACTTCAATTCCTTCGCGAATCAATTCTCGTTGAATGCTGGGCTGGGAGGTCAGAGTCTCCAGCATCTGAATAGAAATAGGCTTGCGACTAAGTGCATCGGCCACTACATTTGCTTTTCCTGGGTGATAAAGAATCTCCAAGTCGTAGTCCTTAATCAGTTCCAGCCATCTCCTTTGTCGCATGTTCAACTCTTTCTGACTGAAGATGTATTTAAGACTCTTGTGATCCTTAAAGATTTGACAGTGAGTCCCGTACATGTAATGTCTCCAGATTTTCAAAGCAAAAACTACTGTTGCCAGCTCCAAATCATGCGTTGGGTAATTCACTTCATAGGGTTTCAGTTGTCGTGACGCATAGGCGATCACCTTCTTATTCTGCATCAATACACATCCGAGTCCTTGGTTTGAAGCATCACTGTAAACTATGAATCCTCCAGTTCCCTGTGGGAGTGCTAAAATCAGTGCCGTCGTCAATCTCTTCTTCAATTCATCAAAGCTATTCTGGCACATCTCATTCCACTCAAAATTTTGAGTTTTCTGCAGTAGTCGAGTAAGTGGGCGGGTAATTTTGGAAAATCCTTCCTCGAACCGACGATAATATCCAGAAAGTCCTAAGAAACTCCGGACATCTTTCACGTTCTTAGGAGGCTTCCAATCCATAACTGCTTCGATTTTCTGAGGATCTACTCGGACTCCTTAAGCTGATACCACATGGCTGAGGAACATTACTTCCTTTATCCAGAATTCACACTTAGAAAGCTTAGCGTACAAATGCTCGTTTCTCAGAAGGTCTAGAACAATCCGCAAATGCTGCGCATGCTTTTCCGGGCTCTTAGAATACACCAGAATGTCATCAATGAACACAACCACAAACTTGTCCAAATACTCTATGAACACTCGGTTCATCAATTACATGAATACAGCAGGTGCGTTAGTGAGACCAAACGGCATCACTACAAACTCGTAGTGTCCGTAGCGAGTTCTGAATGCTGACTTCGGAACATCAGATTCCTTAATCCTCAGCTGATGATATCCTGATCTCAGATCGATCTTAGAAACCACCATTGCTCCTTGTAGTTGGTCAAATATATCATCGATCCATGGCAATGTATATTTGTTCTTGATCGTCATTTTGTTCACCTCCCGATAGTCTATACACAATCGAAGCGATCCATCCTTCTTCTTCCGAACGAAAAGGACTGGTGCACCCCAGGGCAAAACGCTTGGCTGGATATAGCCTTTGTCCAGTAACTCTTCCAGTTGCTTCTTCAATTCATACATCTCAGTAGGTGACATACGATACGACGCCTTAGAAACTAGTATAGCTCCTGGTTCCAGCTCGATGGTGAATTCTACATCCTGTCGTGGAGGTAGTCTTGGCAATTCATCAGGAAACATATCCGGAAATTCATTCACAACAGAAATGGATGAGAGTTCTACTTTTCTGTCTTCTTTCTTCATTGCGTAGCACTAGTATCCGGTACAGCCCTGTTTCAACAATTTGACCGCTTTTATCGCCTTGATCATCTTTCCTGAGCTTCTTGGTTTCCATCCTTCAAATAGTATTTTGGAACCATCATCAACTATCACTGAGATATTTCTCCTTCGGTAGTTTACAATAGCTCCATATCGATTAAGCCAATCAACTCCGAGTATCAGGTCGTATCCTTGCATTTCTATCACAATCAAATTTGAGGGCCATGCTCTACCTCCAAATGATACAGGGAAATCTCTAGTTTCTAAGTTTCCAATAATACTCTCTCCACTTGGTAATCCCACAACATAAGGCTCACAATTATGAAAACCAGAAATATTCAAACGATTTACACAAGACAAGGATATAAATGAATGCGTAGCTCCTGTATCGAATAAAACGCAAATAGGCTGTGAAAGGATCTGAACAGTACCTGATGCGACAGCAGCATCATGATCGTATATTATCCTCATCTTGTACAGATGTGGCAGAGCGGATCCGACATTCGAGGCTCCCTTGCGGTCGAATTGTCCTCTGCCTCGACCTCGACCGAAATTTTGGGGCAGCTGTACACTTTGCTGCGTCTATTGATTACTTGCTTCCCTCTGAGCAGGCTGTGATGTATGGGTTCCATTAAATTTGTGGCATCCTAACAAAACGTCGCACGGTACCCTTCCTGTCCGCAATCAAAACATGTAACTGGAGTACGAAAACAATCACGCCAAAGGTGGTCCGGGCTACCACAGTTAAAGCACTTCCTAGATATATCCGTCGTGGCTGATACTGCTCCAAAGTTCTTTCCGCTCTTGGATAGGTGCGGAGGTTTCTTGATAGAATGAAAAGATGATTGGGGCTTGCGGGGACCACCACTCTTGTGCTCCTTGAAACTACCGGAGACTTTCTGCTTCTTGGATTCTGTAAACTTCTCCATTGCTGCTTCCTTGATTTCATATGCAAATGCTTTATCCTGACATTGACGAAGAGTGGTATATTCAAAACCGGACATGTACCTCTGGATTTATGGTTTCATTCTCATATCAAAATGGATCATCATTTCCGCGTCCGTTCTGACCAAGTGTCGAACAAACGCTATCTGTTGATTAAACGTTTTAATCATCTGGGATACTGGCTCGTCTGACGGTTGTGTGGAGAAAAATTCCCGAACTTTGGCTTCCCTCACAGGACGAGGGCAGTACTGAGCTTCCATCATTAATTTAAATTCTGTCCAGTCAGCATCATGATCTCCAGGCCGGATGGCTTCCCACCACTCGGATGCTTCCCCTATCAGAAAGTACTGAGCAATAGAGGCTTTCCGTTCGTCTGGGCAATTAATTCCGATAAAAATTTTCTCCAGTTCTTTTAACCAATGATCCCATGTGGGTGTCTCATAAAAGCTGTCGAATTGGGGTGGTTGCATCTTCGCCACCTCTTGCAGCCATCGGTCGCCTCGATTTCCCATGTCGTGGATACCTTGCTGTCGATCTCCCTGTTGTAATCCTACTGCCACCTGTATTCGGTCCATGACCTGGGCAAACTGAGTCATCTGGTTCACCACCTGATAAAGGATTTCGGGCACAACAGGTTCCGGTTCATTATTAATAGATCTTTGCGGCTCGCCTGAGCTGTGGCTGGCCTGATTAGAAGGCGAAGCTTCTGTTTCTGCATTCCTTCATCCGCGTCCGCGACTGCGACCATGTACACGTCCACCTCTCAACATACTGTAAGCATAAATACTCAATATACAAGAAACAAATATCGTTCTAATGTTCAAGTATAAAGAAGTATAACATGTAAAGGACGAGATAGAGTTTAGGAGTTTACAACCACTGCTCGCACGAAGACGTAGGCAGTACAGTGATGTTATTCGCGACCGGTTACCTCAAAAGACATTCCTGACCCCTATTTTAACCCAATGGCCAAGATATCCATAATCTTAGCTCAGATACCATATTCTGTAACACCCCCGATATATTCAGGAATATTACAGCGCCGTAAATCGTTTACATAAGAATTTACAAGGCTGAAGACATAAAAAGACAATAACAGACACCAACGTATGTAAGCAACTGAAATAAAATACAAACAGTTCTGGCCAATACTGAGAATACAAATATCCAAAGGAAGAGTATTAATACATCACCAAATCCAAATTATCACAAACGACGACGTACTCAAGTACTTATTAAAAAACAAAATCAACAGACGAATAAACCCAGCCGGAAAATCACTCTGCACCCTCGTCGTCATGCCGCTCCAATGGTTGTTTCCCTAATCTCCTGGATCCTGAACACAAACAAATGTTCTCCCCCAAAGGGGTCAGCACAACGATGCTAGTACAAGTACGATAATCATAAAACAATGATTTAATCAACAATAATCATGGCAAGTTGCTCCAACGAGAAATAATATCAACACATATCACATCATAATAGTCTCAACATACTCATGGTATTCCAACGATCCAGCGCACACAGCTATAGATTCCCATGATGATCCCGTCGAACCAAAGCATGGTGGAACTACCTGTCCAACAATCCAGTCCACACAGCTATAGATTTCCCATGGTGGACAATTAATCACAACACATGTAGACGGTACAATCATATCATAATCGACATAATATGAACAATTCTAATTAAAGTACTTGCCTCGATATGATGACAAGAATAAAACTCCCACAAATATTGAAACGCTCGAAGGCCGCCCCCGTCAATCAATCACGTTGCTAAGCTCGAACCTTAACAACGGAAATAATATAGAATTCATCTCATGTGGAACGAACATCTAACAATCCAAATTACGGTCGAAAGTTCATAAAAACGTAATCTGCCTGACCTGCTTAACGTACGTTACGTACCCTCGGTAGCATACGTTAAGCTTACTCGTTAGCGTACGTAAGCTACAAAGTCTAGCGTACGCTAACCATGTGTCGAAAATTCCTCTCTGATGAGTCGACTTGACTTGTCTGATGATATAATGTACGTTACGTACCAAACGTAGCATACGTTAAATAAGCCTGATAGCATACGTTAACTATATAGTTTAGCATACGCTAAACATGCATGACAGTTTCTTACTGGGCAGACGACTGTCTTGATTGTGATGAAGCTGACGAAATCCTCAGTGATTAACGTATGTTATCTCTATACATATCATGTTCATACAATTTTGGATGATCTTACGGATTCAAACATCTTCGAAATTCAAGGATACATATATCATCACAACACTATATTCAATCTCGATTACAATTCTCATTTAAAGTTCGGTGAACTAAGGTTGATGCGCTAGATTCCAATATATTCAACTTCATCTTAAAGATGAACTAACAATTTCAACTCTTCGATCACTATGGCAACGCTATTTAATAAGGATAATCAATCTCAGAATATTGTTCTCTACATTTGATGTAATGGGATTCCAATTATGATGTTGCAACAATGATATCCTATACATAATCATCCCAACTTCTAGACATGATGTTTGTTTGAATAATTCTTCAATGGAAACTAAATATCTTGATAACATGACCATCATATTATTAATAACACGAATCCAAGGTTGGAGATAGTGTTAACATACCTTAAGATAAAGAAAACACCGAGACAATAGGTAGAATCCAGCTCCGGTTGTTTGTAAGCCAATCCAAGATGTTTCTCCACTTCAATGATCAATCACAAGTGACATCCAATCTCAATGATCAAGTATAGATGGTCTATATGAGTTTAAGGAGACTGGGATAACTCTGGGCACGAAGTATGCTGAAGGCTAAGTGAAATAAACGAGCTGAAATGAAATGGGTTGATGTCTTATTTATAATTTTCTGACCTTAACGTACGTTAGCCTCCACATATAACGTATGTTAGCTAATTAGCGTACGCTACACCGACATCCTTAGCGTATGTTATCGTCGCTGATAGTTAACTGTCCTCATTCTGAACTTCATTACGTACGTAACCAATTTTATTAGCGTACCCTATATCCTATCCTTAGCGTACGCTAATACCCGCTGACTTAATAAGGTGTCCAGGTTCATCCGCAGGAATTTTATCCGGACCCATGTCCGGATGCCACATGTGACATCCGCCAGGCTCAATTATTGGCTGGTTAACGCATGCTATGCTACATTCGTAGCGTACGCTAACTCGGACTGATAATGTACGTTAGGCTTCCTGGTTAACGTACGTTATCACGTATTTGCATGGGAAAATTTACATGTTGCCATACTCGTGTACAAGGATACAAATACGAGAAATATCATACTTCGATTGTCGATATCACAATTCCGAATGATACAGGGTTCAAAAACAGATGAAATACTCAATAATCTGGATATTACATACTCTCCTACTAAAAAAGAGTTTCGTCCCGAAACTCAAGACGGAAATAACTCTGGATATCTGGACCGCATGCTATCTTCCGTTTCCCAAGTGGCTTCTTCCACTCCGTGGCGCGACCACTGAACCTTAACCAAAGTGATCGGTTTGTTCCTCAATTGCTTAACTCGACTCTCGAGTATCCTGATTGGTCTCTCTTCAAGCATGCCATCCTGAGCAACTTCGATCTCGCCGAAATCAATGACCTGACTAGGATCCGGTATATACTTCCGTAGTTGGGATACGTGGAACACGTTATGAACATGGCTCAATGAAGGCGGTAATACCAATCTGTATGCTAACTCTCCAACTCTCTCAAGAATCTCGAACGGTCCGATATATCTCGGACTCAACTTCCCATTTCTTCCGAAACAAAAGATTCCCCGAGTAGGAGAAACCTTTAAAAGTATGTGATTTCCAGTACTGAACTCCAATGGGCGACGGCGTACGTCTGCATAATATTCTGTCGACTCTGGGCGGTCAACAGCCTTTCACGAATCAAGGCTATCTTCTCTCGTGTCTGTACGATTAATTCCGGTTCCGTCCTGATCAAGTCTGATGAATCGTCCCAACATGGGGGCAATCTACATCTCCTCCCGTATAATGCCTCAAACCGTGCCATCTTAATGGAAGCATGCCAACTATTGTTGTAAGTGAATTCAATCAACGGCAGATGAACTTCCCAATCAGCCGACCAATCTAAGCCACAAGCCCTTAGCATGTCTTACACCATTTGAATAGTCCTCTCGGATTGTCTGTCTGTCTGCGGGTGATAAGCTGTGCTGAAGTTTAATTCGGTTCCCAAGGCCTTATGAACTGCTTTCCAAAAATGAGACACAAAACGTCCGTCTCGGTCAGAAATAATGGACTTCGGCGTACCATGCAATCGGACTATCTCTGAAATAAATACTCGTGCCAACCTCTCGGGTCCCTATGTGTCCTTAATGCCTAGAAAATGAGCCGATTTGGTTAGACGATCAACTATCACCCAAACCATGTTCATTCCTGTCTTGGTTCTTGGCATATTAGTGATAAAGTCCATCGATATGTCCTCCCGTTTCCATTCAGGAATCGGGAGCGGCTTCATCATTCTGGCAGGTCATTGATGCTCGATCTTAACCTGCTGACGTGTCAAACATTTCGAGACAAAATCCACCACATCTTTCTTCATGTTGCCCCACCCGAAGTTTTGCTTCAGGTCCTTATACATCTTGCTGGTGCCTGGGTGGATAGAATAGGGCATGTTGTGTGCTTCCTTCATAATTGTTTGTTTCAGAATATCGACATCGGGAACGCAAAGTCAGTTCTAAATTCTCAAGACTCCATCATCATGAATTACGAATCCTAGGGCCTTTCCCTTGATCACTTCATCATATAACCGAATCATCAGAGGATCATCTACTTGCTTAGATTTGATTTCTTCGGTTAACGATGAAGGTATTTCCATCACACACAGTTGTCCTTGGACTCTTTTCAACTATACTTCAATTCCTTCGCAAATCAATTCTCGTTGAATGCTGGGCTGGGAGGTCAGAATCTCCAGCATCTTAATAGAAATAGGCTTGCGGCGAAGTGCACCGGCCACTACATTTGCTTTGCGTGGATGATAAAGAATCTCCAAGTCGCAGTCCTTAATCAGTTCCAACCATCTCCTTTGCCGCATGTTCAACTCTTTCTGACTGAAGATGTATTTAAGACTCTTGTGATCCGTAAAGATTTGACAGTGAGTCCCGTACAGGTAATGTCTCCAGATTTTCAAAGCAAAAACTACTGCTGCCAGCTCCAAATCATGCGTTGGGTAATTCACTTCATAGGGTTTCAGCTGTCGTGACGCATAGGCGATCACCTTCTCATTCTGCATCAATACACATCCGAGTCCTTGGTTCGAAGCATCACTGTAAACTATGAATCCTCCAGTTCCCTGTGGGAGTGCTAAAATCGGTGCCGTCGTCAATCTCTTCTTCAATTCATCAAAGCTATTCTGGCACATCTCATTCCACTCAAACTTTTGAGTTTTCTGCAGTAGTCGAGTAAGTGGGCGGGTAATTTTGGAAAACCCTTCCATGAACCGACGATAATATTCAGCAAGTCCTAAGAAACTCCAGACTTTTTTCACATTCTTAGGAGGCTTCCAATCCATAACTGCTTTGATTTTCTGAGGATCTACTCAGACTCCTTCAGCTGATACCACATGGCCGAGGAACATTACTTCCTTTAGCCAGAATCCACACTTAGAAAGCTTAGCGTACAAATGCTTGTTTCTCAGAAGGTCTAGAACAATCCGCAAATGCTGCGCATGCTCTTCCGGGCTCTTAGAATACACCGGAATGTCATCAATGAACACAACCACAAACATGTCCAAACACTCTATGAACACTCGGTTCATCAATTACATGAATACAGCGGGTGCATTAGTGAGACCAAACGGCATCACTACAAACTCGTAGTGTACGTAGCAAGTTCTGAATGCTGACTTTGGAACATCAGATTCCTTAATCCTCAGCTGATGATATCCTGATCTCAGATCGATCTTAGAAAACACCGTTGCTCCTTGTAGTTGGTCAAATAAATCATCGATCCGTGGCAACGGATATTTGTTCTTGATCATCATTTTGTTATGCTCCCGATAGTCAATACACAATCGAAGCGATCCATCCTTCTTCCGAACGAAAAGGACTGGTGCACCTCAGGGCAAAACGCTTGGCTGGATATAGCATTTGTCCAGTAACTCTTCTAGTTGCTTCTTCAATTTATACATCTCAGTAGGTGCCATACGATACGGCGCTTTAGAAACTGATGTAGCTCCTGGTTCCAGCTCGATGGTGAATTCTACATCCCGTCGTGCAGGTATTCTAGGCTATTCATCAGGAAACACATCCGGAAATTCATTCACAACAGGAATGGATGAGAGTTCTACTTTTCAGTCTTCTTTCTTCATTGCGTAGCACTAGTATCTGGTACAGCCCTGTTTCAACAATTTGACCGCTTTCATCGCCTTGATCATCTTTCCTGAGCTTTCTGGTTTCCATCCTTCAAATAGTATTTCGGAACCATCGTCAGCTATCACTGAGATATTTCTCCTTCGGTAGTTTACAATAGCTCCATATTGATTAAGCCAATCATCTCCGAGTATCAGGTCGTCTCCTTGCATCTCTATCACAATCAGATTTGAGGGCCATTCTCTACCTCCAAATGATACAGGGAAATCTCTAGTTTCTAAGTTTCCAACAATCCTCAATCCACTCGGTAATGCCACAACATAAGACTCACAATTATGAAAACTAGAAATATTCAAACGATTTATACAAGACAAGGATATAAATGAATGCGTTGCTCCTGTATCGAGTAAAATGCTAACTGGCTATGAAAGGATCTGAACATTACCTGATGCGATAGCAGCATCCTGATCATCTATTCTCCTCATCTCGTACAGACGTGCGGGAGCTGATCCGATACTCGAGGCTCCCTTATGGTCGAATTGTCCTTTGCCTCGACCTCGACCGAAATTTTGGGGCAGTTGTACACTTTGCTGCGTCTGCTGATTACTTGCTTCCCTCTGAGGAGGATGTGATGTACGGGTTCCATTAAACTTTGTGGCATCCTTAAAAAACGTCGCACGGTGCCCTTCCTGTCCGCAATCAAATGTAACTGGAGTACGGAAACAATCACGCCAAAGGTGGCCCGGGCGACCACAGTTAAAGCACTTCCTAGATGTATCCATTGTGGCTGATACTGCTCCAAAGTTCTTTTCCGCTCGTGGATGGGTGCGGAGGTTTTCTGATAGAATGAAAAGATGACTGGGCCTTGCGGGGCCCACCACTCTTGTGCTCCTTGAAACTACTAGAGACTTTCTGCTTCTTGGATTATGTAATCTTCTCCATTGCAGCTTCCTTGATTTCATATGCCAATGCTTTATCCTGATATTGACGAAGAGTGGTACATTCAAAACCGGACATACACTACACCAGAATCACGATTTTGTGACAGCCAAAAACAGTCACAAGTGGCAAAAACAGTCACAAATAAATGTCACAGAATCAACTGTCACAAAATTCTTTGTGATATCACAACAGATGACAAAAAGTCATAAGAACTCAATTTTATGACTTTCCAAGGCCACTTTATATGGCAGTCACAAACACAATTTAGATCGTTATAAATAAATACAAATTACTCTATTTGTGACAGTTTAAAGAAGTCACAAAATTTAATATTGTGACTGTCCATGACAATCACATATATGAAACTGTAAAAAAGTAGAATTTTCACAATATTAAAGTTTGTTACTGTTTAAGACAGTCAGAAATTTAAAAAAAAAAATAATAATAGATGCTAACCAAGAAAAGATCACCTAATATTTTTCCCAATATTCCACAAAAACCAAAACACTGCAAATCCTTACAAACCCAAGGTATTACCGAGTCCACAAATTACTACGAGTTCATAAATAAATTCAAAGTACTACTAAGTCCACAAATTACAAGTTCATAAACCTAAAATACTTCCAAGTTCACAAAATATTACAAGTCCAAAAATTCAAGTTAAATTATATTTCTTTGAGGAAACATTTAGGCCATACCACGAACCCACCAACAACTTCCCCAATCGTGGTAGCACAGCCTTGGCTACCTAAATATAATTGAGTTTTATTCTCGTCATTTACCACACTTATAACACTAATTTTGCTTTCATGGTCTTGAATATTACGTCCGTGTACTTTTTCGCCTTTCAGAGTTGGAACTACATCTCCTTGAGCAATGACCTTGGTTGAAATGACATCTTTAATAAGAACATGGGTTGAAATGAACTTTAATATCTGTGAGGAATAAGAAGAGCAAAAGATGTCACAGAAGAGCCAAACTCGGAAGCCATTCGATAGTGCGCACAAGCATTAAACTTCTATTAAAATATGAACAAGAATAAAAATTTGAAGTTAGCAACAGTTATCTAAAAGCTTACTTACAGGAAATTGACGATGTATCTGCTCAAAGTCATAAAGGAACTGTTCATTAGTGGGAGGAAGCTCTCTGTTAATAGCAGTGACCCGCTTCTGTGTCTTGTTTCTGTAATTACTTAACACAAAAATAAGGTTCCATGTGAAATATAGGATCAAATTGAGCACAGTTCCAGTTTATCCAAAATACATATAAACTCAACGAGAGAGAGAGAGAGAGAGAGAGAGAGAGAGAGAGAGAGAGAGACAGAGAGAGAGAGAGAGAGAGAGTTCGGTGCACTACATCTGTAAATAGGAAACGTAGGTTTATAAGCATATCCAAGCATCTCTATCTTCAGGATTTTGCTTATGCGTCTTATTTGTACAGTGACTGAGTAACCCATGTGTTTATTCATAATCATCATCAACAACTACACCTTAATCCCAACTATGTTGGGATCGATGATATGAAGATAATGCGTCAATTAATTGTTTAAAACTAGTTAACACTATAAATTCATGCAATGAGTAGAATGGCAAATTTGACGTCGGATGCCCATGAAGCAACCTTCACACGAAGGAGAAATGGAATGAAATCCCAAAACAGCCAACATCATAGCTTTTCCAATTACATAGGAAATTTCATGAGACGAACTCATGTGTTTATTGTAGGACAAAAAAAAAAGAGCAGTGTATGCAAAAGCTTGCAACCCAAAGGCAACTTCCATATATAATTTTACTTTTTGATCAACAAAAAAAACACTCGTTATTCATTGGTCATGCAAACATTGTAAGAAATCATCCTTTTCCATTTCCAAAAACTCGGAAGCCATTCGATAGTGCGCACAAGCATTAAACTTCTATTTTAATAACATCAAGCCCCCTGCAGAATGGGACAATGCCTCTCTGCTGGATGGCTGATGGCTTCTCAAAACCTATATGAAAAAAAAAAAGATGATAACATCACAGGAAATGAATGAGAAGAGACAAGGGCATTAGGTAGTCAAGTAAGTTGAATCCATGTTCCTTGTTATAACTCTAAATTTCAATTAATCATTCTTACTTGTCTAAAACATGGCATGAAATAAATTAACCAGTAGGGTTTTTAGTTATTAAAATTAAATCAATATTACTGCAAACATACCATAGGCATATATGCCTCTAAGAAGGTTTTCCAGCAGGCCCATAGCATCAAAACTGTCGTGAACCTCATCAAACGAAGTAAAGAATTCATCTCCTTCGACTTGAAGCCTGCATTAGAAAATTTAACACATAAAGAACTGATGCTTCAAACATTACCATGATCATTTACTGAAACCAATAGGTTGAGCAAAAATTAAAAGCCATAAAAGAACTCACACTTCATTCATCTTCGCGTCAAACTGACGAGCATCATATTGCGATCCTTCTGGTGCCGAACTCGCCATACCGCAAGACGTTTGATGCATTAGCAAGACTTACATTGAAGTCACTAATAGTTAAATAATCACAAAAGCTTTTCTCGGGAAGAAAACTAAATCAACCTAACAAGTAGTAGTGAGAATTAGAAAATTAGAAGCTCAAACAACAGGGCGAAAAGCTGAAAGCTTCTTTCCTGAAGATAAAAGATGTCATAGAAGAGCCAAACTTGCAAGCCATTCAATATAGAGTACAAGCATTAAACTTCTGTTTCGTGTTTGGGGACAAGTGGTAAGGGACTATCACGCAATGTAGACTAAATAGTTTACAAATCATAGCACCATATAACCCTCATCCCCGAAAACTTACAAGCCCGTATAATGATCACAATAGACAACAATACACCTAATGTCGCCAGGGAAAAAAAAGGGAACAACATGGTCAAGAATTATATCGGATCGAATCACACTAAGCTCAGCTCACAAATCGTTGGTGAACTTATCAAGATTCATCAGAGAAAAATCAGCTCACAAATCGAATCACACAAAGGCAAAGCTAATCATTATTACAGATATACAACAAGAAATCTCCTGATATCAAGATCCTACCACACAAACATGAAATCTGCGAAATCCCGGACACACAAACAGACATATTACATTAAAGGCATCACCTTTCACATTACAACAACAATAATCACAGATAAAATTATATTCCCCATGCACCCTCGCATCCCACTCCACCACCACCCCACAAACACTTGTTAACGATCATACATAACATACAGTTGCAGGATAATTAAAACTCTGTAAAAGTAAGTAAACTGTTGAAAAATATTACATATAAAAAAGAGCCGGAGGAACTAAAAGGTTTTTGA
This sequence comes from Orobanche coerulescens, assembly GCA_033398695.1. Taxonomy (NCBI): domain Eukaryota; kingdom Viridiplantae; phylum Streptophyta; class Magnoliopsida; order Lamiales; family Orobanchaceae; genus Orobanche; species Orobanche coerulescens. Next base: position 166,689 of record JAWKAU010000031.1, read on the forward strand.
CCAGACATCATTTCCGATTTTACTCTTTCTGATCGTTATGCGAGTTTCCTCTGATACAGTAAACCAAATGGTCAGCATCCAACAATCTCTCTCTCTCTCTCACACACACACAAAGGAAAGCAGATTCCCAAAAAGAAATTCTCAATTAAAATTGTTTCAGTACCGTAATATTTAGCCTTAGCGGATGCACCACAGTTTATATCCAAAAACAATAAAAAAGAAATGTGTTAGTAAATAATAACATCAGCTCTGGATCTCAACAAGCGCATCAAATCCAAACAAATCACAAATCCACCACCCATATTCAAAGCAGTCGAAATGTCACTCTTCCCCAAAACTATCTCCAACAATCACAATCCAAAAACCACAATTTGACAGATACGAGATCCAACACACGACCGCAAATTGTAAATTCACAATCCAATACCGACATAAGCTAATAGAACTCACCACTGCACTATCTACACTCTTCCTCACCAACGCAACAGTAGTTTTTTCTGCTGTCATCCGTCTCTCAGCCGCCGCAATGATTAATTCCCACTGGATGCGCCGATCTCTAACCATTAATTCTCCCACGGCTTGCTCCTCTTCGGCTCCGGCGATTCGTGCTGCGGCGTGCTCTATCGTGAGCCCATATTCAAGTCCTCGTCTTCTTGATCCGCCATTGAAAATCTCAAATCTTGGACTGAATGATTAGGGTTTTAGTAAGAGGATTTCAATTCAACTGTTCTACAGAGGGGTGTTACACTTTGTACTTGAGAATCGGTCGAAGACCATTCACCACCAATTTCCATCCGTGTGTGTGTGTGTGTGTGTTTATTTCGTGGAATGAGAGATAGAGAGGGGATAGGTTAGAGGGGAGAGAAAGGGGTACGGTGAGAATAGAAAGAGTGAGAGAGAGAGAATCGAGTCACCGAGAGAGAGAAAGAAAAAAAGAGAGAAAGAAGCGGTGGCCTATTATTTTAACTTAAAGTTTATGACTGTTCAAGACCGTCACGATATTTGTGACAGTCATTAACAGTCACAAATATTAGATTTATCATCAAGTTTAGTCATCATGGATCAAGTGATCATAAATATAGTTATGATCACAATGACAGTCACAAATTCAGGGAGTTTCAATGTCATAAAATCCTGTTTTTGGTGTAGTGATGTACCGCTGGATTTCTGGTTCATTCTCATATCAAAATGGATCATCATTTCCGCGTCCGTTCTGACTAAATGTCGAACAAACGTCATCTGTTGATTAAACGTTTTAATCATCTGGGATATTGGCTCGTCTCACGGTTGTGTGGAGAAAAATTTCCGAACTTTAGCTTCCCTCACAGGACGAGGGCAGTATTGAGCTTCCATCATCAATTTAAATTCTGTCCAGTCAGCATCATGATCTACAGGCCGGATGGCTTCCCACCACTCGGATGCTTCCCCTATCAGAAAGTACTGAGCAATATAGGCTCTCCGGTAGTTTGGGAAATTAATTCCGATAAAAATTTTCTCCAGTTATTTTAACCAATGATCCCATGTGGGTGTCTCATAAAAGCCGTCGAATTTGGGTGGTTGCATCTTCGCCAACTCTTGCAACCATCGGTCGCCTCGATTTCCTATGAGGGGGATACCTTGCTGTCGATCTCCCTGTTGTAATCCTACTGCCACCTGCATTCGGTCCACGACCTGGGCAAACTGAGTCATCTGGTTCACCACCTGATGAAGGATTTCGGGCACAGCAGGTTCCGGTTCATTATTAATAGATCTTTGCGGCTCGCCTGAGCTGTGGCTGGCCTGATTAGAAGGCGAAGCTTCTGTTTCTGCATTCCTTCGTCCGCGTCTGTGACCGCGACCACCTCTCAACATATTGTAAGCATAAATAATCAATATACAGGAAACCAATATCGTTATAATGTTTAAGTATAAAGAAGTATAACATGTAAAGGACGAGATAGAGTTTATGAGCTTACAACCACCGCTCGCACGAAGACGTAGGCAGTACAGTGATGTTATTCGTGGCCGGTTACCTAAAAGACATTCCTGACCCCTATTTTAACCCAATAGCCAAGATATCCATAATCTTAGCTCCGATACCATATTCTGTAACACCCCAATATATTCAGGAATATTACAGCGCCGTAAATCCTTTACATAAGAATTTACAAGGCTGAAGACATAAAAAGACAATAACAGACACCAATGTTTGAAAGCAACTGAAATAAAATACAAACAGTTCTGGCCAATACTGAGAATACAAATATCCAAAGGAAGAGTATTAATACATCACCAAATCTAAATAATCACAAACGACGACGTACTCGAGTACTTATTAAAACAACAAAATCAACAGACGAATAAACCCGGACCGAACATCACTCTGCACCCTCGTCGTCATGCAGCTCCAATGGTTATTTCCCTAATCTCCTGGATCCTGAACACAAACAAATGTTCTCCTCGGAAGGGGTTAGCACAACGATGCTAGTACAAGTACGATAATCATACAACAATGATTTAATCAACAATAATCATGACAAGTTTCTCCAACGAGAAATAATATCAACACATATCACATCATAACAGTCTCAACATACTCATGGTATTCCAACGATCTAGCGCACACAACTATAGATTCCCATGATGATCCCGTCGGACCAAAGCATGGTGGAACTACCTCTCCAACGATCCAGCGCACACAGCTATAGATTTCCCATGATGATTTCCGTCGGATCAATGCATGGTGGACAATTAATCACAACACATGTACACAGTACAATCATAACATAACCAACATAATATGAACAAATATAATTAAAGTACTTGCCTCGATTTGATGACAAGAATTAAACTTCCACAAATATCGAAACGCTCGAAGGTTGCCCCCTTTGATCAATCACGTTGCTAAGCTCGAACCTTAACAACAGAAATAATATAGAATTCATCTCATGTCGAACGAACATCTAACAATCCAAATTACGGTCGAAAGTTCATAAAAACGTAATCTGCCTGACCTGCTTAACGTACGTTACGTACCCTCGGTAGCGTACGTTAAGCTTACTCGTTAGAGTACGTAAGCTACAAAGTCTAGCATACGCTAACCATGTATCGACAGTTACTCTCTGATCAGTCGACTTGACTTGTCTGATAATATAACCTACGTTACTTACCAAACATAGCGTACGTTAAATAAGCCCGATAGCGTACGTTAACTATATAGTTTAGCGTATGCTAAACATGCATGACAGTTTCTTACTGGACAGACGACTGTCTTGATTGTGATGAAGCTGACGAAATCCTCGGTGATTAACGTATGTTATCTCTATACATATCATGTTCATACAATTTTGGATGATCTTACGGATTCAAACATCTTTGAAATTCAAGGTTACATATATCTTCACAACACTATATTCAATCTCGATTACAATTCTAATTTGAAGTTCGGTGAACTAAGGTTGATGCGCTAGATTCCAATACATTCAACTTCTTCTTAAAGATGAACTAACAATTCCAACTCTTCGATCACTATGGCAACGCTATTCAATAAGGATAATCAATCTCAGGATATTGTTCTCAACATTTGATGTAATAGGATTCCAACTATGATGTTGCAACAATGATATCCTATACATAATCATCCCAACTTATAGACATGATGTTTGTTTTAATAATTCATCAATGGAAAATAAATATCTTGATAACATGATCATCATATCATTAATAACACGAAATCAAGGTTGGAGATAGTGTTAACATACCTTAAGATGAAGAAAACACCGAGATAATAGGTAGAATCTAGCTCCGATTGTTTGTATGCCAATCCAAGATGTTTCTCCACTTCAATGATCAATCACAAGTGACATCCAATCTCAATGATCAAGTATAGATGATCTATATGAGTTTAAGGAGGCTGGGATAACTCTGGGCACGAAGTATGCTGAAGGCTAGGCGAAATAAACGAGTTGAAATGAAATGGGGTGATATCTTATTTATAATTTTCTGACCTTAACGTACGTTAGCCTCCACATATAACGTACATTAGCTAATTAGCGTACGCTACACTTGTAACACCCCCGATATATTCAGGAATATTACAGCGCCGTAAATCCTTTACATAAGAATTTACAATGCTGAATAAATGAAAAGACAATAACAGATACTAAATTATGAAATCACTGAAATAAAATACGACAGTTCTGGTTCAATGCCGAGAATACAAATATCCAAATGAATAATAATAATACATCACTGAAATCGAAACATCACAAATTACGACGTATTCGAGTACATATTAAAATAACCAACAACAGACAATAAACCCGGCCGGAACATCACTCTGCACCCTCGTCGTCATGCAGCTCCAGTGGTTGTTTCTCCGCTCTCCTGGATCCTGAACATAAACAAATGTTCACCCCTGAAGGGATTAGCACAACGATGCTAGTACAAGTACGATAATCATATAACAATGATTTAATCAACAATAATCATGACAAATTTATCCAGCGAGAAAAATAATTACAACACATATCACATTATAACAGTCTCAACATACTCATGATATTCCAACGATCCAGCGCACACAGCTATAGATTCCCATGATGATCCCGTCAGACCAAAACATGGTGGAACTACCTGTCCAACGATCCAGCGCACACAGCTATAGATTCCCATGATGATTTCCATCGGATCAACACATGGTGGACAATTAATCATAACACATGTACACAGTACAATCACAACATAACTGACATAAATCGGACAATTCTAATTAAGGTACTTACCTCGATTTGATGACAAGAATGATACTTCCACGAAAAACAGAACACTCGAAGGTCGCCCATTCGATCAATCACGTAACAAGCTCGAACCTTTAACAAAAGATATAATATAGAATTCATCTCGCGATACACGGATGTTAACAATCTAATTAATAGTCGGAAGTTCATAAATCGTAATCTGCCGGATTGCTTAACGCACGCTACGTATCCTATGTAGCGTATGTTAAAGCCACTTGTTAGCGCACGCAATAATACGAAGTCTAGCGTACGCTAACTGTAACACCCCAAACTAGGCGGATATTATAGTGTCGTGGACCCCCGACTGGGACCCACCAGGCGAATGAAAACTGATGAATTAAATAATATAATTGTAGTACCGAACCACATTATATTACCAAATACTCCAATGAGGAGCTTAAGTACAATACACCAGGACAATACAGAATACTAGTATATTTTATGTGAAGATAAAATACACCACCCTGAATAAATAAACATCTCAAACGGAATTTGCAGCGGAAAATACAAATGAAGAGAAATAAGAATGTCTGAAATGACTGAATGACTGAAATAACCGGAATGACTGGGGGCCCCTACTAGTATCACTGGGACTCCTCGTCGTCAACATGCTCTTCCCTTGCCTTTGCCTTGCCGTGACCTGAAAACAAAATCCCCCCAACGGGGTCAGTTACACAGAACAACAATCCTCAAGGGTTGAAAATACACAATCATGATATATCTGAAGTTATGAAATATCCTTAGTTATGAGTTACGCTGAAGAGGAGTATCATAGTACGCCCGTAATGTTCTGTGCAAGTGTACAAGACGAATGACCGGACACACCCGTCCTTGTACCTAATTAGTCTCACGGAGGTAAGCGTTACCATGTGCACAGTCCAATGTATCGGTGAACCCAATACATGACCATCGTGTGCCCGACTAAAAATTCCACACAACCACACACGACCACGCAATATGAACCCAGAAGGTCATATGAACGAGAATGACCACAATGAATATCAATGAATAATAATTCGACAAGGCCAAGAATGACTCACCGAGATGAAAATAATAGTGACGTGATTGATAACTCAATGAAATGATTGGAACCGTCGTTCCTCGTGAATGAAGAGATTATTCGACAATTACAAGTTTCAATACGGTTAATACAATGATGAATGAGTATGATTATGAATGAACAAAAACAAAAGGAATGAATATCCTTTTAACCGAGTAAGAATCAACTTACACAACACCGGTGACAATTATCCTTCCACGAACAACATCCTAATTGAGATATTGGTCGCTCGAACAACCTTGAATAACACAACCAACAATCCGTTCAACATACGAATCAAACACGAATATAACGAATTCAAAACGTCGATACGACTAAACCAAGTTCATTGGGGCATTATATCGAACACTTTGTGACCAAACTTCGATTGATTACAACCAAACCTCAATAATACCAATATCAAATCCCCAGGAAGTGTTTTAAACCAACAAAACATCTTCCATACGATCAATAATCCAATATAAATATCCAAATTCGTGATTACAACAACGATTAATCGAAAACCCCCAAATCCAACTCAATATTCAAAGTGTTCTTGAATAATCCTTCAATAATCCAATGAATAATCAAACATATCCATAATCATGCGTATATCACTTCATACAACATGATATTAACATCCAAAACATCAAATCTCAATACAAAATCGAAATCCAAGATGTTGAAGAAAATTACCTCTCGAAGATCCAAGCACTTAGATCCAAAGAACACGCGTTAGATCGATTATCCGGGCTTCACGATCGAAAGGAGATGAAGAAAAGCGAACACTCAAGTGATAGATGATGGGAAGTCTCCCCCTTCAAGCCCTTTCTCTCGTATGGTTGAATAAAAGGGAAAAAATGAGTTGATCTCACTGAAAAAACGCAATTATAGTGCTGACTGCACTGTGTGCCGCGGCCCGGCCGAAGTGTGCCGCGGCACAGGCCAAAATCGCCGGTGATTGGCAAAGATGCCGCGGCAGCGACTCGAAGGTGCCGCGCCCCGTCGGCATGTGCCGCGCCCACTGCATGCACGGTTGGCCGATAAGTTGCAACACGAGTGTGCCGCGGCCCGGACGAGTGTGCCGCGGCAGTGACTCGGCAGTGTGCCGCGGCCCTGCCGGCATGTGCCGCGGCCCACAGTACAGGCTGCTCGGCCAAAACTGGAAAATGTGTGTGCCGCGGCGCACACTCCTTGTGCCGCGGCCCACACCCCCCTTGGGTCCTAAAATGATGAAAAATGATCCGGGAAGAGAATAAAAGCAATAAGAATCAATATTTGGGAAACAATAACACGAAATGGAAGTACGTAAACTCCAAAACGGTGGTTCCAAGCAATGATTACAAGGGTTCGCCCAACAAAACACAATTTGAACAATGTGGAGATTAGAAATGACATGAACTCCAACGTCAACATCGACTAATGAATCAATTATAACAATCAAGATAATACTCTTGTCTCGATTCCCGAGTAAGGTTGAAACAATGAACAATATCGATGCACAACTCGAAGTTATTCCGAACGGTGAACACGGATGAATGATTATAACAAGTGAAAAAATTACATATTGACAATTACTGAATGATAATGACTGAATTACAATCGAGTATTACATACACCCCCCCTAAAAGAGTTTCGTCCCCGAAACTAAGGGTCAAACAACTCGGGATGACTCTCCCGCATACTATCCTCGGTTTCCCAAGTAACCTCTTCGACTTCCTGTCTAGACCACTGAATTTTAACCAAATGAATCGCCTTATTCCTCAACTGTTTGATTCGCCGCTCTAAGACTCGTATGGGACGTTCCTCATATGAATGATCATCTGCGATCTCGATTTCGTCGAACTGAAGTATGTGACTCGGGTCGGCAACATACTTCCGTAGCTGAGAGACGTGAAACACATTATGAATTCGGCTCAATGCCGGAGGTAAAGCCAATCGATAAGCTAACTCGCCTACTCGTTCCAAAATCTCAAACGGTCCAATAAATCTTGGACTCAACTTTCCCCGCTTCCCGAAACTGAAGATACCTCGACTCGGGGATACCTTGACCAACACGTGGTCACCTGTCTCGAATTCTAATGGTCGGTGACGATTGTCTGCATAAGATTTCTGTCGACTCTGAGCGGTCAACAAACGACTCCTGATCAAAGCTACCTTCTCACGGGCGGATATAAGCATATCGGGCTCGGTGCCGATGGATTCTGATAAGTCATCCCAACACAAAGGAGATCGACAACGACGACCGTACAAGGCCTCGTAAGGTGCCATCTTAATCGAGGCATGCCGACTATTATTATACGTGAACTCGATCAATGGTAGTTGGGATTCCTAATCATCTTTCCAATCGAGGACGCATGCCCTCAACATGTCCTCTAATGTCTGAATAGTCCTCTCTGATTGCCCGTCGGACTGAGGATGAAAAGCGGTACTGAGATTAGGCTGAGTTCCCATAGCACGATGAACTGATTTCCAAAAATGAGACACAAACTGTCCTTCACGATCGGAAACGATACTTTTAGTAGTACCGTGCAGTCTCACTATCTCTTTGATGAACAGCTGGGCAAGTCTCTCGGGACCCCACGTATCCTTAATCTCAAGAAAATGAGCTGATTTAGTTAAGCGGTCCACAATCACCCAGATCGTATTCATGCCACGACGACTCGTCGGCAAACTCGTGATAAAATCCATAGAAATGTCTTCCCACTTCCATTCTGGAATAGGGATAGGTTTCAGCATACCCGCCGGTCGCTGATGTTCAATCTTGACGTGTTGACAGGTTAAGCATCTCAAAACAAATTCTACGACCTCTCGCTTCATATTACTCCACCAGTAATTTTGTTTCAAGTCCTTGTACATCTTGCTAGACCCTGGATGAACAGAATAAGGGGTAGCATGAGCTTCTCTCAAAATCGAGTTTTTCAACTCGTCATTCACCGGTACGCACAACCGATTCTTAAATCTCAAAAGTCCATCCTCGTGGACCACGAATCCAGGGGCTTTCCCCTGAGCCACACCCTCACGGATGCGCAACAGTGATGGGTCTGAACCCTGATTCTCTCTGATTGCCTCCTCAAGTGACGATGAAATCTCTAACATGCAAAGTTGCCCTTGTACTCGCTGAAGCCAGACCTCGATCTCGGGTCTAAGGAATTCCTGCTGAAGCTCCGTCTGAACTGTTAAACGAGCAAGCATCTGCTCCTGAACGGACTTACGACTCAAGGCGTCAGCGACAATGTTCGCCTTGCCCGGGTGGTAAAGGATCTCGATATCGTAATCTTTGATTAGTTCAAACCACCGTCTCTGTCGCATATTTAACTCCTTCTGAGTAAATATATACTTTAAACTCTTATGATCGGTGAATATCTGACAAGTAACGCTATAAAGGTAATGACGCCAGATTTTCAAAGCGAACACCACGGCTGCTAGCTCCAGGTCGTGGGTCGGATAATTAACCTCGTAAGGTCTCAATTGCCGTGAAGCATAGGCAATAACCTTCCCATTCTGCATGAGCACACATCCGAGACCCTGCCCGGACGCATCACTATAAACCACAAATCCTTCCGTCCTTTGCGGCAAGGAAAGTACAGGTGCCGACATTAACCGGCTCTTGAGTTCCTCAAATCTCCGCTGACACGCGTCGGACCACGTGTATTTCTTATCCTTTCGCAAAAGGTTCATCAAGGGTTGAGCGATTTTAGAAAATCCTTCCATAAACCGCCGATAATAACCGACTAATCCGAGAAAGCTTCGGATTTCCTTAACCTTCTTCGGAGGTAACCAATCTTGGATATCCTCCGTCTTCTGAGGATCAACTAGCACTCCATCTGATGAAATTACATGTCCGAGAAAAGTCACTTCGGACATCCAGAATTCACCTCTGGAAAACTTTCCATAAAGTTTCTCTTGTCTCAACACGTCGAGAACCTGATGAAGATGAACCTCGTATTCCTCTCGGTCACGAGAATAAATCAAAATGTCATCGATGAAGACACCAACAAACTGATCCAAAAATTCGATGAAATCCCGATTCATTGATTCCATGACTACCGTAGATGCATCAGGCAACTCAAACGGCATTACCACGAACTCATAATGACCATAGCGTGTTTGAAACGTTGTTCTTGCGATATCCGACTCTCGAATTCGCAACTGATGATATCCAGATCTTAGGTCGATCTTGGAAAATATTGAAGCTCCCTGAAGTTGATCTAAGAAATCATCAATACGGGGTAGAGGATACTTATTCTAGATCGCCATCCTGTTCAACTCTCGATAATCAATACACAAGCGAAATGAACCATCCTTCTTTTTGACAAACAACACTGGTGCTCCCCATGGAGCGCACTCGGTCGGATATAACCTTCTTGGTCAAATCCTCTAATTGATTCTTTAATTCCTGCATTTCGGTCGGGGCCATCCGGTACGGTGCCTTCGATAATGGGGACATACCAGGCTCCAACTCTATCGTGAATTCCATATCCCTCGGTGGAGGTAAAACAGATAGCTCGTCTGGGAGTACATCGTCAAGCGATAATGATGATACCACGAATGGTTGAACACCTCGACTGCCTGAGAATGGCCAATCGACGACAACAATACAATGAATGATTGAACACCTCGATTGCCTTAGAACGGTCAATCGATGAAAATGATACAATGAATGATTGAACACTTCGATTGCCTTAGAACGGCCAATCGATGAAAATGAGACAATGAATGATTGAACACTTCGATTGCCTTAGAACGGCCAATCGATGAAAATGATACAATGAATAATTGAACACTTCGATTGCCTTAGAACGGCCAATCGATGAAAATAATACGGTGAATGATTGAACACTTCGATTGCTTTAGAACGGCCAATCGATGAATATGATAAAATGAATAATTGAACACTTCGATTGCCTTAGAACGGATATTACAGTGCCGCGGACCCCCAACTGGGACCCACCAGGCGAATGAAAACTGATGAATTAAATAATATAATTATAGTACCGAACCACATTATATTACCAAATACTCCGATGAGGAGCTTAAGTACAATACACCAGGACAATACAGAATACTAGTATATTTTATGTGAAGATACAATACACCACCCTGAATAAATAAACATCTCAAACGGAATTTGCAGCGGAAAATACAAATGAAGAGAAATAAGAATGACTGAAATGACTGAATGACTGAAATAACCGGAATGACCGGGGCCCCCTACTAGTATCACTGGGACTCCTCGTCATAAACATGCTCTTCCCTTGCCTTTGCCTTGCCGTGACCTGAAAACAAAATCCCCCCAACGGGGTCAGTTACACAGAACAACAATCCTCAAGGGTTGAAAATACACAATCATGATATATCTGAAGTTATGAAATATCCTTAGTTATGAGTTACGCTGAAGAGGAGTATCATAGTACGCCCGTAATGTTCTGTGCAAGTGTACAAGACGAATGACCGGACACACCCGTCCTTGTACCTAATTAGTTTCACGGAGGTAAGCGTTACCATGTACACGGTCCAATGTATCGGTGAACCCAATACATGACCATCGTGTGCCCGACTAAAAATTCCACACAACCACACACAAAGGTCATATGAACGAGAATGACCACAATGAATATCAATGAATAATAATTCGACAAGGCCAAGAATGACTCACCGAGATGAAAATAATAGTGACGTGATTGATAACTCAATGAAATGATTGGAACCGTCGTTCCTCGTGAATGAAGTGATTATTCGACAATTACAAGTCTTAATACGGTTAATACAATGATGAATGAGTATGATTATGAATGAACAACAAAAAAAGGAATGAATATCCTTTTAACCGAGTAATAATCAACTTACACAACACCGGTGAAAATTATCCTTCCATGAACAACGTCCTAATTGAGATATTGGTCGCTCGAACAACCTTGAATAACACAATTACCAACAATCCGTTCAACATACGAATCAAACACGAATATAACGAACTCAAAACGTCGATACGACTAAACCAAGTTCATTGGGGCATTATATCAAACACTTTGTGGCCAAACTTCGATTGATTACAACCAAACCTCAATAATACCAATATCAAATCCCCAAGAAGTGTTTTAAACCAACAAAACATCTTCCATACGATCAATAATCCAATATGAATATCCAAATTCGTGATTACAACAACGATTAATCGAAAACTCCCAAATCCAACTCAATATTCAAAGTGTTCTTGAATAATCCTTCAATAATCCAATGAATAATCAAACATATCCATAATCATGCGTATATCACTTCATACAACATGATCTTAACATCCAAAACATCAAATCTCAATACAAAATCGAAATCCAAGATGTTGAAGAAAATTACCTCTCGAAGATCCAAGCTCTTAGATCCGAAGAACACGCGTTAGATCGATTATCCGGGCTTCACGATCGAAAGGAGATGAAGAAAATCGAACACTCAAGTGATAGATGATGGGAAGTCTCCCCCTTCAAGCCCTTTCTCACGTTTGGTTGAAGAAAAGGGAAAAAATGAGTTGATCTCGCTGAAAAAACGCAATTATAGTGCTGACTGCACTGTGTGCCGCGGCCCGGCCGAAGTGTGCCGCGGCACAGGGCCAAAACTTCCCCCAGTGATCGGCAGCGTGCCGCCGCCCGGACGAGTGTGCCGCGGCAGTGACTCGGCAGCGGTGTGCGCCTGCCGGCATGTGCCGCGCCCACTGCATGCACGGGTTGGCCGATAAGTTGCAACACGAGTGTGCCGCGGCCCGGACGAGTGTGCCGCGGCAGTGACTCGGCAATGTTCCGCAGCCCTGTCGGCATGTGCCGCGGCCCACAGTACAGGCTGCTCGGCCAAAACTGGAAAATGTGTGTGCCGCAGCGCACACTCCTTGTGCCGCGGCCCACACCCCCCTTGGGTCCTAAAATGATGAAAAATGATCCGAGAAGAGAATAAAAGCAATAGGAATCAATATTTGGGAAACAATAACATGAAATAGAAGTACGTAAACCCCAAAATGGCGGTTCCAAGCCATGATTACAAGGGTTCGCCCAACAAAACACAATTTGAACAATGTGGAGATTAGAAATGACATGAACTCCAACGTCAACATCGACTAATGAATCAATTATAACAATCAAGATAATACTCTTGTCTCGATTCCCGAGTAAGGTTGAAACAATGAACAATATCGATACACAATTCGAAGTTATTCCGAACGGTGAACGTGGATGAATGATTATAACAAGTGAAAAAATTACATATTGACAATTACCGAATGAAATTACTGAATGATAATGACTGAATTACAATCGGGTATTACACTAACCATACACTTTCCGTACCTCACTGATCAGTCGATTTACTCGTCCGATGATATAATGCATGTTACGTTCCAAGCGTAGCGTACGTTAACTTATGCCCGATAGCGCACATTAACTATAAAGCTTAGCGCACGCTAAACATGTATGACAGTTCTTCCCTGGGCAGTCAACTGTTCTAACCGTGATGAAACTTACGAAATACTCAGTGTTTAATATACGTTATCTTCATGCATATTACGTTCATCCTATTACAAATGATCGCACGGATTCAAACATCTTCGAGGTACAAGAATATGCATAATTATCACAACACTATATTCCATCTTGATTACAATTCTCATGCGAAGTTTGGTGTTCTTAAGGTCGATGCACTAGATTCCAATATCATCATTACATCCTGATTTAACCATGAAGATGAACTAACAATTCCAACTTATGAGAAAGGATGCAAATCTTCTATGATTCTTTCCTAAGTCCGTTTAACAAAAGTTATAACAACTTTACGTCTATGAATTATGGTAACGTCATCAATACGGATAATCAATGTCAGAATATTTCTCTCATCATTCGACGTGGTAAGATGCTAGTCATGATGTTTCCAACGATTATATCTCAAGTATAAATATTCCAACTTATAAACATGATGTTGTTTGGATAATTCATCAATGGAACTCAATATCTTGATAGAATAATCCTCATATCCTTAATAACATGAAACCAAGGTAGGAGATAGTATTAACATACCTTAAGATGAAGAAAACACTGAAACAATAGGTGGACTTCAACCCTGGTTGCTTGTGTGTCACTCCAAAGTGAGTTTCTTCTTCAATGATCAAGTGTAAGTAATCTCCAATCTTCAATGATCATGTAAGGAGGGTTTATATGTGTTTAAGAAGTAGGGAAGGCTCTCTAGACTTCCAAGGAACGAAGAACAAGTGAAGGAAACGTAAACCAAATGAAATGAGGGTGTTGTCCCTTATATAATGTTTCTGCACGTTAGTTGATTAGCGCACGCTATCATACTATCCTTAGCGCACGCTAATAAGCGTTGACTCCAAAACTGTCCAGGTTCGCCCGCGAGAATCTTATCTGGACCCATGTTTGGCTGGCGCATGTGCTAGCCGCCTACCTCAATAATTGACTGCCTAACGCACGCAATTCTTCATTCATAGCGTGCGCTAGTTTTAGCCGATAACGCATGTTAAGCTACGTTCTTAGCGTATGTTATCACGAGTTTGCATGAGAAAATTTACATGTTGCTATACTCAAGTACAAAGATACAAATATGAGAAATATCATACTCCAATTATCGAGATCACAATTACGAATAATACAGGGTTCAACAACAGATGAAATACTCAATAATAAATCCGGATATTACATAACTGACATCCTTAGCGTACGCTATCATCATTGATAGTTAATTGTCCTCATTCTGAACTTCATTACGTACACTTACCATGTTACGTACGTAACCAATATTATTAGCGTATGCTACATCCTATCCTTAGCGTATGTTAATACCCGTTGACTTAAAAAGGTGTCCAGGTTCATCCGCGGGAATCTTATCCGGACCCATGTCTGGCTGGCGCATGTGATAGCCGCCCAGCTAAATTATTGGCTGGTTAACGCACACTATGCTACATTCGTAGCATACGCTAACTCATACTGATAACGTACGTTAGGCTTCCTGGTTAACATACGTTATCACGTATTTGCATGGGAATATTTACATGTTGCCATACTCGTGTACAAGGATACAAATACGAGAAATATCATAGTTCGATTATCGATATCACAATTCCGAATGATACAGGGTTCAAATACAGATGAAATACTCAATAATAAATCTGGATATTACAAAAATGTCATGTGTTTCAAGGTCTGAAATGTCATGTTACAAAAAGTATTTTTTACCGGAACTTAAATGGGTGAGATCGTTGTGGAGTTGATAGAATTTTTGATAGCACATTCCATCAGGTCAACTAACAATTTGGGCCAAGATGTGAGATGGAAACACACCTCAATGGTGGTTTGTCATTTTCCAGTCTTAGCTGGGTTCTTTTGTAAATACCTCAAGGATAGTTTTTTGTAATTATACATATATATCTTTAATAATTTCTGGATAGATTGGTTTCAAACATGCAAAAGCTACCCTTGAGGTTTGACCTTATTAGAGAAAGAGTTTGCAAACTTTCAAATTACTAAAATACCCCTGATATTTTATTTTGTCTTACATTGCCCCTAACAAGCAAAAAAACATTTCAAAACCACCCTTCACAGTCACAGTTGGCCCCTTAATTTTATCACTTAATCTAACCTCTCCTGTATTTTTTGTAATGTCGAAAGTTACCTTAATTAGGTCAAACCTCAAGGGTGCATTTTTTATTACCCCTTTCTAAATTGAATGTTTATTATGTGTGATATGTATTGCTTTGGATTGGCAGTTGATGGCTCTTCTGCTATTGAGGCATGCACTTTCCATCACTGGTGATGGAGACGTGGATGGAGATGATGATGATGCATCAACCTTTTTCTCAGTAAGTCGATCAACAATTTCATGTTGTTTAACTATGATTATATGTCGTTACTCGCTATCGATAGATCATATTACTGTGACCATTTGTGAAGTATTCTGACTACTAGTATTCTGACTACTAAATACGGGAAATAATGCCCAAGCGGATGCAATCGCTTCTAATGGAAAGTCTCATGCACGAAATTGGCTAATAGGAAGGAGAGGCAAAAAGGCTGTTTCAACATCAACTCAGGCTCCTCCTACAGACCAGTACGTAACTGAGTTGACGACAAATATAAGGAATGATCTTGAGAGTGAATTAGAAGCAAAGGTGAACATAAAGGTGCAAGAGAACATGACTTTTCTGCTGAAAAAATTGTGAGAAGCTAATCTCGACCTCAACTTGGATATAGGAGAATTTTGTGCCACAATATCAAGTGATCAAGATGATAATGGTACTCCTATGACTCAAGGCGGCACCACCTCTTAGTTATTTTTATATGTAACTTTCGATAACTTATATTTAGACTTGGTACTTTCGAACTTTTGAAGTTAGATTGGTGGTGTTTGCTTGGTTTTGGTACTTTAGAAGTTAAATTTGTAATACCCTGTTGTAATTCAGTCATTATCATTCAGTAATTGTCACGCCGTATTTTTTTCACTCATTAATAATCATTCATCATTCATATTCAATCATTGTATTCACCATTCAGAGCAATTTATATCGTGTATAAGTTATTATTCGTATTTCTACCTGGTTGGAGGATCGAGCCGTGGTTATCATCGTTGACATCTTAATAGTGGGCTGTGTGTGAGGAGTAGCGCACACTACGTACTCTATTTAGCGCGCGCTAATTGAGTACGGGTAGCGCACGCTATCTCTCAGCATTAGCGCACGCTAGCGTGGTTCAGGCAGGCAGTCCAGAAGGCACTGGACTGCAGTTGAGTTGTAGTAGCGCACGTTACGAATGGTACGTAGTGCATGCTAGTGAGTTCGGATAAGGTCGATCAGGCAGAGTCTAGTGGGTACTAGACTGATTTGGAATAATTCATAGCGCATGCTATGAGTAGATATTAGCGTACGCTAATGGTGTAGTAGCGCATGCTGAATTGTGGGTGTAGCGCGTGCTATCGCGAGCAGGTCAGAGGACAGAGGGTTTTGGACTTTAGTTACTGGGCATCAGATATTTTGTTAGCGCACGCTAACATTTCGGATTAACGCACGCTATCGGGAAGGCGTTAGCGCACGCTACCAAGTTCAGAGCGTACGTTAACGAGCCAGTCAGAGCTCACTGGACTATCCGGTTAACCCGCTAGCGCACGCTAAATATGAGGTCATAGCGTGCGCTAATCTGGGAACAGTATAAATTGGACAGTCCAGTCCAGATTTGTCATTTTTCATTTCACTTCACTCCTTCGACGATTCCGGGCGATTTCGGGCGATTTGGAAGCATCTCTTCGAGCTGCACTCACATATCATCATCTTCAAGTTTCTAAGTTAGATTAATCATCATTTCATTCTCTTCGATTCATCAAATCAAGGTAAATGATTCTTGAATATAGAATTTCGGATTTTGAATGTTTTCCTTTTGATCTCTTCGTGTAAGCTTGGTTTTAAGTTGGAATATGTTAGATATGGATTATCTACCTTGGATACATGTATTCCTACGGATTTATTGATGTGTTTCTCGGATTTGATGAATATTTGGAGAATTAATCAAGAACACTTTAGAGTTGACTTTGATATTTGGGGGTTTTCGATTAGATGTTGTCGTTAACTCGATTTGTGGATTCCTATTGGATTATTGATATCATCGGAGGTGTTTTGTTGGATTGAACTACTCATTTTGGGGTTTGGTTCCAATATAGTTGGGGTTGATTATAATCAATGGATGAATGTTTGCTAAGTGTTTGTCTTAATGCCCCAATGAGTTTGGATATTATTGTATCGACTCTTGAAGTGGGTTGTGATCATGTTTGAATCGTTTATTAAGCGGATTATTGGTAGTTGTGTTATTCAAGGTTGTTCGAGTGACCGAAATCTCTTTTTAGGACGTTGTTCGAGGAAGGACTTTCTTCACCGGTATTGTGTAAGTTAATTCTTACTCGGTTAAAAGGATATTCATTCCTTTCGTTGTTGTTCATTCATAATCATAACTCATTCATATGTATTAACCGTATTGAGACTTGTAATTGTCAAATAATCACTTCATTCATGAGGAACGATGGTTCCAATCATTTAATTGAGCTATCATTCACTTCACTATTATTTCATCGGTGAGTCATTCTTGACTTGGTCGGATTGTTATTTATTAATATTCTTCATGGTCATTCTTGTTCATATGACCTTCTGGGTTCATATTGCATGGTCGGGTGGGGATGTGTGGAATTTTTAGTCGTGCACATGATGGTCATGTGTTCGGGTTCACCGACACAATGGACTGTGCACACGGTAACGTACCTCCGTGAGACTAATTAGGTACAAGGATGGGTGTGTCCGGACACTCGTCTTGTGCACTTGCACATACCATTACGGGCGTACTTTGATGCTCCTCTTCAGCTTAATTTCATAATTAAAATATATCATGATGGTGTTTATTCAACTCTTGAGGATTGTTGTTCTGTGTAACTAACCCCGTTGGGGGATGTTGTTTTCAGGTCATGGCAAGGCTAAAGCACGGTAAGAGAACTCTGACGGCGAGGAGTCCCAGTGATACTAGTAGGGGCTCCGAGTCCTTTCAGTCATTCATGTTGTCTTCATTTTATTTTCTGCTACAGATTTCCGTTTGGATACTCATTTTCATTCAGTGTTGTATATTTTATCTTCATATAAAATATACATGTTTTCTGTATTATCTTGAGTGTGTTGTACTTGAAACTCCTCATCGGAGTAATGGATGATATAATGTGGTTTGGTACTATGATTATATTATTTAAGTCACTAATTTTCATTCGCCTGGTGGGTCCCAGTCGGGGGTCCACGGCACTATAATAGTCGCCTATTTTGGGGTGTTACAGAGTTGGTATCAGAGCGTGGTTTTGAATATTACCTTCCGAGTTATGTCTCATTGAAATCATCATTCATTAGACTGGTATCATTGGACTTTCGCGTCACGTGTGACCTGTGCAAGAGCCGAGCCCCTTAGACCAAAGAACAGTAAGATTTCTAACGCCATGGTATAAATTATGTCAATAATAATCACTCATTCATCATTCAACAGTCAACAATCCTCAATCATCATTTTCAGTTTTGATCATGTCGATCATTTTAACTCATTAATCACTCAGTTCATTTCATTGTTCAGTTGTTGATCTTGAGGATCATATCATTAATCTTGTTAACTTGTTCAAGATAATCATTTCAAGAATTTCATCACATAATCATGTCACCTCAGTTGATCATACATATAATCATTATGCTAGAGCGCGTATGCTCGTTTTCATCATTTCATGGCGTAATCATAATGCGATATTCATGCGAGATCTATAATTATCTTGTGACTTTCCTACTTTAGTATGGAGAGAGCATGCAGAGGACGCGGGGGAAGAGGCCGCGGTGCGGTCCGAAACCCAAGAGCTCGTGTGAATACACGCGCGAACGCGAGGAATAATGCTAATTCATCGAGCAGCAATGCTGCCACTCATTCACACGGAATCGATCATTCACTGTCAGGGAGTCGCACCCGGGACACAGCTCATTCAGAAGGTGTTTGGGTTGACCCACTCGCGTTTATGCAGGGCATGATGGCCCAGATGACTCAGATGGCACGCCTCATGGAGACGATGCAGAACTTAACCACACAGAATCAGCAGGCTCCTCTGCCGCCACCTCAGGGGCAGAAGAGGGGTGTGAGCAGTATCATTGGCGACATCTATCGCCAGAGACCACCTACTTTTGAGGGCTCATCTGAGCCGGCGGATATTGTTCACTGGCTTGAGCATTTCGAGAAGTTGTTTGCTACGGTGGAGTGTCCCGAAGGGCACAAAGTTTCAGTTGCGGCTTACTATCTGGGTAAGAGAGCTCATTCATGGTGGTTATCGTTGAAGCCCACCGACGGATCATGTACTTGGGATCAATTCAAGACTCTCATGATGGAGAGGTATTATCCAGCCCCACTCAGAGAGGCCAAGTTATCAGAATTACTCACTCCCTACCCCTCGGCGGAAGATGATGTTCTCGCCATCGCCGAGAAATTCCAGGAGCTACTTTCTTTCGTATCACCTATTATTCACTCAAATGCGGACAAGATCAAGTATTTCAGCAAGAGGTCGAAACCTCGTATGCGGATGCAGTTGCTTAATCACAATTGTACCACTCTGGCCGAGTTCATCGAGAAAGATCTTACTTATGAGCTTACTGCTAAGGAGATTGCTAAGCAGCAACCTTCATCTGCTAGCAAGAAGTCTAAGAATCGCAATCTGTCTGAAGGCAGTCCGGCAACTTTCAAGAAGCCTCGTGTGGGCTCTACTTTTTCTGAGTGACCTCCTATGGTGCCTAGACCCGTGGAACCTCAGTCCCGAGTGGCCAGTT
This sequence comes from Orobanche coerulescens, assembly GCA_033398695.1. NCBI lineage: Eukaryota > Viridiplantae > Streptophyta > Magnoliopsida > Lamiales > Orobanchaceae > Orobanche > Orobanche coerulescens. Next base: position 186,868 of record JAWKAU010000031.1, read on the forward strand.
CGGCCATCACCTGTTTCAACTATGAAGAACAGGGTCATTTCAGCACAAAGTGTCCGAGGCAGACTATCACATGCCATAACTGTGGAATTGCTGGGCATAAGGCCCGTTTTTACCGAAGGGACTCCAAACCTACTCCGGTGTCATCTCAGGCCCCGAGGCAGTCAGCAGTTCAGAATCAAGCCACTCAGTCCGCGTCGTACAAGACGACGGGAGCAAACAAAGGCGGAGCCAAAAGCTATCAGATGGGAGCGTCCGGTTCGGGGGCCGGCAAGCCCCGAATTTCTGAGATGAAAAAGACCGACGATCCGGAGGCCCGAATTATCTCAGGTACACTCGATATTCTATCTCAACCTGTGTGTACCCTTTTGATACTGGTGCATCGCATTCATTCATTTCCGAGTCATATTTGAGTAGACTACGTCTGGGTAGTGCTACTAGTTGTGAGCCTTATGTCATTGGTCTACCTGATGGTAGAAGAATTATTGGAAATCGTGAGATTAAGGATTTTCCGATTCAGCTTCATGGCTGTGATTGGTTAGCAGACCTAATCGTGGTAGATTTACCAAGAGACGACGTCATCTTGGGTATTGATTGGATGGATCGTCACGATGCCATCATTAGTATCCGTAAGCGTATGGTCACTATCATTTCAGACGATGGAGTCGAATGTGTATTTCAGGGAGGTAATCCCAGTTGTTTCGGGAGAGTCATCAACTTGATGAAAGTGGTGAAATTACTCAGTCAGGGGTGTGTTGTCTATTGGTGCTATATGACCAAAACCGAGAAATCACCAATAATGTTGGAAGATATTCCGGTAGTGAGAGAATATGCCGATGTATTTCTAGACGAGTTACCTAGTTTGCCTCCACAAAGAGATGTGGAATTCACGATTGAGTTGGAGCCTGGTACGTCTCCAATATCGAAGGCACCGTATCGGATGGCCCCGATCGAAATGCAGGAACTAAAGAATCAATTGGAGGATTTGACCGAGAATGGTTATATCCGACCGAGTGCGTCCCCGTGGGGAGCACCAGTGTTATTTGTCAAGAAGAATGAAGGTTCATTTTGTTTGTGTATTGACTATCGGGAGTTGAATAGGGTGACGATAAAGAATAAATATCCTCTACCCCGTATTGATGATCTTTTGGATCAAATTCAGGGAGCTTCAGTATTTTCCAAGATCGACTTAAGATCTGGATATCATCAGTTACGAATTCGAGAGTCGGATATCGCAAAGACGGCATTCCGAACATGCTATGGTCATTATGAGTTTATGGTAATGCCGTTTGGGTTAACTAATGCACCTGCGGTATTCATGGAGTTAATGAATCGGGTTTTCATTAACTATTTGGATCAGTTCGTGGTTGTCTTCATTGATAACATTTTAATTTATTCTCGTGACCGGGAGGAGCACGAATTTCACCTTCATCAGGTTCTCGACGTATTGACACGAGAGCAACTTTATGGAGAGTTTTCCAAATGTGAGTTCTGGATATCCGAAGTGACGTTTCTCGGACATGTAATTTCATCAGACGGAGTTCGTGTCGACCCTCAGAAGACGGAGGCTATCCGAGATTGGCAACCTCCGAAGAATGTTAAGGACATCCGAAGTTTTCTCGGATTAGCAGGGTATTACCAGCGATTTATGGAAGGATTTTCTAAAATCCCTTAACCCATGATGAACATTTTGCGGAAGGATAAGAATTACATGTGGTCCGACGCGTGTCAACAGAGTTTTGAGGAACTCAAGAGCCGATTAATTTCAGCACCTGTCCTTTCCTTGCCACAAGGGACGGAAGGATTTGTGGTTTATAGTGACGCGTCCAGACACGGTCTTGGATGTGTATTAATGCAGAACGTGAAAGTTATTGCTTATGCTTCACGACAGTTGAGACCTTACGAGGTTAATTATCCGACCCACGACCTGGAGCTAGCAGCCGTGGTATTCGCATTGAAGATTTGGCGTCATCACCTTTATGGCGTCACCTGTCAGATTTTCACCGATCATAAGAGTTTGAAGTATATATTTACTCAGAAGGAGTTAATATGCGACAGAGACGGTGGTTAGAACTAATCAAAGATTATGATATTGAGATACTATACCACCCGGGCAAGGCGAACGTTGTCGCCGACGCCTTGAGTCGTAATTCCGTTCAGGAGCTAATGCTTCCTCGTTTGATTGTTCATAAGGAACTTCAACAGGAACTCCTAAGATCTGAGGTCGAAGTTTGGTTACAACGAGTACAAGGGCAACTTTGTACGTTATAGATTTCATCGCCACTTGAGGAGGCGATCAGAGTGAATCAGGGTTCGGGCCCATCTTTGTTGCGCATTCGAGATGATATGACTCAGGGGAAAGCCCCTGGATTTTTGGTCCACGAGGATGGACTTTTGCGATTTAAGAACCGGTTATGTGTTCCGGCGAGTGACGAGTTGAAAAACTCGATTTTGAAAGAAGCTCATACTACCCCATATTCCATTCATCCGGGGTCTAGCAAGATGTACAAAGACTTGAAACAAAATTACTGGTAGAGTAATATGAAGCGAGAAGTCGCGGAATTTGTTTCAATATGTTTAACCTGTCAGCAAGTCAAGATAGAACATCAGCAACCGGAGGGTATGCTGAAACCGCACCCTATTCCAGAGTGGAAGTGGGAAGATATTTCGAGGGACTTCATCACTAGTTTGCCGACGAGTCGTCGTGGCATGAATACAATTTGGGTAATTGTGGACCGCTTAACTAAATCAGCTCATTTCCTTGAGATTGAGGATACGTGGGGTCCCGAGAGACTTTCCCAGTTATTCATCAAAGAGATAGTGAGATTGCACGGTACTCCTAAGAGTATTGTTTCTGATCGTGACAGGCGATTCATGTCACATTTTTGGAAATCCGTTCATCATGCTATGGGAACTCGGCTTAATCTCAGCACATCTTTTCATCCTCAGTCCTACGGACAATCAGAGAGGACTATTCAGACATTGCAGGACATGTTGAGGGCATATGTTCTCGATTGGAAGGACGATTGGGAAACCCAACTACCGTTGATCGAGTTCACGTACAATAATAGTTGGCATGCTTCGATTCAGATGGCACCTTACGAGGCCTTGTACGGTCGTCGTTGTCGATCTCATTTGTGTTGGGATGACTTATCAGAATCAATCGGCACCGAGCCTGATATGCTTATAGCCGCCCGTGAGAAGGTAGCTTTGATTAGGAGTCGTTTGTTGACCGCTCAGAGTCGACAGAAATCATATGCATATAACCGTCGTCGGCCATTAGAGTTCGAGGCGGGTGACCACGTTTTGGTCAAGGTGTCCCCGAGTCGAGGTATCTTCCGTTTCGGGAAGCGTGGGAAGTTGAGTCCAAGATTCATTGGACCGTTTGAGATTTTGGATCGAGTAGGTAATCTGGCTTATCGATTGGCCTTACCTCCGGCATTAAGCCGAATTTATAATGTTTTTCACGTCTCTCAGTTGCGGAAGTATGTTGCCGACCCGAGTCACATACTTCATTTTGATGAAATCGAGATCGCGGATGATCATTCGTATGAGGAGAGTCCTATACGAGTTTTAGAGCGGCGAATCAAACAGTTGAGGAACAAGACGATTCCTTTGGTTAAGATCCAGCGGTCTAGAAACGGAGTCGAAGAGGCTACATGGGAAACCGAGGATAGTATGCGTGAGAGTTATCCCGAGTTGTTTGACCCTTATTTCAGGGACGAAACTCTTTTAAGGGGGGTCTATGTAATACCCGGTTGTAATTTAGTTATTATCATTCAGTAATTGTCACGCCGTATTTTTTTCACTCATTAATAATAATTCATCATTCATATTCAATCATTGTATTCACCGTTCAGAGCAATTTGTATCGTGTATCAGTTATTATTCGTCTTTCTACCTGGTTGGAGGATCGAGCCGTGGTTATCATCGTTGTCATCTTAATAGTGGGCTGTGTGTGAGGAGTAGCGCACACTACGTACTCTATTTAGCGCGCGCTAATTGAGTATGGGTAGCGCATGTTACCTCTCAGCATTAGCGCACGCTAGCGTGGTTCAGACAGGCAGTCCAGAAGGCACTGGACTGTAATTGAGTTGTAGTAGCGCACGCTACGAATGGTAAGTAGCGCGCGCTAGTGAGTTCGGATAGCGCACGCTATGCTAGCAGTGTAGCGCGCGCTAAGGTCGATCAGGCAGAGTCTAGTGGGTACTGTACTGACTTGGAATAATTCATAGCACACGCTATGAGTAGATATTAGCATACGTTAATGGTGTAGTAGCGCATGCTGAATTATGGGTGTAGCGCGCGCTATCGCGAGCAGGTCAGAGGACAGAGGGTTCTGGACTTCAGTTACTGGGCATCAGATAGCGCACGCTAACATTTCGGATTAACGCACGCTATCGGGAAGGCGTTAGCGCACGCTACCAAGTTCATAGCGTACGTTAATGAGGCAGTCAGAGCTCATTGGACTATCCGATTAACCCTCTAGCGCACACTAAATATTAGGTCATAGCGTGCGCTAATCTGAGAACATTATAAATTGGACAGTCCAGTCCAAATTCGTCATTTTTCATTTCACTTCACTCCTTCGATGATTCCTGGCGATTTCGGGCGATTTGGCAGCATCTCTTCGAGCTGCACTCACCTATCATCATCTTCAAGTTTCTAAGTTGGATTAATCATCATTTCATCCTCTCTGATTCATCAAATCAAGGTAAATGATTCTTGAATCTAGAATCTGATTTTGAATGTTTTCCTTCCGATCTCTTCGTGTAAGCTTGATTTTAAGTTGAAATACGTGAGATATGGATTATCTACCTTGGATACATGTATTCTTATGGATTTATTGATGTGTTTTTCGGATTTGATGAATATTTGGAGAATTAATCAAGAACACTTTAGAGTTGACTTTGATATTTAGGGGTTTTCGATTAGATGTTGTCGCTAACTCGATTTGTGGATTCCTCTTGGATTATTGATATCATCGGAGGTGTTTTGTTGGATTGAACTACTCATTTTGGAGTTTGGTTCCGATATAGTTGGGGTTGATTATAATCAAAGGATGAATGTTTGCTAAGTGTTTGTCTTAATGCCCCAATGAATTTGGATATTATTGTATCGACTCTTGAAGTGGGTTGTGATCATGTTTGAATCGTTTATTAAGCGGATTATTGGTAATTGTGTTATTCAAGGTTGTTTGAGCGACCGACATCTCTTTTTAGGACGTTGTTCGAGGAAGGAATTTCTTCACCGGTATTGTGTAAGTTAATTCTTACTCGGTTAAAAGGATATTCATTCCTTTCGTTGTTGTTCATTCATAATCATAACTCATTCATAATGTATTAACCGTATTGAGACTTGTAATTGTCGAATAATCACTTCATTCACGGGGAACGACAGTTCCAATCATTTCATTGAGCTATCATTCACTTCACTATTATTTCATCGGTGAGTCATTATTGACTTGGTCGGATTGTTATTCATTAATATTCTTCATGGTCATTCTTGTTCATATGACCTTCTGGGTTCATATTGCGTGGCCGGGTGTGGATGTGTGGAATTTTTAGTCGGGCACATGATGGTCATGTGTTCGGGTTCACCGACACAATGGACTGTGCACACGGTAACGTACCTCCGTGAGACTAATTAGGTACAAGAACGGGTGTGTCCGAACACTCGTCTTGTGCACATGACATACCATTACGGGCGTGCTATGATGCTCCCCTTCAGCTTAATTTCATAATTAAAATATATCATGATGGTGTTTATTCAACTCTTGAGGATTGTTGTTCTGTGTAACTGACCCTGTTGGGGGATGTTGTTTTCAGGTCAAGGCAAGGCTAAAGCACGGGAAGAGAACGCTGACGGCGAGGAGTCCCAGTGATACTAGTAGGGGGGGCCCAGTCCTTTCAGTCATTCATGTTGTCTTCATTTTATTTTCCGCTGCATATTTCCGTTTGGATACTCATTTTCATTCAGTGTTGTATATTTTATCTTCATATAAAATATACATGTATTCTGTATTATCTTGGGAGTGTTGTACTTGAAACTCCTCATCGGAGTAATGGATGATATAATGTGGTTCGGTGCTATGATTATATTATTTAGGTCATTAATTTTCATTCGCCTAGTGAGTCCCAGTCGGGGGTCCACGGCACTGTAATAGTCGCCTAGTTTGGGGTGTTACAAAATTGGTGGTTTGCTGTTTATTTTGTATTGGCAGACTTGGATGGTTATTGGCAGCGTTGCTTGATTTTAAATTAGGACTTTATTTTGGATGGGTTGATGTAAAAATCAAATGGTGTTGCATTTTATAAAAAACCTAGTGTTGCCTTAAAAAAATTGGTGTTGCCTAAAATCAAAAAATAATGTTGCAAAACAAAATGTGGGGCCCCTGACGTGGCAATAGTGTGGGATCCATTGCTTCCCTGGCAACAATGTGGGACCCACTGATGACGTGGCACCAAGGTGGGATCCCATTGCTGACGGCACCAATACGGCCCCCACTGATGATGTGGCAACATGTGGGCCCATGTTTTATTGCTTTTATGCAATCTTAGGCAATACCGTTTCTTGTTGCCTTACTTGGTTATGTTGTTGCATTATATGCATAATGCAATACTTTTGTTCTGTTACAGTAGAGAGAAAATATGTTGCCTTAGGGTTTAAAGGCAACGGCCGTATTGGCAACAAGGGTTTGGTGTTGACTTTTGCCTAAGGCAACATTTTTTGTGTCTTCTGCAACAATAAACAGGGCTTGCCTATGAGCACTTATGGCATAGTGCTTCACATAATTTATTATTTTTTATGAGTTTTACACCTTCCATTGAGTGACCATGTGCACTATTAATTATTTATCTCATCATCGTGGAGTCAGGATGACCTAGGCGTTCATGCCATAATGTCAATATTTTGGGATCCTCTTTTATTATCAAATTACATTCAGTTTCATGAATATGTGTATAATATAATCCACGAGATAATTGTGGTAGTTTTTCCAGTATTTGTTTCTTTCCCAAAATATTAGCAGTAATGTACATATATTTTATATTACTTTCAGTTACTGTTTCAGTATCATATCCTTGACGGTATATGTCATTAAAGCTCAACAAGTTTCTCTTAGATTTTGGAGAAAATAAAGCATTATTAATGACAAACTTTGTTCCATTTGGTAATATGAATTTAGCATTACCTGTTCCTTCAATCAAGTTCGCGGGACCTAAAATTGTATTTATTACCGCTTTTGTAGATTGTACCTCAGTAAAATATTTCTTATTTTTAAGGATTGTATGAGTTGTGCCACTGTCCGGGATGCAAATGTCTTCAATACTTTCCATACTCAAACTCCTTAATGAATAAGAATAGAAGACTAAAAGATGGTAAGTTAGCTTAATATAATAACATTTATTAAATACTTCATACAAATTTCAAATGAGATAATACGCATTTTAAACAAGAGAATATAAACAAGAGAATACAAACAAGTACAATAAAGATGCAACAAACATGGAAATCACATATTTATTTATTTATTTATTTTATTCCATGTACATGTCCACGTTTGCACCCTCAGTAAAATCTGAGGCTTCTAGGTAAGTTGAGTCGTCCTCAGGTTCATGTTCATGAAAATTGACTTCCTTTTCTTTATTTTTCAGAGATGCCTTATATATTTTACAAATATGGCCTGGCATTCTACATGCCTTAGCCCAATGTCCCTTTTTCCCGCATCTGAAACAAGAATTTTCATTTTTATTGGATGAACCTTCTTGGACATACTTATCTTTGTCTTGTTGGTTTTTATTAATCATTTCATTTTTGGGAGGCCTAAAGTAATCTCCATAATCACGGCCACGACCTCGACCTCAACCACGAAAGTGGCCGCGACTGTGTCCCCGACCTCGAACTCTAAACCAACCATGACCACCACGTCCTTGATTAGTAGTTGTGTCATTTGCTTCAGGAATCGCCATCACCCCTGTAGGACGAGACTGGTGATTCTTTATCAACAGATCATTATTCTTTTCAGCAAGTAAGAGAGCTGCAATTAATTCAGAGTATTCGGTATATCCCCGTATTCTGTATTGTTGTTGTAGTATTAGATGTGACGTATAGAATGTAGCATAAGTCTTTTCCAGTTTTTCACCTTCTGTTATGATTTTACCACAAAACTCTAGTTGTGATACAATTCCGAACATAGTATAATTATATACGCTCACACTTTTAAAATCTTGGAATCTTAACTTGTTCCATTCATCAACTAGTGCGGGTAATAACACTTGATTTTGATACCCAAATCTTTTCTTAAGATTGTCCCATAAAATTTTGGGATCATCCACGTTCATGTACTCTGGTTTTAATCCCTCATCAAGATGTTGCCTCATGCATTTTAATGCTTTTGCTTTATTCATAGAAAGCTCTTTTTCATATACCTCCTTTTCTTTCTTAGCATCTGGCACATTATTTATTAGAATATTTTCGAGTCCTTTGCACTTGAGATGTATCTTCACATCATTTGTCCAAGACATATAATTGTCTCCATTAAGATTTAAGGAGCGAAATCGAGCTTAAGATTGGACATGGTTATCTATTACAAAGCATATGATTGAAATATAATTAACACATAGCTATTACATTGAATGATGTCAGCTAAACAAAAGTATAACTGAAATTATTACTCTATACAAATATCATTCATGCTTAAATATTAAACACAACAAACCAACTAAAAACTAAAAGAAGAATCGTGACCATCATAATGATGATCATATATGTATTACTAAAGCAATCGACTTGAGTGTAGCATATGATGAAATTGAAAAATGTAATAAAAATGAGGAAAGTCATAAAATATTTACCCATTTTGTAAAAATAGGTAGATATTTTGGAGATAATTAATAAGTATGGAGTATAATATGAGTATTTATAGATTTGATTTTTGTAATATGACCGTTTATAACCGTTGGAGAAAAGAAGAAAAAAATTTATTGTATTGTTAATTATCATTAAAATTGGTGAATATGTTCTTATATATTTTAATGAACAAACCGTCGGTAATTAGAGTTTGGGGAATGGAAATTCATATATATAGTTAGTTATAATAATATCACTACTCGATTATAAAATCTTTCATGACTACTAAAAATAAAAATATCACTACTCGATTATAAAATCTTTCGTGGTCTTATGAATGGAGATTTTGTATTCCTCCATTAGTAATTCTCTACAAAATATAGATGAAGATTCAACTCTTCACTAATAACTGGAGATTTTAACTCTTCAAATAAAATTAGGTGAAGATTTTTACACTTCACACAAATTCATTATTATTTAGGCCCTACATATAATTAGTCCATAGTCCAAGAATCATCTTAAAAATAAGATTGAGCTTAGGTCCTTACGCATATAAATTTAAATTGATGATATTTACATAATTATTATATTTGCTTAAATATATTAATTATCATCAATAATGATATTAGATTAATATCATATCTAAATATTATTATTACATAAATTAAATATAAATAAAGTTAAGGATGATGTACCAATATATCGAGTCCGGCTGGGATTAAATCGGTAGAGCTCGTGCTGATAACGTGTTGTAAAATCGGATATTTTATCACTTCACAATGTATATCTTGTATATTGTAATATATATTACTACAATATAAGCATAAAGGAGGATGAAAGAAGATGAAGAAATTGATCTTTTATTAGAATGAATTATATCTACAAAGCTCTACCAAAGAGGTCTATTTATAGCTCAAATTTACATGCTATACAACAAATTAATATTATTTATTTTACAACACACTTGTCTTTATATTAGATATTTCAATCCAATAGTTGATTGAATTATTGATTGTTGATCCCACATATCATTATTGATGATATTATAATAATAACGAGATGCGTTAAAAATGTCATTTTGTTCTGGATTGTTTAGATGCTCGTGTTTTGATAAATTAATTTCCCGCAATTTAAATTAGATTTAGTTTGACTAAAATAAAAATACGATATTTTATTTTAAGGGAATTAATTCAATGAAATATTTTTTTTTATCCATAACAAATTAAAATTATCAGTTGCGTGAATTAATTAGATTAATTTTAATAGATATATTAATTTTATATTATTTATACCATTACTTTGATGCATTGCATTTGATGTGTGATGGCGATGTAGTTTATGGACCTAGTTTTTGAATCTTTATTCGATGGGTTGTAATGGCCGTTTTGAGCCAATTTATTTTTACAAGAAAATTTGTACAGGACACAATTTTCGACGATGTAATAAATTTATTAGATGTGACGAAGAACCAAGGATGAACCGCCAAGAAGACGAAGATTCAAGACATGTAATTTGATTACTTATATTTTATAGGTCAATGATGAATCGGTACTTAGGAATGGTCCATGAACTGCATGTTGCTAGATACTAGGTTGTGGATGTTTTCATATTGGATGACAATAAAACAAACTGACAAACTGCGCTTATAAATAGATTAATGTGTAAAGTGTAACATCTAATTGCGTAATACTCACACTTACAAACACTAAGTTATAAAGGCTACGAGGTTTCACATCCTCCGTCAAACTCATGGAAAATTGAAATCTAAACCAAATTATTATTCTTATGAGTATGTTGCGTAATGTTTTTGGAGAAGGTCGATAAATTCCTAGAGTGCATTAGATGCCTTCGGTTGTGACAAATCGAACCCCTAGAAGCCATATGGGTTGTCGGGTAAGATTCAATTGTCACACTAATATGATTTGACGGTTTAACCTTAGATAGTTCAGCGAGCCATAGAATCCGTATGGGTTGAGGGCAAGTGAACTAGGGGTAAGAGAAGATCGAATCATCCATTAGATGGATTGGAGTTAGACACCACTTTATAAAGAATGATAGACTAGAAACCGTATGAGTTGTCCTCTATTAAACTTTATAAGAAACTCGATCACCACTATTAAGTCAACCAAGACTTCCAAATTTTATATAGGAGCGTGTAATGCCGATAAAATAATGAGAGTCAAGTTAATGAATATAGAAATTCCTTCAAATTTTATACTTGGATCATAATAAACAATCACTAACGAATCTAGTATTATTCTCTGTCGTTAAACAAACAACACTCTCAAAATGATGTTGAGCCACTATAAATATTACTCGAAAAGAACACTCTGACTGGTCCAAATTTTATGGACTGGTTGCGGAACTTGAGGATTGTCCTTGTGATGGAAATGCTGCGGTAAGTCTTGGAGGCGGACATCCTAACGGCTCCTACAAGAATCGAGCCAATCAGGAAGAAGTCGACGCTCATGAGAAATGGGTGAAAGACGACATAAGAGTGTGTGGGTACATGTTAGGATCAATGACTAATGAGCTTAAACTTTCCCATGAAAAGTTGATGTATTCGATAGCCATCTTAGCGCACTAGATTGAGCTCTAGGGAGAGCATAGTCAAACTGCTAGATATGAGATATCTTGTTGCGTGTCGTGGTATGTTGTCGGGAAGCTGTGTCATTGTACTGACTTAAAGACTTTTCTTATGTCAACATATGTTACGTATGTAACATGTACATTACATACCATAACTATTGAAGATTAGCGTGCACTAACGTACCTGGGAGTTCGAGGCGGTGGCCTCTGGAAAGGCCACAATATATGTAATGCTTTGCAAGTAGCACATGTTATTGTTGCTTTCGTACATATGTTGGATGTGTTACGTACGTTAAGATGCCTGAGGGATGGAGGTAGTGGCCTCTATGCAGAGCATTACATATGTAACATTTCGGTGTTTGCGTATGCAAGGGTCATTTCGTATGTAACCTTATGTGTGTTGTGTATGTAAGATGTCGCGGTCTATATATAGGCCGACAACATACTTCATTTCAGGATTTTCTTTCCTTTCTCCCCCTTTGTTTTTCTTGCGCAATTTTGGATGAGAAGTCGAGAGTTGTGGTATGTGGCATTGTGGTTCATCATTTCGCCCATATCGAATGTAATCCTCTTCTATTTGGGTTGACTTTTCGGAGTTTTGTTCTTGATTCATGATTTTAGTCTGATTTGATGAATCAATTGGTATTGTTCGGTGTTATTGATCGTATTTTGTGGATTAGATATCCGTATCTCGAATTCCTTCAACCCTGTTTGTGACTTTGGTGTTCTTGAGAAATCTTGAACATTTAATGTTCGATTAGATGTTTCAATAGATTTTCCTTCGGGTGTTGGGCGTATCTGTAATATCCGGATTTATTATTGTGTATTTCATCTGTTTTGAACCCTGTATTATTCAGAATTGTGATATCGATAATCGAAGTATGATATTCTCGTATTTGAACCCTTGTACATGATTATGGCAACATATAAATTTTCCCATGCAAATACGTGATAACGTACGCTAACAAGGATAGCTTAACGTACATTATCTGTCAGAATTAGCGTACGCTACGAATGTAGCGTAGTATGTGTTAATCAGTCAATTATTGAGGTGGGCGGCTAGCACATGCGCCAGCCGGACGTGGGTCCGGATAAGATTCCCGCGGGCGAACCTGGACAAATTTGGAGTCAACGCTAATTAGCGTGCGCTAAGGATATTGCGATAGCGTGCGCTAAATAACGTACGTACAGAAATGTTATAAAAGGGACAACAACCCATTTTACTTGGTTTACATTTCCTTCACTTGTCCTTCGTTCTTGAGAGGCCAGAGAGCCTTATATCCTCCTTAAACACACTTAGACCACCTCTTTTTGATCATTAAAGATTGGATGTCACTTGTGATTGATCATTGAAGTGGAGAAACACCTTGGATTGGCATAAAAACAACCGGAGTTGGATTCTACCTTTTTGACTCGGTGTTTTTTTCATCTTAAGGTATGTTAATTCTTTCTCCAGCCTTAGATTCGTGTTCTGAAGAATAAGATGAATCATGCTATCAAGATATTGAGTTCCATTGGTGAATTATTCAAACAAATATCATATTTAGATGTTGGAATGATTATGCTTATGATATCGTCGTTGAAACATCGTAGTTGGAATCTTAGTACATCAAATGATGAGAGGAATATTCTGAGATTGATTATCCGTATGAATAACATTGCCCTATTGATCGTAAACTTGGAGTTGATGTCACTTTTGTTAAAAGGACCTTAGAAAAAATCATCTTAGGTTGTACCCTTTCTTACAAGATGGAATTGGTAGTTCACCTTTAAGATGAAGTCTGAATGTATTATGACAATGGAATCTCATCAACCTGAGATCACCGAACTTCACATGAGAATGATAATCGAGTTGAATATAAGAATTGTGATGATATTCATTTCCTTGAATTCAAAGATGATTGAATCCGTAAGATCATTCATAAGTTATGAATATGATATGTAGACGGGTAACGTACGTTAATCACTGAGGAGTTCGTAAGTTTTATCACCGTTAGAACAGTCTGCTACCCAGTAGTGAAACTGCCATGCATGCTTAGCGTACGCTAAGCTATGTAGATTAACGTACGCTATCGGGCATGTTTAGCGTACGCTACGTTTGGTACGTAACGTACGTTATGTCATCAGGCGAGACAGTCAGCTGATCAGAGAGGACTGTCGATGCATAGTTAGCGTACGCTAGACTTTGTTGTTTACGTGCGCTAACGAGCATGCTTAACGCACGCTAGATAGAATACGTAATGTACGCTAAGCAGTTCAGGCAGATTACATTTTATGAACTTTCGGCCATAAATTGGATTGTTAGACATTTGTACGACGTGAGATAAATTCTATATTATTTCTTTTGTTAAGGTTCGAGCTTAGCAACGTGTTTAATCGAAGGGGATGACCTTCGAGCATTTTGATATTCGTGGAAGTCTTCCTTGTCTTCGAATCGAGGCAAGTACCTTAATTGTTTTATGTATTGATGTTATACGTATTGTTGTATATGTATGTCGTTGTTGTATGTACACCTCGTGTTGGTCCGATGGGATCATCGGGGGATCTATGCTAGCGTGCGCTGGATCATCGGATAGGTTTTTCCACCTCGGGTTGGTTTGACGGAATCATCGGGGGTTCTAGGCAGTGAACGCTGGATCATCGGAATTACCATGTGTATGTTGTGGTATCATGTTATCATATGTATGTTATTATTGAGTTTCTCGTAGGAGAAGACTCTTTGGTTCTTTGTCATTTATATTGTTATTATTCTTCGTGAGATGTTGAATAATATGTTGTGGCACTTGTACTAGCATCGTTGTGCTAACCCCTTCGGGGGTGAACATTTGCTTATGTTCAGGATCCAGGAGAGTGGGGAAACAACCACTGGAGTTGCATGACGACGAGGGTGCAGAGTGATGTTCTGACCGGGTTTATTTGTCTATTGTTTGTATCGTTTTAATAAGTACTCCAGTATATCGTCGTTTGTGATGATTTGGATGTGGTGATGTATTAATACTTTTCCTTTGGACATTTGTATTTTCAGTATTGGTCAAAACTGTTGTATCTTATTTCAGTTACTTTCGTACGTTGGTATCTGTTATTGTCTTTTCCTTTCTTCAGCCTTGTAAATCCCTATTTAAAGAATTTAGGGCGCTGTAATATTCCTGAATATATCGGGGGTGTTACAGAATACGGTATCAGAGCTAATATTATGGATATCTTTGCCATTGGGTTAAAATAGGGGTCGTATACATCTTTTGAGGTAACCGGCCGTGAATAACATCACTGAACTGCCTACGTCTACATGCGAGCGGTGGTTGTAAGTTCCTAAACTCTATCTCGTCCTTTTCGTATTGTATCTCTTTATACTTGAACATTAAACGATATTGTTTCCTGTATTGAGTATTTATGCTTGCAGTATGTTGAGAGGTGGACGTGGACGTGGTCGTGGTCGTGGACGCGGACGAAGGAATGCCGAAAGAGAAGCTTCGCCTTCTAATCAGGCCAGCCACAGCTCAGGCGAGCCATAGAGATCTATTAATAATGAACCGGAACCTGATGTGCCCGAAATCCTTCATAAGGTGGTGAACCAGATGACTCAGTTCACCCAAGTCGTGGACTGAATGCAGGTGGCAGTAGGGTTACAACAGGGAGTCGACATCAGGGTATCCCAGACATGGGAAATCGATGCGACTGATGGCTGCAAGAGGTGGAGAAGATGCAACCACCTAAATTCGACGTTATTTCTGAGACTCCCACCTGGGATCATTGTTTAAAGGAATTGGAGGAAATTTTTGCTGGGATTAACTGCCCAGACGATCGGAGAGCCTCTATTGCTCAGTACCTTCTGATAGGGGAAGCATCCGAGTGGTGGGAAGCCATCCGGCCTGCAGATCATGATGCGGACTGGACAAAATTTAAATTGATGATGGAAGCTCAAAACTGCCCTCGTCTTGTGAGGGAAGCCAAAGTTCGGGAGTTTTTCTCCGCTGAGCCTTCAGATGTGCCAGTATCTCAGGCAATTAAGATGTTTAACCAACAGCTGGAATTTGTTCGACATATGGTCAGAACAGATGCAGAAATGATGATCCATTTTGATATGAGAATGAAACCAGAAATCCAGAGGTACATGTCCGGTTTTGAATGTAACACTCTCCGTCAATACCAGGATAAAGCATTGGCGTATGAAATCAAGGAAGCAGCAATGGAGAAATTTACAGAATCCAAGAACCAGAAAGTCTCTGGTAGTTTCACAGAGCACAAGAGAAGCGGGGCCCGCAAGGCCCAATCATCCTCCCATTCATTTAAGAAACCTTCGCACCCATCTAAGAGCGGAAGGAACTTCGGAGCAGCATCAACCACGACGGATGTCACCAGGAAATGCTTTAACTATGCTCAGACGGGGAACTATCGACGGAATTGCCCCCTACCTGCCGTGACTTGTTTTGATTGTGGTCGAGACGGACATCGTGCGGTGTTCTGTGAAGAGGCTGCAAAGTCTTTTAGAGACCGTACACCACAACCAGTCCAGAAGGAAGCCAGTATCCAACAAACGCAGCAAAGTGTTCAGATGCCTCAGAATTTTGGCCGCGGATGAGGCAGAGGACAGTGGGACTGAAAGGGTACATCGAGTGCCGGATCTTTTCCCCCACATATGTACGAGATGAGGAGAACAGACATTCAGGATGCTGCTGTCGCATCAGGTACTGTTCAGATCCTTTCCCAACCAGTTAGCATTTTATTCGATACAGGAGCTATGCATTCATTTATATCCTTGTCTTGTGTAAATCGTTTGAATATTTCTAGTTTTCATGATTGTGAACCTTATGTTGTGGGTTTACCGAGCGAAGAAAGGATTGTTGGAAACTTAGAAACTAGAGATTTTCCTGTATCGTTTTGAGGTAGAGAGTGGCTCTCAAATTTGATTGTGATAGAAATGCAAGGAGGCGACCTGATACTCGGAGATGATTGGCTTAATCGATATGGAGCTATTGTAAACTACCGAAAGAGGAATATCTCGCTGATCGCTGACGATGGTTCCGAAATACTGTTTGAAGGATGGAAACCAGGAAGCTCAGGAAAAATGATCAAGGCGATGAAAGCAGTCAAATTATTGAAACAGGGCTGTATCGGATACTGGTGCTATGCAATGAAGAAAGAAGACGAAATTGTGGAACTTTCATCCATTCCTGTTGTGAACGAATTTCCGGATGTATTCCCTGACGAGTTACCTGGACTACTTCCACGACGGGATGTAGAATTCACCATCGAGCTGGAACCCGGAGCTACACCAATTTCTAAGGCACCATATCGTATGGCACCTACTGAGATATATGAACTGAAAAAGCAACTGGAGGAGTTACTAGACAAAGGCTATATCCAGCCAAGCGTTTCGCCTTGGGGAGCACCAGTTCTTTTTGTCCGGAAAAAGGATGGATCGCTTCGACCGTGTATTGTCTATCGAGAGCTGAACAAGATGACGATTAAGAACAAGTATCCGTTGCCACAGATTGATGATTTTTTTGACCAGTTACAAGGAGCAACTGTGTTTTCTAAAATCGACCTGAGATCAGGATATCATCAGCTAAGGATTAAGGAATCTGATGTTCCGAAATCAGCGTTCAAAACTCGTTACGGACACTATGAGTTTGTAGTGATGCCGTTTGGTCTCACTAATGCACCTACTGTATTCATGCAATTGATGAACCGAGTGTTCATCGAATATTTGGATAAATTTGTGGTTGTGTTCATTGATGACATTCTGGTGTATTCTATGAGCCCGAAAGAGCATGCACAGCATTTACGGATTGTGTTAGACCTGTTGAGGAATGAACAATTGTACGCCAAACTTTCTAAGCAGGAATTCTGGCTAAAGGAAGTAATGTTCCTCGGCCATGTGGTATCAGCTGAAGGAGTCCGAGCAGATCCTCAGAAGATCAAAGCAGTTATGGATTGGAAGCCTCCAAATAACGTGAAAGAAGTCCGGAGTTTCTTAGGACTTGCTGGATATTATCGTCGGTTCGTGGAAGGGTTTTCCAAAATTACCCGCCCACTTACTCGACTACTGCAGAAAACTCAAAAGTTTGAGTGGAACGAGTTGTGCCAAAATAGCTTTGATGAATTGAAGAAGAGATTGATGACGGCACCGATTTTAGCACTCCCATGGGGAACTGGAGGATTTATAATTTACAGTGATGCTTCGAACCAAGGACTCGGATGCGTATTGATGCAGAATGATAAGGTGATCGCTTATGCGTCACGACAGCTGAAACCTTATGAAGTGAATTACCCAACGCATGATTTGGAGCTAGCAGCAGTAGTTTTTGCTTTGAAAATCTGGCGACATTATCTGTACGGGACTCACTGTCAGATCTTTACGTATCACAAGAGTCTCAAATACATATTCAGTCATAAAGAGTTGAACATGAGGCAAATAAGATGGCTGGAACTTATTAAGGACTATGACTTAGAGATTCTTTATCATCCAGGCAAAGCAAATGTAGTGGCCAATGCACTTAGCCGCAAACCTGTTTCTATTCACATGCTGGAGACTCTGACCTCCCAGCTCAGCATTCAACGAGAGATGATTTGAGAAGGAATAGAAGTATGTTTGCAAAGAGTCCAAGGGCAACTGTGCATGATGGAAATAACTTCATCGTTAACCGAAGAGATCAAATCTAAGCAAGCAGATGATCCTTTGATGATTCGGTTACGTGATGAAGTGATCAAGGGAAAGGCCCCCGGATTCGTAATTCATGATGATGGAGTTTTGAGATTTCAGAACCGACTTTGCATTCCCAATGTCGATGATCTGAAACAGACGATTATGAAGGAAGCTCACAGCATGCCCTATTCTATCCACCCGGGCACCAGTAAGATGTATAAGGACTTGAAGCAGAACTTTTGGTGGGGCAACATGAAGAAAGATGTATCGGATTATGTTTCGAAATGCTTGACTTGTCAGAAGGTTAAGATCGAGCATCAATGACCTTCCGGAATGCTGAAGCCGCTCCCGATTCCTGAATGGAAGTGGGAGGATATATCGATGGACTTTATCACTAGTATGCCGAGAACCTAGTCAGGAATGAACATGATTTGGGTTATAGTTGATCGTTTAACCAAATCAGCTCATTTTCTAGGCATCAAGGACACGTGAGGACCAGAGAGGTTGGCACGAGTATTTATTTCAGAGATAGTCCGATTGCATGGTACGCCGAGGACCATTATTTCTGACCGAGACGGTCGTTTTGTGTCTCATTTTTGGAAAGCAGTTCATAAAGCATTGGGGACCGAATTGAACTTTAGCACAGCTTATCACCCATAGACAGATGGACAATCCGAGAGGACTAATTCAAATAGTGGAAGATATGCTAAGGGCTTGTGCCTTAGATTGGTCAACTGACTGGGAAGTTCATCTACCGTTGATTGAATTTACCTACAACAATAGTTGGCATGCTTATATTAAGATGGCACCATTTCAGGCATTATACGGGAGAAGATGCAGATTGCCCCTATGTTGGGACGATTCATCAGATTTGATCGGAACGGAACCAGAGTTGATCGTGCAAACTCGAGAGAAGATAGCTTTGATTCGCGAAAGGCTGTTGACCGCCCAGAGTAGACAGAAATCTTATGCAGATGTACGCCGTCGTCCATTAGAGTTCAGTATTGGAGATCACGTACTTTTAAAGGTTTCTCCTACTCGGGGAATCTTTCATTTTGGAAGGAAGGGAAAGTTGAGTCCTAGGCATATCGGACCGTTCGAAATTCTTGAGAGAGTTGGGGAATTGGCATACAGATTGGTATTACCGCCATCATTGAGCCATGTTCATAATGTGTTCCATGTATCCCAGTTACGGAGGTATATACCAGATCCTAGTCATGTCATTGATTTCGGCGAGATCGAAGTCGCTCAGGATGGCACGTTTGAATAGAGACCGATCAGGATACTCGAGAGCCGAGTTAAGCAATTGAGAAACAAACCGATCTCATTAGTCAAGGTCCAGTGGTCACGCCACGGAGTGGAAGAAGCCACTTGGGAAATGGAAGATAGCATGAAGTCCAGATATCCAGATTTATTTTCATCTTGAGTTTCGGGACGAAACTCCTTTTTAGTAGGAGAGTATGTAATATCCGTATTTATTATTGTGTATTTCATCTGTTTTGAACCCTGTATTATTCAAAAGTATGATATCGATAATCGAAGTATGATATTCTCGTATTTGAACCCTTGTACATGAGTATGGCAACAGATAAATTTTCCCATGCAAATACGTGAAACCGTACGCTAACAAGGATAGCTTAACATACGTTATCTGTCAAAATTAGCGTATGCTACGAATGTAGCGTAGCGTGCGTTAATCAGTCAATTATTGAGATGGGCAGCTAGCACATGCGCTAGCCGGACGTGGGTCCGGATAAGATTACCGCGGGCAAACCTGGGCAAATTTGGAGTCAACGCTAATTAGCGTGCGCTAAGGATATTGCGATAGCGTGCGCTAAATAACGTACGTACAGAAATGTTATAAAAGGGACAGCAACCCTTTTTACTTGGTTTACATTTCCTTCACTTGTCCTTCGTTCTTAAGAGACCAGAGAGCCCTATATCCTCCTTAAACACACTTAGACCACCTCTTTTTGATCATTAAAGATTGGATGTCACTTGTGATTAATCATTGAAGTGGAGAAACACCTTGGATTGGCATACAAACAACCGGAGTTGGATTCTACCTTTTTGACTCGGTGTTTTCTTCATCTTAAGGTATGTTAATTCTTTCTCCAGTCTTAGATTCGTGTTCTGAAGAATAAGATGAATCATGTTATCAAGATATTGAGTTCCATTGGTGAATTATTCAAACAAATATCATGTTTAGATGTTGGAATGATTATTCTTATGATATCGTCGTTGAAACATCGTAGTTGGAATCCTAGTACGTCAAATGATGAGAGGAATATTCTGAGATTGATTATCCGTATGAATAACGTTGCCATATTGATCGTAAACTTGGATTTGATGTCACTTTTGTTAAAAGTCCCTTAGAAAGACTCATCTTAGGTTGTACCCTTTATTACAAGTTGGAATTGGTAGTTCACCTTTAAGATGAAGTCTGAATGTATTATGACAATGGAATCTAGTGCATCAACTTGAGATCACCGAACTTCACATGAGAATGATAATCGAGTTGAATATAAGAATTGTGATGATATTCATTTCCTTGAATTCAAAGATGATTGAATCCGTAAGATCATTCATAAGTTATGAATATGATATGTAGACGGGTAACGTACGTTAATCACTGAGGAGTTCGTAAGTTTCATCACCGTTAGAACAGTCTGCTGCCCAGTAGTGAAACTGCCATGCACGTTTAGCGTACGCTAAGCTATGTAGATTAACGTATTCTATCGGGCATGTTTAGTGTACGCTACGTTTGGTACGTAATGTACGTTATGTCATCAGGCGAATCAGTCGGCTGATCAGAGAGGACTGTCGATGCATAGTTAGCGTATGCTAGAATTCATTGTTTACGTGCGCTAACGAGCATGCTTAACGCATGCTACATAGAATACGTAGCGTACGCTGAGCAATTCAGGCAAATTACGTTTTATGAACTTTCGGACGTAAATTGGATTGTTAGACATTCGTACGACGTGAGATAAATTCTCTATTATTTCTTTTGTTAAGGTTCGATCTTAGCAACATGTTTAATCGAAGGGGACGACCTTCGAGCATTTTGATATTCGTGTAAGTCTTCCTTGTCTTCGAATCGAGGCAAGTACCTTAATTGTTTTATGTATTGATGTTATACATATTATTGTACTTGTATGTCGTTGTATGTCCACCTCGTGTTGGTCCGATGGGAACATCGGGGGATCTATGCTAGCATGCGCTGGATCATCGGACGGGTTTTTCCACCTCGGGTTGGTTTGACGGAATCATCGAGGGGTCTAGCAGTGAACGCTGGATCATCGGAATTACCATGTGTATG
Organism: Orobanche coerulescens; assembly: GCA_033398695.1. Classification (NCBI taxonomy): domain Eukaryota; kingdom Viridiplantae; phylum Streptophyta; class Magnoliopsida; order Lamiales; family Orobanchaceae; genus Orobanche; species Orobanche coerulescens. The sequence continues at coordinate 208,272 of JAWKAU010000031.1, forward strand.
TTGTGATATCATGTTGTGATTATCATGTGTATGTTATTATTGAGTTTCTCGTATGAGAAGACTCTTTGGTTCTTTGTCATTTATATTGTTATTATTCTTCGTGAGATGTTGAATAATATGTTGTGGTACTTGTACTAGTATCGTTATGCTAACCCCTTCGGGGGTGAACATTTGTTTATGTTCAGGATCTAGGAGAGCGAGGAAATAACCACTGGAGTTGCATGACGACGAGGGTGCAGAGTGTTGTTCCAGCCGGGTTTATTTGTCTGTTGTTTGTATCGTTTTAATAAGTACTCGAGTACATCGTCGTTTGTGATGATTTGGATTTGGTGATGTATTAATACTTTTCCTTTGGTCATTTGTATTTTCAGTATTGGTCAGAACTGTTGTATCTTATTTCAGTTACTTTCGTACGTTGGTATCTGTTATTGTCTTTTCCTTTCTTCAGCCTTGTAAATCCCTATGTAAAAGATTTACGGCGCTGTAATATTCCTGAATATATCGGGGGTGTTACAGTATCTTCCATTAAGTTTGGTTGTTATGCTTGTAGTAATTATGTTGTTACTGTTTTCTCATGGAGGATGTATGTTTTTGTAGTTTCCCCGTCGAGCCTTGTTCATCAGAGTATTCGTGTATCGATCATTGAGGTAAATATCTTGTCTATACAAACTGCATCTTGTAAATTGAGGTTGTGTATTTGATGTTGTGCTGATTCGTTCATTTTCTTTGAATGTGGTTTATGTGAATTGTTCACTTAGATGTCTCATTTCATTGTTGTTGTTGTTATTGATGATTCCTCGTTATGGAACTATGTGGTTGTGACGGTTGTTGATTGATGGATATATGTTGTGTTGGTTGTATAATGTTCCCGATAGTTGTTGTAATGATTTATCGTGTGCATTAGGGTGTGATTATATGTGAAGGTTATTAGTCGTGTTGCTAAGTTCACTCTTGTGGGTTCGATAGAGTCTATAAGGATACATCGCAAGGGACTATGGAATCGGAACTTATAAAGTGGTGCTGAGATCTAATTGTGCGGGTCTGACGAGGTTATGTGTTGGTTGTACAATGTTCATGATGGTTGTTGTAATGATTGATCGTGTACATTAGGGTGTGATTGTATGTGAAGATTATGTGTTGTGGTGCTAAGTTCACTCTTGTGGGTTCGACAGAGTCTACAAGGATACATGGCAAGGGACTATGGAATCGGAACTTAGAAATTGGTGTTGAGATCCAATCGTGCAGGAGATCATGGGGTCGGGACACAACATGGTTCAACCATACTGGTTCGATGGGACCTATGGAGACTCGTGGCAAGGGATCACGGAGTCGAGGATCGAGTGTTGTGATTGATTTGTTTGGATCAATATGTGCGGGTTGTTGAACATACAGATATACGTGGAAGTAGATCACAGGATCACGGGCATGTTTTGATGTTTGGTTTGGCTCATTCTGTGCACGTTGTAGAACCTACGAAGACATGTGGCAGGATATCACAGGTTCATCAACATGTTTTGAGGTACAAGGACTTTTAAAATGATGTTTTGTGGAAAATGATTTTTAGGTGGAGACCTAATCGATTTTTGAAGTGGTTTGATAACTATGGACTTGAAGTCCTAAGGCTTTTTATTTTCTAAAACTCATGAGATGTTGAAACATATTCAGGGATTTGAGTTGTTTTGTAAACTTTAAAACCTCTCAGGAATTTCCTTAAATGTTTGTGGTTGTTTAGTACATAGCTTATATTTATGTGGTATATTTTGCATAGCTAAAATATATGTACTAGCAAATCTCAGTTGCTAACCCCTTAAATGAGAAATACATTTTATGTATTTCAGGTATTCCTAGATCGAAGGAGATGTCACATGGTCAGCATGGAAGATGATGAGCTGCGATACTAATCAAGAGAGTGTCTAGTTTATTTTATTTGGTTAACATTGAGTTTTATCATTTCCACTGTAGTATATTTTGCCCCCGACATAGGTTTGTGTTGTAATGTAATCTTGTTCGATTTTGGTTCAATTGTGATATTGTGTGGCCTTGTTGGCCCGATTATTTTGAGTTTTCGACCTTTTCGATCTGTATTGTAATCTCTGACAGTCAAACATTATGATGTATCTTGTAGTTCTAGCCTGGTAAGTCCTTGTGAGAAGGGTCTACGACGTGTGATATTCCCTTGTGGTCTTGGGGTTGTTACATATGTGACAAGGTGTCTTTATGAGATTATAGATCAGTATTATGATTACCCTTGATTGGGGTTGTGTATAACTGTTCGAAAACATAGTGAAGTATTTTATCGGGGATACAATGTTTATGCAGTCGACCCCAAATATGGAATATAAAAAAATTTCCCACAACAAGTCGTGCAATATAATTTATCATTTTGACTAAACGAATATTTTATTCTTGAAGTATTCCGAGTTTGAACAGAGTAAACTTAGAGTTAATGCTGCATTAAATAGGCCACATTCTGGAGTGTGAAAAGAGCACTAATGAACGACTAAGATTTTAAATATGCCGTCATTAAGACATGTCAACATCTTACCTACTAGCAATAGTCACATTGATGAACAACTATAATTCTACATGTTTAAATATTCTACATGTTTAAATAGCCATGAAGGAGGACTGGAGCAAATAACGTACTTAAATCTTAACATCCTACTACAAGCTAAAAATCTTAAAAAATCTTCAACTTGAGAACAACATCATACAACAATAAAACTGAAAAGACAACTCTGTTGTTCTGAACCGATATTAATCACCTAGAATTGAGAAATAATCGTGGGTAGATTGAAGTATCAAGAAAACTTCAGACTTTTGTGGGAATAAGGTTCTTTGCGGAATCTAGCTTTAGACATGCGTGCGTAGAAGTGCATAGATTCAACTCCAACTGAACAACAATCTGTCTAAACGGTGTTAGCCGTGTAATCCAAACATATATCAATTTGTGTGAACGATATAGTCTGAGTGTATTCTTAAAAATTCAGGGATTTTTGAATACTACGTGTTTCTAGTCAATACCTCTTGTGTGGATTTGAGTTTACATAGAAAACTTGCTTTGAACCACTATAAAAACTACTGCCTCTTTACTGTTTTCATTACTACTTTATATCTGTCATAATCATACGACATCATTAAAACTTATGGTGTATGTAATATAAATACTCTGATTACTTCGTGTAAGCCAAATGTTTTAAACGCTACGCCTACACGATAGCAACAAACTTCATATATCTTTATCCTTTGACACCTACAGCAAAACAAAGTCTTCCGCGAGGCATTTTAAACCGAAAAATAGGGTACAACTTATTTACCCCCTAAGATATCCCTTTGAGTATATTATGATCAACAAGTGAATCAGAGATAGTGGTTCTACCATGAATTAATGATCTTGATTTATAACTATACTAGATTCTAAATCACAAGTTTTAAACCCTGCACCTATTCAATTTCAAAAATATTCAGTCATCATTATGTATTCTTCCATGATTACAAAGTTCCTATATTCTCGATCAATGAATTTAATGGTTGGATATTGGAATGGAAGCACACCTTGCTGCACTGCATGAGAAAATAATTTTTATGATATAGGAAGGACCTATCAAGATTTGAAGTCCAATACAACCGTAAGGCTGGAGGTGTTGGGATTTGGGGCCTAAAAATGACAGCACAGCGGAATAATAATATTGATCCAATCAATAAATCGAACCCCTGAACAAAATTGATCAAGTCGTATATACGAAGAAATAAAAGTATGAATTTAGAAATCATACCCTTGAAGACCTTTGATTAAATGTTGATCAACATGATCGAAGCTTTCGCAAAATCCCCGATCACCAGAGACACCGTGTCTCTACGAATCTTGCGTCGAAAGCATTACCAGAATTAACTTCTATCTTCTTCCTCTCTAAGAATATGGGTAGAAGATGATAGTAGAACCTTATATGATATATTAGACACTAAGTGTATATCTAAATTTTTCTCTCAAGAACACACTTGAATATAAGTGTATTGAAACTTGAAAAAAAATCTCTCCCTTTGCTCCTCTTTGGTTCGTCCGAAATGCTCTAATATAAGGTGAAGGATGTTGTGTATTTTATAACCAAAACACTCCTCACTACAATCCACAAGCTTTAATTAAAAATACACCAAGTGTATTAATTAATGTCCCACACATCTTATTATATCTACACCATGATAAAAATGACAAGATTATACCATGTGTGGGGAGGGGCAGCCAAGCCTTCAATTATGAGGGTTGGTCCATTTCGGTCTGTGAAATAGATCGTCATGTGTCTAGTCCGATAGATAGACCTTGATACATTTCAATATATATTAATAAAATTAATTAATTTAATAATTAATTAATATAATTTCTCTAAGAAATAACAAGAATAAAATTATTTGCCCTGTAATTTATTTAATTCATAAGATCGATTTAATTTAACCATTAAATTAAATTAGACATCCAATGTGCAATATAACCAAGATAGAATAATCTCAATACAATTTACCGTCTATCCTCTGTGCGCGACTCTGTAGGTTCGCGTCAGTTAGAAATGAGAGGGATTAAAGAGTGTTAGCACCACCTGGCTAGTCCCGTGGCCTACACTGTAACCCAACTGAGAACGAGTGACAAGGATCATTCTTAAACCTTTACAATATGAATACCGTATATATACCCTTCAATCATATGTCCTGATCAAGTATTAGGGTCACCACAATGTCAAACCCTATTGTAACTTGACTTCATGCATTTGTAGTGCAAGTCGAGATCACCGAGCTCTCTTGTATCAAATACAACTAGCTCTATGTGCTTTGCCCAAATACTTATGGTCTCATTTGCCATTAACTACATAGGACATCTGCATGTTCAGTTACAGGAGAAGGAATCCTATCTTGGTATTTAATAGACGGCTACTTGTCCACCAAATTGCACTTCGAGGTTGACTTGACCAGCCAGTGATTGGATCAAACTACTCTAGTGACTAACTTAATATCACAAACACATCGCCTACTGTATCCTAAAGTTAAAAGTTCATGTTTACCTCACAACCTTTCAATTCAGTCATTGACTATCCCAGTGCGAAATCCATGTGACTGAATCGAGGTGAGTCGAGTCCAAAAATACTAATCCCATTAGCATACATATAACATGTGCTAGCACTAACTCTTAGTGAATACAGGCACTCTCGATATCAAAGCACACATTATACAAGTCTTGTATAAAATTAGTGCCAGTTAAGTTTTATCAACTTGCAAACCAGTTAAGCATTCAAGCCCTACACACTTCCAGTGATATCTCCTTATCTCATAAGGAGATATCATGATGCCAGGACTATTCTTCTATATACCAAATCATGTTTTTCTCTCAAATGCAAATACTATTATTCTATATACTAAATCATGATGGTAATTATATACAATAAAATAGCAACAATAAATACCTTATTCGATTGATGTTTATAATTACAATATAATGCTCTCACTCTCATTCTCTAAGTGACATTCATGGGCATATTTGGTGTGGGAAATCCCTCACACTATGCCGCAAGTGCACGGTGTCAACAAGTAATAAAGTGATAAGTAAAGTATCGTTCCCTCGAGGACTGATTTCACTAAGTACCAAAATGTAGTCAACTCACAATTTTATTTGAAGATCGATTTAATAGAATTTATATCTAAACTAATTGCCGAAAATAAATAATAGTACTAATAATAATAATAATACTAATAAGGGTGTAGGATTATGATTTTCACCTCAAACACTAAGGAATGATATTTATTCAATTTAATTCACTTTTATTCAATTGATTGTAAGCCAGGAATTCCTAAATTATTCTAAAGCTTTTCCCAAGGTCGATAGAAAATACTACGAATTATTAACTCGATATATCCCTATTCGAATTAGATAATTAATAGCTAAAACAGCTCAAGAATTCCCATAATAAATAGGCTTCACAATTCCATGAGTATATCCCTATCTCACGAAAATTATGATTCGTCTCACAAGAACTATGCCTAAATTTCATCTCCCGAATTCATAAAGACATTCAAAACAAATTAACTGTTGGCCAGACAATTAAAAAGCATTAAGAACAGTAAGAAGAATCCAACTCAATACGAATAACGAGTAAATCGAAATAATAATAAATAAATCAAACCGTCATGAAATCGGCTACAATCACAATCCTACTCGAATAGATCTCGAAATTTAGATGCGGAAAAACTAAGAAAAACCGTAGGGATCCGTGGTCTTGTCGTCGCCCTACAAATCTCCTCCTTGTGTTCTTCGCCCTAGCTATCGATCCACCTCCGAGTTCCCCCTCTTTTTTCTTCAGCCCTTCAATGCTTATTTATATCAGTCCTAAGCCTCCAAAACGCGTCCGTGTGATTAGGTCGAGAACAGGCTCCAAAACGGCCCAGAAACACGGAGTATTCAGGAAAACCGCCGGGTGGGCTGCAGCTCACTTAATCTGTGCCGCGGCCCCTTAACGCCCAGTGCCCATACCTGGGCGCATTTTCCCTCCTGGGCCGCGGCTCACTTAGGCTGTGCCGCGGCTCACAGTACAGTGTGCTCAGCGCTCGCTGGTTGTCTTCGTGTGCCGCGACTCACTTGGTTTGTGCCGCGGCTCATGACATTCGTCCGTTTTTCATCGTTTTTGGCTTCCGGACTCCGATTTCCTGCAAAACATATAAGAATAGTGCTTTAAAAGCTCATTTATGCTGAATTAGGCTCAAGATGGACATAAAATAATGATATAAAAGCGCATAAAAATACGCCTAACAAATACCCCCAAACTTGAGCCTTTGCTTGTCCTCAAGCAAAAATTATCAATTTTAAATAAAATGTATCGTGAATAATCATGCAAATCCATAGTGCTCAACTTAATCAATACTACCCTGAAAATCTCAAAGAATAGTACAAGTATCGTAATAGCGAGTCGCATCCAGGACACTGATTCCACTAAGTAACCAATTTCAGTCCTAATCAATCGTTCATGAAGAAAATCAAGCTCAAAGATTAACAAGCGTGAATTTAACCGACCGCCAATATGAAGGGTTAAAATAAACGAGCCAACTCGCCCCAGTCCCACAGTCTAGTGGCAAAAATTCAAGAGTTTCATTATCAAAATTTCTCTTAGGACAGCATTCCCTTATGTATGATCAATAATATAGATTCGAGTTAACCACTAGGTTCGGATCTCGGGATGTTTCATCGGGATAATCCTAGGGTGGAATTCCATTCTCATGTGTTGAGGAACCGTTTGACGTAAAAGACACTCATGGGGCACATGGATGCTTCTAGTTACTAAGTCCCCCTCTACAGCGGAGAAAAAACTCGAATAGCAATTTCCGCATGTCAAGGTTGCTGTTTTACGCGAGAGTAAACAACGGGTCGCGCGAATACCCCCGGTTACTAGGCTTCCCATCATCGGCAAATGCAATATTTCTAAATCATTAGTCTATTCAGGGTTGTCGTTTTACGCGAGAGTAAACAACGGGTCACGTGAATACCCCCAGTTACTAGACTTCCCGTCATAAAACAAATAATATCTCAACTATTTGGGAAAAACTGTCCGACTCTAAACTCAATTTAAGTGCCCACAAGATTTATGTTACTGGACGACTAGCTAACCGAAAAGTATAACCAAACGTATAGACGGCGATTTGAAACACGTATGTCTCCTTTCTTATCTTGCTAAGATTTCTACAAAAACGATAAAATTTCGGACCTAATTGAATACTCAACAGAAATAGATATCGCTGACTGCAACTCGACCAAAAGTCAACCGTTTCTTTCAAGAGAAATCAGTATCGTAACATCAGTCTTACACATGGAAGCACGAAAAATTCACGAAAAATTCACGTTTTTAGCAAAAACCATCAACAGCATGCAAGGACAATAAAGCAGTGATGAAATCGCAATTTATAACCAAGAAAACTAAGAGAATATCGCATGCTTCAATTTATTCCACTACACATAACATCATCAATAATAAAACTCACGTGAAAATAAAAGAGATAAGAAAAAGTGAAACTTATTCCAAATGTCTTCTTGAACACCAGCACATGTCTGAGTAGAAACGTCGGTCAATCCATACTTCGAATAATGCTCAACATCACGAGGGACCCCCAAACTTAGTCTCTAGTCATAAAATAACAATAGACATTGAATCAAGAAAGACTAGAATATGAAGAATAATAACTCAGTGGGGTTAAAAAATTATATTAGAGAAATGAGGGCCACCAAGAATACACGAATCCAAACGAAATACAAAACAAAGGAAAAATAATTAATAACAAAAAATCAAATAAAAACAACTAACTAGAGAGCAAGTAAAAATGATGGGTTGCCTCCCATCCAGCGCTCTATTTTACGTCTTGAGCACGACGTGGCAAAAAAAATCTAACGTGGCTTCTTTCTAGGGAGATTGCCAAATGCCCTCTTCTTGCAATCAATAAGCCTCTTATTCCATAAGGGAGGCTTTGGTTCATGCCCGTTTGCCAAAAATAATGAGTAGGAAAAATTATGCGGACAGCCAAAAAATGATGGGAGAATATAATAATGATAAGGCATGGAAAAATAAGCAGAGTTCGAATGGGTAGATAATAAGGACTTATCATGAACAACCTCATTAGAACTCAAGGAATCAGCCTCAACAAAATTAGAAGTAATGGGGTCAGTCTCTCCCATTATGGATTTAGGAAAGATTACGCGCGGCACCGTTAATAAAATTTTTGGCACAAAAGTGTTCACCTTATTAGTCGAAGTTTGATGACAATTTAATGAAATTTCTTTGGAAACATCATCAATGGTAACTTCTTCTACAGGCTCATCACACTTTATGTAATTATCAGGTGCTGGGAGATCGACCCTAAAACTCAATATGTCTTTTTTCTCAACCTCCCCCTCAACTTCACTACTAAATATATGAGCTGGAAAATAACTATAGTGAACCTCAAGACCACGACTTGCACATTCTAGCTCAAAAAGGGTACTATCAGGATTTTTAAGAGTGTCTACACATTGTTCAAGCATGGTCTTTTGTTTTGGGGGAGGGGGCTGACTGGCCCTATTTGGCAAATTATTAAGAACATCAAAATTTATGAAATGCCAAGGGCCACGATACTAAAAGGGAAACATAATTAAGAAAATAATAAAAATATAGAGACTAAAGGAAAAAAACTTCAAATTAAAATTAGAGTTGCTTGGTATTGATATTAGCGAAAAATCAGTCCCCGGCAACGGCGCCAAAAACTTGGTGTGGGAAATCCCTCACACTATGCCGCAAGTGCACGGTGTCAACAAGTAATAAAGTGATAAGTAAAGTATCGTTTCCTCGAGGACTGATTTCACCAAGTACCAAAATGTAGTCAACTCACAATTTTATTTGAAGATCGATTTAATAGAATTTATATCTAAACTAATTGCCGAAAATAAAAAATAGTACTAATAATAATAATAATAATAAGGGTGTAGGATTATGATTTTCACCTCAAACACTCAGGAATGATATTTATTCAATTCAATTCACTTTTATTCAATTGATTGTAAGCCAGGAATTCCTAAATTATTCTAAAGCCTTTTCCAAGGTCGATAGAAAATACTACGAATTATTAACTCGATATATCCCTATTCGAATTAGATAATTAATAGCTAAAACAGTTCAAGAATTCCCACAATAAATAGGCTTCACAATTCCATGAGTATATCCCTATCTCACGAAAATTATGATTTGTCTCACAAGAACTATGCCTAAATTTCATCTCCCGAATTCATAAAGACATTCAAAACAAATTAACTGTTGGCCAGACAATTAAAAAGCATTAAGAACAGTAAGAAGAATCCAACTCAATACGAATAACGAGTAAATCGAAATAATAATAAATAAATCAAATCGTCATGAAATCGTCTACAATCACAATCCTACTCGAATAGATCTAGAAATTTAGATGCGGAAAAACTAAGAAAAACCGTAGGGATCCGTGGTCTTGTCGTCGCCCCACAAATCTCCTCCTTGTGTTCTTCGCCCTAGCTATTGATCCACCTCCGAGTTCCCCCTCTTTTTTTCTTCAGCCCTTTAATGCTTATTTATATTAGTCCTAAGCCTCCAAAACGCGTCCGTGTGATTAGGTCGAGAACAGGCTCCAAAACGGCCCAGAAACGCGGAGTATTCAGCAAAACCGCCAGGTGGGCCGCGGCTCACTTAATCTGTGCCGCGGCCCCTTAACGCCCAGCGCCCACACATGGGCGCATTTTTCCTCCTGGGCCGCGGCTCACTTAGGCTGTGCCGCGGCTCACAGTACAGTGTGCTCAGCGCTCGCTGGTTGTCTTCGTGTGCCGCGACTCACTTGGTTTGTGTCGCGGCTCATGACCAAAAACTGTTGTTTTCGCCCATTTTTCATCTTTTTTGGCTTCCGGACTCCGATTTCCTGCAAAGCATATAAGAATAGTGCTTTAAAAGCTCATTTATGCTGAATTAGGCTCAAGATGGATATAAAATAATGATATAAAAGCGCATAAAAATACGCCTAACAATATTCCTAACAATAACCCACTTGCACTCAATGACAGAAACTATGGTATCTGGTACCTATACTCTCCTGATGTTGCTCTAAGACCATATGATGCAGTGGCTTGGTCATTGGATTAGCAACGTTATTTGCTGTGTCTACTCTCCGCAATGTAACACTTCACCTTCTGAACCATTTTTCTAACAAAATGATAGTTCCTCTCAATATGTTTGGTGTTGTGGTGAGCTCTAGGCTCCTTAGCCCGTGCAACAGCTTGTTGTTGAAAGACAACGCCACGGGCCGCTCTGCATCAGGGACCACTTGATGTTCCCCAGTAATATTCTTAATCCAAGAATCTTCTTTAGCAGCCTCCATGGATACCTCATATTCGGCTTGACATGTGGAGATATTAGTCGTGCTCTACTTGTCATGTAATACCCGATTGTAAATTCATTAATTATCATTCAGTAATTGCCACTTAGAATTTTTTCACTCAGTAATAATCATTCATCATTCGTATTCATTCATTTCGTGTTCATCGTTCGGTGTATCTTGGAGTTGCGTATCAGTTGTTATTCATCATTCATCACTGTTCGGGATCGAGACGAGAATATTTTCATCATCATCATCATCGTGATTGGTAGCCTTGTGTTGGGAGTATCATTATTGCGTATGATTGGACTTAATTATATTCATACAAGTATGGTATGTCGAATCATTCAGCGATTTGTGTCGAGTAGACAGAGTTGTCATTTGTTGACGTCCAACAACGAGTTACGGCTGTAACATGCTTGCATTATGGCCATAACATATGTTCACTGTTTTCAGGTCATGTTGGACGAAGAGGACTTAAGGCTGTAAGGGTTGCGGCATACGGCCATAAGTTGAGGCAGGTACGGCCGTAAGACTTGGCCGGTTACGGCCGTATGATCGAGCAGTGTGTCCGGTCAGTTTCGACGTAGGCTTCATACGCCCGTAAGAATTTTCCGAGTATGGACGTATGAGTCGAGTTATGCCCGTAAGGCAGGTGCGGTTACGGCCGTATGTCTGTCAGCGGACTTTCGACGAAATAGGGTTACGCCCGTATGATATGGCTAGTCACGGCCGTAAGGCCGTTGACTTGGAGAGTTATGGCCGTATGTAGGCCGAGTTACAGCCGTAACATTCGGCGGTACTTAAGTACCTGGTCGGGTTTTTGTGCTCATTTTCTCATTCCTTCACTTGAGTTCCGAGAGAGAAGTTCTTGGGAGATATTTTCTTCATCACAACACATGTGTATTAGTGTTTTAAGCATACATCTTGGATTGGGAAGTTTGGATAGTCGTTTAAACACGAATTCACCGGATCGAAGTGTTGGATCTTCAAAGGTAAATTCTTCAACATCTTGGATTTCGATTTTGAGTTGGGATATGATGTTTTGGATGTTATAATCATGATATATGAAGTGATATACTTGTGACTATGAATTGTTATGGATTATCATCGGATTAATTGGGATTATTCAAGAACATTTCGAATGTTGATTTTGAAATTTGGGGGTTTCGATTTGATGTTGTCGTAATCTCGAATTATGTATTCCTATGAGAATATTGATTGTATATAAGATGTTTTGTTGGATTGAATCATTCATTGGAGGTTTGGTATCAATATAATTGAGATTGGTTGTAAACAATAGGAGGTTGTCTACAACGTGTTTGTTGAATTGCTTCAATGAGTTTGGGTACTGTTGTATCGACTTTTCAGTTGGTTGTGATCATGCTTGATTCGTATATTAAGCGAATCGTTGGTAATTGTGTTATTCAAGATTGTTTCGAGGACCAATAATCACTTCAAGGACATTGTTCGTGGAAGGACTTTCTCGCCGTTGGTTTGAGGCAAGTTTTATACTTGTACTAGTCAATGAGATTAATGTTATCGTATATGTGTATGAATGTGTTGTATCATTCTGAGACGTCTCTTCATGAGTTCATTGATATTAAAGGGATCATTCGATACGATACTCTTCGGCAATTATGCCAAATGTTTATTATTGTTCATTAATTATCGGTTCAAAGCATTAGGGTACTCGTTGTTAATGTTATTGTTGATAGCCGGTTCGCGGTATCGATGTATCGATTGTTGTTGTTAATATTGATGTCGATCTAAGACATTTTTTTAATCATTGTTATTCATGTTGGCGTCCTGTCATTCATGTTGTATTGGCCGATTGAAGGCATTGTCGTATTCGTTCTCATCTTCGTCGTCGGTGTTGTTACCCAAAATATTATCCGGAGATGATATTTCTTGAATGATCGAATAACAAACAAATGCGAGAACACTTCCGCAGGAAAATAAATAACACAAGATTTGACGGGGTTGTTAGTCCCTGGCTTGAATGCTATCGCGAGATGTTATTAATATAAATACTTTGGAGTACAAATACTAATGTTAGAATACTGTTACAATGAGTGTAAAGATTCTAGTTATCTTAGCTATAGAGCATGAAGATTGCCGGAAGAAACAGATATGAAGCTCTGTGAGTTTTTGTTTTTCCGTGTTCTGTATAGGTGAGTGAGTTTCACTGTCAATGGATTTCACTGTGTATGTGTATGTATCCCGTTTCTTTCACCACCTTGGCCACTGTTGGAGGCCTCCTATTTATAGGAGAAAAGGTTGTTGGGTCCTCTCCGGCGATCGTGGGCGACCGCCGTATTCTATATTAGAATAATGTGGGCGATCGTCCCATCACGTGGGACTGTTTCCTTAAAGTCCGAGGCTGCAGCTGGCAGCCAGATATGCAGGCCAATGAGGAGTCCGCACGCATCCTGAGTCGCTGTCAGGGGAGGGCCCACTTTATACCTTTCGGTGGGCCTGTCGGTAGGCGTGAGATTGGTGACAGGCTGGGGTCAAAAAGCCTTATCTCGTGGCGCCTTTTGCGGATCTTGCATGTGGGTCTTCATCCGAGATTCCATCTTCGAAGACTCTGACAGGTGTTGAATTCGCAAGCGGCACGGGACGATCGCCTATGGTCGGACATCATAAGCGATCGCCAGATACCAAAAGACGATCGCCTTGGGTGTCGACTGCTAGGTGTTTCCTCAGCATCTGTCTTCTATGGTTGGCTCTTGACCATTATGCCGATCGTCATCGAGGCGTATAAATCGCCGCACAACAATTGCCCCCCAACTCGCTCCGATGTTGAAAATACGGGGTGAGGTGGCACTGTTGGTGATCGCCTGTGTTAGACAATTGGCTTGTCTGTTTATGACAAGGACGATCGTCACCTGTACGATCTGATTTCGAATCCGGACGATCTCCTTATGTGTTGGAAATAGCGGGAAATGGAGGCGGGCTATTGAAACGTTGTAGGGACACGCGTTGCGCTATCGTTGGGGGAGCCCGACGGTTTTGTTAGACTTGTCATCTGGCGTGCCCTCGAAACGATGCGTACGCGGGTTTCGAGGGCTGCATTTAATTTGTCCCCCCCCCCCCCCCCCCCGTTGCACATCAGCCCCTGGGATTCCCCCTATTTGCACAGAGGCCCCTGCTCCCGCCTATAAAAAGGGCTAGGGCCACTTCAGTTCAACTCTTTATGCGCCCTTGCTTTTCAGACGAGACTCTGCCAAATTTCTCAGAAGATTCTTGTGCCGACCGACTTTCCTTCTAGGTAAGAACAAAAATTTTCTCTCTCCCCCTTTACTTTTAAGAACATGTCTGGAGGAGGATCTAAGACATACGAGGCTGGTAGCTCTTCCGCCGCCGCGGCTTCGCCTGACCGGGAAGAAACCCCTGTGGCTCTTCATATGGAAACGGCCGTCGAGGCTATTCGTGCGGGGATTGCACCCGCGGAGATTGAAGAGCTTTTCAATGAAGCTGACGTGGCGAGGTCGGCGGCGGCGGGGCAGAGGGGTTCGCCGGCGGATGAGGATGAAGCGGTGAGGCTGTACTGGGAACAGAACAGTGTTTCCGGCCGGGCATTTTTGGATTTCGCCGAACTTATGGAGGGGATTGCCGGACCGTGTCTCGGGTTTGACTTCGGAGCATACTCCGCCGCCCACCCCTATGAACCTGTGAAGCGGACGGCGTTTCGGGCCGCGGACCCCTCCCTGTGGACCCTCGGTCAGATTCAGAGCTCGGCGACTAGGAAGGACTTGAGTCGCTCGAAGGCGAAATTCCATATCCCTTCTGACGTCTCGCTACACGTGCCCTCGGAGAACGAGCGTGCCGACCAACCTCCCGAGGGTCTGGTTGCCGTCAACGAAATGATTCTGGAGGACGGCTTGCAGTTCCCCTTGCCGTTCGCTGGGTCATATTTGCTGATCACCTGGAATTTGGCGCCGCTCCAGCTGACGCCGAGCGCCTAGCTGCAGATCATTAGCACCTTGACAATTTTTGGCGGTCATCGGTTGTTCCGTCTTCCTTCTACGCTGGAAATGAACTATCTCTTCAAACTGACTGCACAGAAGGGATCGATCGGCGGTTATCACATTCAAGGTCGAATGGGCAGAGTGGTCCTCGGGGTGCCGAACAAGACTCGGGGTGACCTAACGAAATGGTTTTGGGTCGGCGGAGCGTGGAGGTCGGCATCGAGAGATCAGCCGGAGGAAGAGTTGGACATCCCCACCGGTTTTCGGGAGAGGAATCCGAGTAAGGGTTTTAACTCTCCCTTTGATCGGATACAAATTGGACTGATCTAATTTGGTTTCCTTTTTGCAGGTTTCCTCGTTCCAACGATCGGCGACCTTCCTTTCGACTTCTTGATCGTCCGGGAGCGAATTTGCGGTCTGTCGGACTCATACATCGACGTTCGCACAGTCAACCACGAACCTCATTGGTTGGAAGCTCGATTGTTTCGCTTCCCTCGCTATCTAAACGTTCCAGGTATAATATTTTTACCTCCTCATTCATGTATGATGATCGTCTGATTGAAGTAGATGTCTAACTTGGCCGCATTTTTCTTTGACAGAGATCTATTTTCCCCGATATTCCAAGCATCCGAGAGAGATCTCAATGTCTAACCCCAGTCTGTTGGGTCGTCTTCACCAGGTAAAGAAGACAGGTCGTGCCCCTACAACGACGTCCCGTCCTGTCCCTGCGGTGACGCCTGCTATGGTGCCGGTCGTCGAGCCGGAAGCTCGGGAGGAGGAGGAGCTCCAGTGCAACCGCAAGAGGCGGAGGCCGGAGGAGCCCCTGCCGACTACTGAGGTGGAGGTATCCATTTTGGAACCGCCGGTTGCCGCGCCACCTATCTCTGCTGTTCCGATGGCGGAGAGGTCCAGGTCATCTGCTGCCTTCTTGAAGACCGCGGCGATCGCTGAAGTCGAAACTCCTCGGGGCAAGCCCTATTTTGGCCGCAACCCCGAGTTGGTCACCAGGTAAGATTGGTTTGATCTTTCTGAGTTAGGCTATTTGTGTAGGATGTATACTAACTCCTTTGTTTCTTTTTGTTTGTGTTGCAGGGTCCGTCTTTCCGATTCGGACGTCTCGCCGATGGTGCTAGATTTCCTGGCGAGCAAGTCTCCGCGCCAGTCCCTCGACGTCCCTTCTTATGTCTCCCGGGCCATCACCTCTCTACCTAAGGCTTGGACGACTGATCTCGACGCGATTGCTCGTCGGCGGTCTGGAGATGCCATGCAGGCGACACTCGCCCTGACTCTCCAGGCGGCGATGATGGCCGCTCAAGCCGTTAAGGATTATGAGGGGCGACCCTTAATGCTCGCCTCCATCAAGATCTTGAGGCTGCTCGGAACCAGAATGCCGACTTCGCCAATCGAATAGCGGCCATGGAGAAGGAGTACCTAGAAACGGCCAAACGAGCCAAGCAGGACCCTGACTGGATAAAGCAGGAGCTTGACCGGTCCCGGGGGGTGGCGGATCGGTTCTGTGATCAGATGACGGAAGCTCGCCGGATGCATGCGGCCTCGTAGGAGGAGGCGACTGGGCTGAAGGCGACAGTGGAACGTCTCAACGGCGAGCTGGAGAAGGCGAAGGGAGAATTGGTCGCCAAGGTCGCCGAGCTTGCGGATGCTGACAAGACGACCGCGGGGTTGAAGGAGCAGTTAAAGGCGATCGAGACCGATCCCTACCTTAATGTGGCATACGTCGGCGAGTTCGCCTACTATCTGGCTTACGCCGACGCTATACGTGCTGCCAACCAGGTAGGGGTCGAGGTCGGCCCTATGATGAAAGCCTTCAAAGCCTATGTATTTGAGCATCCGTTGCAAACGGACTTCTCCCTGCTGATTCTCGACCTCACCGATTTAGGGATCGATTTGAGCTGGTATCCTTTTCTAGATAAACTTATTTATCCTGAAGCTGGTGAGGGAGCGCGCGCCGATCCGCCTGCTGGGGGCGAAGGCCAGTCGGGGGCGGCCTGAGTGATGGTGGAGTTGTTTTGTTTTCCTTTGCTTGTAATTTTCTGTTTTTCTCTTATATTGCCTTCGGTCTTGTATGTACGAACTTTTCGAATGGAATAAAATACTTCTTCTTAGCATCTGATTCTTTACATGTACGATCGTCTCTTTTGAATATTTGTATATGAATTTATGCAAGTGTTTACACAATCGCACCTGATGCCTTGTTTGCCTGATTGACTGTTTGAATGTTGAATGGATCCGAATGTATTGGTACACTTGAAAATTCTTACTTGTAAATTTCTTGAACAAAACCGATCGTCATTTATGTGTTTGAACGAAGCCGATCGTGTATGATTCCTTCCTCCCGATCGCATTTAGGAATAGCTCCACTTTGCCCCTTGTTTTTGTTTACTTAGTGTAAGTAAGGGAACGAAAATAGTATGTTTGGTGAGCTATCTTTATTTTTGCCGATTCTTCGAGGGAGGTCGACTGTTTCGACTCTGAGGAACCGTGCACGGTCGCGGAGTTCGATGGACCGACCTCCACAACCGTGTCTTTGTGTGCGAGGGACATTACATCTGTAGGTCTGTCTCGTGACTCACTTTATTGTTAGGGTCCTCCGTTAAGCTGCGCCTGCCTTGTATTTAAACGAAAGGCGAGCGGTCTTGGTCTGGAGGAGTCCTTGTACGGGGCGTCGTCGGTTTATTCGAGTCCACGTCCTCGGCTTGTTAGCACTTTTCTACCTTGGGTCGCCATGTTAGATGGTGACCCTCGACGGTATACGTTGTGACGGGGTAGGGACGCGTCGCCTTGTCCGGGTATATCATGTTAGATGATGTACTCTTGAGGGCGCGCGAGCGTGTCCATAGATTTATTTGGAGGGTCCTTAGGCTATGCTCGCCTCGTATTTAAACGAAGGGCGAGCGATCGCAGCCCAAAGGAACCTTGCATGGATGAAGCTGTTGGTTCTATTGACCTCCAGGACCATGGCTGCACTTTTCTACCTCGGATCGCCATGTTTGAATGACGATCCTCGACGATATACGTTGTGCTTGGGGGGGCGATCGCTTGCATAGGTCTGTCAGGTTAGATGACGGCCTCTTATGGGGCGAGCGAGTCGTCCTCTTTTTAGTTATTTGTTTTGTCGAGGCAAATCACATAGATGGGATAGGAAAATCTCATTATACTCTTTGTACATTGGGTAACTGAATACAGAGTTTTCATTGGTAGTATTTCTCAAATGTACGACGTTCCAGGGATATTGGTCCGGAGTGCTGTCAGGGTGTTCAAGTTCGTAGGCTCCCCTAGTTAGCCACTTAGATATCCTGAAGGGGCCTTCCCAATTCGGGCCAAAGACTCCCATGTGAGTCTGGACCTTTTTGAGGACTAGGTCACCCACTTGGAACCGTCTTTCCTTGACCTTCGAATTGAAGAACTTCTCGAATCTCCTTTTGTGATTGTGTTCTTCATTTCCGAGGTCAGTCGCCGTTCTTCGAGCATGTCCAAGTCGATTCATCGGGCTACATCATTGTCCGTCGTCATTTCTTGTTCAGTTCGGTGACTGAGGACGGCGATCTCCGAAAGGATCACTGCTTCTGTTCCGAAGGCGAGGGTGAATGGGGTTTTGCCGGTTGAGTTTCGGGTCGTCGTTCGATAGGACCATAAAACATCTGGGAGCTCGCTCGCCCATCGTCCTTGTTTGGATTCAAGTCTTGCTTTGATCGTGTGTTTGAGGATCTTGTTTATAGCCTCTACCTTCCCGTTCGTCTGAGGGTGGTAAGGGGCCGAGAACAACTTTTTGATTCCCCACTTCTCGCAGAATTGCATGACTTCCAAGCCGTCGAACTGCTTTCCGTTGTCGGAGATGATAGCCTGGGGTAGACCGAACCAGCATATGATGTTCTTGCAAATAAACTTGATTAGTTGTTCTTGGCCGATCTTGTTGAGCTGATCGGCCTCAGCCCATTTCGTGAAATAATCGACCCCCATGATGGCAAACTTACAGCCCCCTGGCGCCGTCGGCAAGGGACCTATAAGGTCGATTCCCCATTGGGCGAATGGCCACGGGCTGTACATTGAAGTGAGCTGCTCGGGGGAGAGCTTGATGTTTGGGCCCATCACTTGACACCTGTGACACGATCTGGCATAGGCGATTGCATCTTTTTATAGTGTAGGCCATAAAAAACCTTGCTTGGTCGTTTTATGTATGAGAGCTCGCCCGCCAGCATGGTTTCCACATATCCCGTCATGGATCTCGTCTAAAACGAGCCGGCCTTCCTTTGGCGTAATGCACTTGAGGAGGGGAAGGCTGAAAGCTCACTTGTATAGCCAGTCGTCCAGTAGGGTGTATCTGGTTGCACGGAGCTTAAGATGGCGAGCTTTGATACGGTCGTCGGGGACCGTCTCGTCCTTCAAGTATTTAATGAACGAAGTCATCCAGTTCTCTTCGGCGACGGTAACTGTGGTAATCAGGTTTCTGTCGATCACCGGCTTTGCTGATTTTGTGATTTGGATGTTAGAGAAATAGGCCACCCCATCTGATGATGCCAGTTTGGATAGGGCGTCGGCCTGGGAATTGTGCTCTCTCGGGACTTGTTCGATTAGAACTTCCTCAAATTTCGTGCACATTTCGACGACCAATTCTTGGTATTTGACCATTTGTTCGCCGCGCGCCTCATATTCTCCCTTGACTTGGTTCACGACCAAGAGGGAGTCCATGAAGATATGGAGGCGGCGAACGTCCAGGGCGAACTACCAAGGCTTCGTACTTGGCTTCATTGTTGGTCGCATGGAACCCGAAATGCACGGCATTTGTGAAAATTTATCCATCGGGGCTGATGAGGACAATCCCTGCCCCTCCTCGCGAGTTGGTTGTCGAGCCATCCACGTACAGCTTCCAAGTAGGGCGGCCGACCTGGGTCGGACTGTGAGGGAATGTTAATTCCACCACGAAGTCCGCCAGAGCCTGGCCTTTAATCGCCATGCGAGGAGCGTACGTGATACCGTATTGGGCGATCTCTAGTGACCATTTAAGGAGTCGCACATTGGTGTCTGGACGGTGCAGAACTTGCCTCAAGGGGAGAGTTGTCAGAACCTCCACTTGATGTTCGAAGAAGTAGGCCCTTAGCTTGCGAACACTCATGACTAGAGCGTAGGCGATCTTCTCTAGAGGCGTGTATCATGTTTCTGCGTCATGGAGCGCTTGACTCACGTAGTAGATCGGCAAGTGGGCTTGCCCCTCTGCTCGCATTAGTACAGCACTCAGTGCGACCTCCGAGGCCGCCAGGTAAAGGAATAGCTTTTCGCCGGGGATCGGTTTTGCCAAGATCTGGGGGTTAGATAGATAATCCTTGATTTTGGCGAACGCCATTTGACTCTCCTTCGTCCATGCGAACTTTTTGTTCTTTATGGTCACGAAGAATGGCTTGCTTTTGTCCCCGAGCCGGGAGATAAAACGGTTGAGGGTAGCTAGACAACCCGTGAGGCGTTACACCTGCTTGACATTCCGTGGCTCCTGCATGTCGAGGATCGCCTGGATCTTGGTGGGGTTTGCCTCGATACCCCTTTGGCTCACGATCTGCCCCAGGAATTTTCCGAAGCTCACCCCGAAGTTGCATTTCTTGGGGTTCAGCTTCATGTTGAACTTCTCGAGGATGGCGAACGTCTCGGCAAGGTCATTGAGGTGATTTTCCTTCTTGAGGCTTTTGACCACGATGTCATCAATGTAGACCTCCATGGTCTTGCCGATTTGGTTGGCGAACATCCCGTTGACTAACCGTTGGTAGGTCGCCCCTGCATTCTTCAGACCGAACGGCATCCGGACCCAAATGTATATGTCTTTTTCCGTGTGGAACGATATGTGTTTTATGTCTTTCTCCGCCATGGGGATCTGATGGTACTCTGCGAAGGCATCCATGAACGACATCATTTCGCAGCCTGCAGTGCTATCGACCTAGTGGTCGATATGAGGCATCGGAAAGTGATCTTTTGGACATGCCGCGTTGAGGTCGGTGAAGTCGATGCATAACCTCCAGGAGTTGCTCGGCTTTTTGACGAGCACCGCGTTGGCTACCCACTGTGGCTCGTCGGTAGCTACTCTGATTAGTTTATTGTCGAGTAGCTTCTTGACTTCTATGTCGAGCGCTGCGTACTTCTCAGGACCGAATTTCTACGTTTCTGGTGAACATGTTTCCTTGCCGGGTCGATCTTTAGATAGTGGCAAGCATGTTCAGGACTTATGCCGACCATATCTTGATGCGACCAGGCAAACACTCCGATGTTCTTACGTAGTAAGCTGATCAAATCATCCTTTAATTCGAGGTCGACGCTCGCACCGATCTGTACCTCCCGCCCCGGGCGAGCCGGATATATCGTTACACATTCCAACTCTTCAATGGGGACGGTCGCTTCTCGTTTGGAACGATTTCCGGATTCGATCCTTGGATCGATGTCGAGGCTTGGCTCGAAACCGATCCTTAGCTCGATGTCGTCCGCTAATCGATGTGAGATGGCGTCCTCTAAGTCGGGTTGGTACGATGTGCTTGTCTCGTCGATCTCCATAGGTTGATTGTCGATCGTCTAAATGTTACAAATAGCATGGGAAGTATTGAAAGAAGTTACGACACAGGAGTAATTCAAACATTTCTTAGCCATTAGTTGGTCTCTTTTTACAGTACCGACTGTCCCATCGGCAGTGGGGAATTTGATACAGTAAAAGAAAGATGAGGCGACCGCTTCGAAGGTTTCTAGAAATGGACGACCTAGGAACCCATTATAGATGATGGGCCTATCTATGATTACAAAGTTTAGGTTCCTAGTAATCCTAACCTTGGGATCGTAATGACATATTAGTTCGACAGAGAGCTTGATCCTTCCATAGGCTTGGAGTGTGCTGTCGCCGAACCCTTGGAGCACGGTGTCGAATGGCTTGATGAACTTGATTAGGTTGCCGAGCTGGTCGAGAGCGGATTTGAATATGATATTAGAAAAGCTCCCATTGTCAACCAGCACGCGATCGACCATTTTCCCAAGGATACACGCAGAGATCACCAATGCATCCTCTTTGGGGCACTGCACTCCCTCCCTATCCTTGTTGGAGAAGGTGATGAGCGCGTCTTTGGAGATGGTCGGCTCTGGGGTACCATGACATGGACCCCGGCGAACTCCCTCAGTTCGACCTTTCGCTTTCTGTTCGACATGGTGGAAACCGAGGAAAGTCCTCCGAGGTTTCCACCTCCCGCCTGAAGCATATTGATCCGGCCGCCAAGGTTGATCGTAGGGATTGATTCGTCAGAATACTCCGGCTCATTCTGCTCGATCCTGGCGACCGAATTTGGAGGGATTCCATCGTTTTGTCGGCGCTCGCGCCCTCCGGTCCTCTCTGCTCGAGGCTCTGGATTGGTAACCAAGTTATCCAATTTGCCTTCCTCGAACAGTCTCCAGAGTTGTCTGAGGAGGTCGCGACACTGGCTGGTGTTGTGGCCGGGACTCTTGTGGTAGGCACAAAATTTTCTACGGTCTAAATGACCGTGGTCCCTTACCGGCTTCGGCTTGCTAAGCCATTCACGCCCCTTGATGGCGTTGAGAAACCAACTGAAACACTTGAGGAACTTGACCTCAGATTCACTGTAATTGTTGGTGAACTTGAAGCTTTGGGCCGGAGATAGGTTGAGGTTGCGGAGGAGGTGAACCTCTACATCCCCGAAAGCTCTGAATTCCCCGGGCGGCTTCGTGATCGCCTTTCTGGGCTTGGCGACCGCCTTTCTTGGGACGGAAGTAGGCTCCTTTCCTTCCCCGGTAGATCCCTCGCCTAAGCGAAGGGTGAGCATCCTCTGCCTGGCTAGAAAATCAGCAGCCCTGACGCCGAAGATCGCGTAGGTCGGGGGGATGTCCTTTGTAAGGTGCCTGCACATGGGCGAATGACCATAGAATCCCCCTAGGACTGAGTAGAGAGCGAGCTCGTTGCTAATGGGCTAGCCAGTGAGGACTATTTCATCCACCCGATCCATGTAATCTTCATCGGGCTCGTTCTTCCCCTGCCGGTTTCATCATGCGGTGGGGGCCTTCTGGCCGAGCAACTTTAGTGGCGAAGTACAACGTGAAGTTGTTCGCCAGCTTCTCAAAACAATTGATCGAGCGAAGTGGCAGTGAGATGTACCACCTATGGGCGAGGTCGCCCAATGTCAATGGGAACATTCGGCATTTTGTTGCGTTGACGCTCCACATCCGGTCATGTAAATCCAGAATTTGCTCAAATGGGTCTCTGGATCCGATCTCCCTTCATATAGAGGTGTCTGAGGGGGAGCGATCTTCGGTTGAACTGGGACGAGCTCGATCTGGGCTGCGAGTGCCTCACTCGGTCCAGCGATCGTTCTCTTGGCGCCTGCCCCAGTTTCTAGGAGTGCCTTCATTTCGTCGAGCTGGCGCTGCATGATGGCCATAGCCATAGCCTGACTGCTCGCTGATTGGCTCTCGGAGCGGGAGCCAAGGTGATCATGTACTGACCTCCTGGCCCCATGGTAGGTGACGAGTTCTCTACCACCGGGCTCATTTCTTGGGCGAGTTGGGGCCCGTTGGCCTGCTTGTCTTCTGGGAGTCGGATATGCCGAACTCCTAGTGACGGATTCGGACTCCAACGTCTCCCGACTGGGGCCTGAATGCCTGGGTCGCCATGAGGGATCGCTCCCTAGGTGGCTGAAGACGCAATCATCCCGTCTTACGAGAGCCTTTTCCTGTGGCTCGACGCTTTCCGACGATTTCTCGACGTATAGCCCTTTAAGCTTCCGCTTGCCTGCTCGGCGGATGGCAGCTGGAGTAATGGTGGGCGAGTCTCATTCTCTCCGTCGCTCCATGAGGATGGACATAGCCTCCTCGATATGTTCCGCGGTCTGTAACTGATCGAGTGAGAGGCTCGGTCCGTCCCTCAGAGGCGGGAGTGAGAGCCTAGCATCGCCGCGGTCGCCTTCCACCGTTGGTTGGGATTCGGTCTGGGCCAGAATGAGAGGTCCGGCAAATCGCAGGGTGGCTCTTTTGGAGGTCGTGGCAGATGTCATGTCTCTGAAGGATTTTCTTTGAAGAACAGTGAGTGTTTCTTCAAGTATATGCCCCAGAGAACAGTGAGTGTTCTTCGAGACGATTGGAATAAAAAATGAAGGTTAAGATACCCTTCCTCTAGCGCCAATTGTTGTTACCCAAAATATTATCCGGAGATGATATTGCTGGAATGATCAAATAACAAACAAATGTGAGAACACTTCCGCGGGAAAGTAAATAACACAAGATTCGCCGGGGTTGTTAGTCCCGGGCTTGAATGCTCTCGCGAGATGTTATTAATATAAATACTTTGGAGTATAAATACTGATGTTAGAATACTATTACAATGAGTGTAAAGATTCTAGTTATCTTAGCTATAGAGCATGAAGATTGCCGGAAGAACCAGATATGAAGCTCTGTGAGTTCTTGTTTTTCCGTGTTCTGTATAGGTGAGTGAGTTTCACTGTCAATGGATTTCACTGTGTATGTGTATGTATCCCATTTCTTTCACCACCTTGGCCACTGTTGGAGGCCTTCTATTTATAGGAGAAAAGGTTGTTGGGTCCTCTCCGGCGATCGTGGGCCAATGACGAGTCTGCACGCGTCCTGAGTCGCTGTCAGGGGAGGGCCCACTTTGTACCTTTTGGCGGGCCTGTCGGTAGGCGTGAGGTTGGTGACAGGCTGGGGTCAAAAAGCCTTATCTCGTGGCGCCTTTTTCGGATCTTGCACGTGGATCTTCGTCCGAGATTCGGTCTTCGAAGACTGAAGAGTGTCGGATTCGCAAGCGGCACGGGACGATCGCCTATGGTCGGACATCATAGGCGATCGCCAGATACCAAAATACGATCGCCTTGGGTGTCGACTGCTAGGTGTTTGCTCAGCATCTGTCTTCTATGGTTGGCTCTTGACTATTACTCCGAACGTCATCGAGGCGTATAAATCGCCGCACAACAGTCGGTAACCGATTAAAGGTGTCGAGGCATTTATTGTATCATTGTTATCGATTGGCCGTTCTAAGCCAATCTAGGTGCTCTCATTCATTGTATCATTGTTATCGATTGGCCGTTCTAAGGCAATCAAGGTGCTCAATCATTCGTGGTATCATTGTTATCGATTGACCATTCTAAGGCAATAGAGGTATTGAGTCATCCGCTGCATCATTGTGATCGGTTGGCCATTCTAAGGCAATCGAGGTATTGAATTGGGACTATCGAGGACGGTGCCCATCCGTGAATTTATGTCATCGTGTTGGCTTACTCAAGTCAGCACACTATCATCCTTGTGAATCCGGTAATCTTTGAATCGTTGCCGTTTGTGGTTAATTGTGCTTATGATGTTATTATGGGTAAGCCTGGGGTTTGAACCTTCGCGGTTAGTTTCCCAACACATACAGCTCAGTAGGTCACGGTCATATTGATGATCTTATTATGGGTAAGTCTGGGGCTTGAACCTTTGCGGTTGGTTTCCCAGCACCTGCAATTCAGCAGGTCACGGTCATTGGGTGATCTTATTATGGGTAAGGTTGGGGCTTTAACCTTCGCGGTTGGTTTCCCAACACCTACAGCTCAGTAGGTCACGGTCAGGTTCACGGTCTCATTATGGGTAAGTTTGGGGCTTGAACCTTCGAGGTTGGATTCCCAACACCTACAGTTCAGTAGGTCACTGCCATTGGAAGGTCTTATTGTGGTACGGCTCCGGCCCTCATTGATACAGCTTCGGGCTGTTTTGGTTTCAGGTGATTGTGATAATTGACAGCTTCCGCTGAGTGGATTTCAGGCCTTTGTGGTGTCTTGGCATTTTCATTGGAGCCTCCGGGCATGGTGGTTCATATCTAATTCAGTTCTAGTTTGGTACATGTTGCGTAATTCATTGTGGTGTTTTATAATTATGATTCGTCATTGGGCATTTATGCTCTAACCTATTGAGCAAGTATTAATAGTATGCCGTGGGCATAGTGTTTCACGAATGCTCGGTTCTCACCTTGGTTTGTGAGCATCTCGTATTATTATTATAATTGTACCGTTTCATTCTGCCTTTGGATGCATATCATGTTGTACATTTATTTGATGTTCATTATCTGGATGACTGACCCCGTAGGGGCGGAACTGTAACACCCCAAACTAGGCGGATATTACAGTGCCGTAAATCCCCGACTGGGACCCACCAGGCAAATGAAAATGATGAATTAAATAATATAATTGTAGTACCGAACCACATTATATTACCAAACGCTCCGATGAGGAGTTTAAGTACAACACACCAGGACAATACCGAATACTAGTGTATTTTATATGAAGATAAAATACACCACCCTGAATAAATAAACATTACAAACGGAATTTGCAGCGGAAAATACAAATGGCGTAAATAATCAAATGATCAAATGATCAAAATGATGAACAAACGGAATGACTGGGGCCCCCTACCGTATCACTGGGACTCGTCGCCGTCAACATGCTCTTCCCGTGCCTTTGCCTTGCCGTGACTGAAAACCAAAATCCCCAACGGCCGGGCCATACGTAACAACAATCCTCAAGAGTTGAAATTACACAATCATGAATTAATCAAGTTATGAAATATTCTTAATTATGAATTACGCAAGAGGAGTACCATAGTACGCCCGTAATGTTCTCGTGCAAGTGTACAAGACGAATGTCCGACACATCCGTCCTTGTACCTAATTAGTCTCACGGAGGTAAGCGTTACTGTGTGCATACCCAATGTATCGGTGAACCCAATACATGACCATCGTGTGCCCGACTAAAAATTCCACATGCCACACCCGCCACGCAATATGAACCCTAAGGTCACATGAACGAGAATGACCATGATGAATACCAATGAATAATAATTAAACAAAACCAAGATGACTCACCGATATGAAAGTAATAGTGACGTGATTGATAACCCAATGAAATGATTTGGAACCGCTGCTCCTCGTGAATGACATGATTATTCGACAACCACAAGTCTCAAAATGATTAATATTATGATGAATGAATTATGATTATGAGCAATCAACAACTAAAGGAATGGGTATCCTTTTAACCGAGTAAGAGTTAACTTACTCAATACCGATGACAAAGTCCTTCCACGAACAACGTCCTAATCGATATACCGGTCGCTCGAACAACCTTGAATAACAACAATTACCAACAACCGATCATTACGCAAATCAAAAACGATCATAATCGACTCAAACGTCGACACAACGATATCCGAGCTCGAATGAATCGAAACCAACTCCAAGATGAGTATTTCAAACCATAAAAACACTTTCAAGGATATCAATAATCCATTAGGAATCCATAACTCATGATTACAACAACATCAATCGGAAAATCCCCAATTAACCGAAGTCAACCCCAAGGGTTCTTGAAATAATTCCGAAAATAACCATTAAATCCGTAGGAACGTGTTTATACAAGTTAGATAATCCATAACTAACATATTCCAATGATAATCCAAGCTTACACGAAGAAATCGGAAGGAAAACCCCAAAAATCCAAATTCTAGATCCAAGAGATTAATACCTTTGATTCGATGTGATGAAGATGATGAAATGATGATCAATCCGAAAGATGAGCTTGAAGATGATGATTGATAATTACACCTCGAAGAATCCTCTCCGAATCGCTCGAAATCGCCCAAAACTACCGAAGGATTGAAATGAGATAAAAAATGAAGAACTCAGACTAAACTGTCCATTTTATACTCTGTCCAGGTTAGCGTGCGCTAGCCCTTGTGCATAGCGTGCGCTAACGAGTAATTTGGGTAGTCCAAGACCCATCGTCCGAACACGGTAGCGCGCTACGTACCTATTTGTAGCGTGCGCTACGGCCATACTACTAGCGTGCGCTAATTTCCATTGTTAGCGTGCGCTAGCGAAATATTTGACGCCCATCGGGAGTCCGTAAAACTGTCGACCTCGATCGACCCCAATAGCGTGCGCTACAACCATTGTTTAGCGTGCGCTAATATATCGGTTGCGTACGCTAACAACAATGCATAGCGTACGCTATGAATTAACCCGGCGATCAAAGAGCCACCGGACTCAACCTCGATCCGTCCCTAGCGCCGCTACTCACACATATAGCGTGCGCTACTACAACCCGTTAGCGCTACTTACCACTCGTAGCGTGCGCTACAAATATTCTCACCGCACCCGGTACCTTTCCGGATCGCAGCCAAGGTAGCCTTAGCGTGCGCTAAAGCCGAGCGATAGCGTGCGCTACCTATACCCGATTAGCGACGCTAAAAGGAGTATGTAACGGCGCTACTCCTCAAGCACTTGCAACGAAAATGACAATGATGATAAACACGGCACGAAACTCCAATCAGATTAGTGATGAATGACGATTGATACACGATACAATTACTCTGAATGATAAATACCATGACTGAATATGAGTGACAAATGATCAATGATGAATGAGATTACTGAGTATCAATTACTGAATGATAATTACTGAGTTACAACCGGGTATTACATACACCCCCCCTTAAAAGAGTTTCGTCCCTGAAACTAAGGGTCAAACAACTCGGGATAACTCCCTCGCATACTATCCTCGGTTTCCCAAGTAGCCTCTTCGACTCCGTGTCTAGACCACTGAATTTTAACCAAAGGAATCGTCTTATTCCTCAACTATTTGATTCGCCGCTCTAAAACTCGTATAGGACGCTCCTCATATGAATGATCGTCGGCGATCTCGATTTCGAATCAAGTATGTGACTCGGGTCGGCAACATACTTCCGCAGCTGAGAGACATGAAACACATTATGAATTCGGCTCAACGCCGGAGGTAAAGCCAATCGATAAGCTAACTCGCCTACTCGATCCAAAATCTCAAACGGTCCAATGAACCTCGGACTCAACTTCCCTCTCTTCCCAAAACGGAAGATACCACGACTCGGGGATACCTTGACCCACACGTGGTCACCGCCTCGAACTCTAATGGTCGACGGCGTTATCTCGCATATGATTTCGCCGACTGAAATCACAACAAACGACTCCTGATCAAAGCTACCTTCTCACGGGCGGCTATAAGCATATCGGGCTCGGTGCCCAATGATTCTGACAAGTCGTCCCAAAACAACGGAGATCGACAACGACGACCATACAAGGCCTCGTAAGGTGCCATCTTGATCGAAGCATGCCAACTATTATTATACGTGAACTCGATCAATGGTAGTTGGGCTTCCCAATCGTCTTTCCAATCGAGGACGCATGCCCTCAACTGTTGGGATTTGGTAATTAAAATCGAATAACGCAGCGGAAAATAAAACGGTCCAACCGGATAAAACCAAACCCCAAAAACGGACCGATCAAGCATCATATAAACGAATATAAATAACGAGGAAGTGAATCAAAGAATACTTACCCTCGTAGTCCTTTGATGATATAATCTTCGAAGGTGAAACCCGAACAAACTTTCTCCGGTTACCGACACGATCACGAATCCAATTCGTTGTAGCTTGTTGAATGATCCAACACCGAAATTGCCGAATGTCTCTACGTTATTACGCGTCGGATATTGATCGGAAAAATAAAATATCAATTCGTTCTCAAAGAACACGGCTAGGAATTGATACGGTATTTTTCTTCTCTTCTCTTCTTCCTTTTCTTTCTCTCAAAGATGAACAAGAAAAGAAATAAATTTTTCTCCCTTCCCTTAAAAAAACTCACTACTGATTTCCTAAGGATTTGTGAGTGTGTTTCTTTGTTATCTTTTTTTTCATCACATAATGAGAAGATAATTCCATTATATAATGGAGATGATATCAAAATGATGAGATATGAAATCTCATCCTTTTGTCTTCAACCCATTAAATAATTAAACACACAACACACACCACAAGGAAGGAAGGGAGGAAAATGAGGGGGGCGGCCCACTAGATTTTAGGTGAGAAAACGAGCCGAGCCACTCGGTTCATGTACCTGACGTTCGCGTGTCTAGTCCGTTAAATACACTTCGTTTTATCTCAAATGTATTTATACTTAATTAATTAATCCAATTAATTAATTTTATCAAATACAAAATTATAATAATATATTTCCAAGAAATAATTATTTATGAATTAAATTAATTACTCAAGAATTAATTTCAATTCACTAGACCGCATGATTTATCAAATAAATCAAACTAGATATCTAATATCCAATATTAATGAAGAGATAATAAATATATATTTATCCATCAAATATCCTTGTGCGCGACTCCGTAGGTCCGTCTTAGTCGGCAATGGGAGGAACCAAGGAGTACGGTAACACTTAGCCGCCTAGTGCTTCGTCAGTAACCCAACTAAGAACGAATGATCGGATCATTCCAAAACCATTATGTCGTGAATACCGTATACGTATAAACCCTTCAATCATATGTCCCGGTCAAGTATTAGGGTCACGGAAAAGTCAAACCCTCATCAGAACTTGACACTATGCTTTCGTTAATGCAATCGAGATCGACGAGCTCTCGTGTATCAAATACAACTAGCTCTAAATGCTTTGGCCAAAGACTTATAATCTCATTTGCCATTAACCGCATAGGACATTTACCTGCTCACTTACAGGAGAAAGAATTCTATCTTGGTATTCAGTAGAGACTGCTACTTGCCCACTAAGTTGCATTTCGAGGTTGACCCCACCCACCGGCGATTGGATCGAACTACTCTAATGACTGACTCAATGTCACAAGCACATCTCCTACTGAAACCTCAAGTCAAAGGTCCACGTATACCTATCACAACCTTCGATACAGTCATT
Source organism: Orobanche coerulescens (assembly GCA_033398695.1). Classification (NCBI taxonomy): domain Eukaryota; kingdom Viridiplantae; phylum Streptophyta; class Magnoliopsida; order Lamiales; family Orobanchaceae; genus Orobanche; species Orobanche coerulescens. Next base: position 238,920 of record JAWKAU010000031.1, read on the forward strand.
GACAAACCCTGAGTGATATCCATGTGACCGAATCGAGGTGAGTCGTGTTCGAGTACACTAATCTCATTAGCATACCAATAGCGTGTGCTCCCACTAACTCTTAGTGAAGACCGGCACTCTACATGTCAAAGTACACGTTATACAAGTATTGTCTAAACTTATTGCCCAGTTAAGTTTTATCGACTTGCGAACGAGTTAAGCATTTGAGCTCTAAACACTTCCAGTGCCTATCTCCTTATCTCCATAAGGAGTAGAATGTTTGCTCTCAAATGCAAGGACTATTATTCTATATACCAAATCACAATGCCAGTGATATACAATAATATAGAAATAATTATTGCCTTATTAAATTTTCATAATTACAATACATATGCTCTCACTCTCTCATCCTCTGAGTGGCATTCGAGGGCATATCTCTAACAATCTCCCACTTGCACTCAATGCCACAAACTATGGTATCTAATACCCATACTCTCCAGATGTCTCTCTAAGACCTTCGAGATAGTGGCTTGGTAGCGGATCAAAGAACGTTATTTGCCGTGTCTACTCTCTCGCAGATAACATTTCCTTCCCGAACCATTTCTCTCACAAAATGATATTTTCTCGCAATATGTTTGGTATTGTGGTGAGCCCTAGGCTCCTTAGCCTCGTGCAATGACTCCGTCGTTGTCACAAAACAGCACACGGGCTTCTCCGCATTAGGAACCACTTGAAGTTCCTCGAACTTCTTAATCCAAAAGCTTCTTTAGCAGCCTCTCCGTGGCTGCACGGTATTCGGCTTGACATGTAGAGATAGCAATCGAACTTTGCTTGGCACTTCTCCAAGAAACTCGCCCCACCATTCGAGTGAAGATATACCCGATGTGGACATCCGAGCATCCATGTCCCCCGAAAATCCGAGTCCGTATAGCCCATCACTCTAATTTCTCCACCGCCGTATGTAAGAACCAAGTCTTTAGTCCTCCTTAGGTACTTAAGAATGTTCTTTCTGCAGATCCAATGTTCTGCCTGATTTGATCAAACCGACTTACTACGCTCACAAAGATAGGCAATGTCCTGGTCTAGTGCAAATCATAGCATACATGAGGCTACCCATCGCCGAAGCATAGGGCACCTTACTCATTTCCTTTCTGTCTTCCTCACTTTGAGGACACATCTCTAAGGAAAGTTTTGCACCATGTTGCATAGGAAGGAACCCTCTTTTAGAATCTTCCATCCTAAATCGCTTCAGATCTTTTCTATATAGAGGGCTTGGGAAAGACCTAACATTCTTTTCGCTCTATCCCTAGAGAGACGAATACCTGCAATATAGGTAGCTTCTCCCAAGTCTTTCATTGAGAACTCTTTAGAAAGCCAAGCTTTCTGTAACTAAGCATTCCTACGTCGTTTCCTATAAGTAGAATGTCAAATACATATAGTATTAAGAACTCAATTTTGCTACCACTAACCATCTTGAAAAAACAGGGCTCCTCTTCATTTTGGACAAAATCAAACTCTTTGACTGTCTCGTTAAAACGAAGATTCCAACTCCGTGAAGCTTGCTTCAGTCCATAAATGGCACGCTGAAGTTTGCATACTTTATGAATATTGGTTTGAGATATGAATCCCTTAGGCTGTTCCATGTAAATCTCCTCCTAGAGGAATCCATTTAGGAATGTCGTTTTCACATCCATTTGCCATATTTCATAATCTAAGTGGGCTGCTATGGCAAGCATCATGCGAATAGACTTAATCATAGCTACAGGTGAGAAGGTCTCGAAGTAATCGATTCCTTCTCGTTGGGAATAACCCTTTGCCACAAGCCTGGCCTTATAGGTATCAACCTTGCCATCTCCATCAGTCTTTCTTTTATAGATCCATTTGTTTCCAATAGGCACTATGCCTTTAGGACGATCTACTAAAGTCCGCACTGATTAGCATGCATTGAGTCTATCTCAGTTTCCATAGCTTCTTGCCACTTGGTGGAGTCAACATCTACCATCGCTTGGTCGTATGTAGAAGGATCATTCTCTTGACTACTTTCTGTCATCTCATGGACACCCAGTTCCTCTTGATGCAGATAGCCATACCTCTCAGGTAATTGAGAAATTCTACTAGACTTGCGAGGTTGTGTTTGTATTTGAAGGTTGGGTTCTAATATCTTGTATAGGTGTCTCATTTGGTGTTTCTTTTATTTCTTCTAAAGAAATATTTCTACTCGCCTCCTTCCGAATAAACCGATCTTCCAGAAGTGTGCTTGTATAGCAATGATGATCCTATAATCTTCGTGCATGTAGAATAGATATCCCATGGAATCCTGGATATCCTATGAAACGACCTTTCACAGACCTAGTTTCCAATTTCTCTACTTTAGTCTTCTTGACATAAGGTGGCATCCCCAAATCCTAATGTGATTAAGACTTGGTTTCCTACCTCTCCACATCTCGTGGGGAGTCTTAGAACGGATTTGGAAGGACATCTGCTCAAGATATGCACAGCAGTAAGGAGCGCGTAACCCCACGGATAAATCGGTAGATCAAGATAGTTAAGCATGGAGCGAACCATGTCCAACAAGGTTCGGTTCCTTCTTTCGATACACCATTTAATTGTGGAGTAGCCGGAGGAGTGAATTGTGACACTATTCCTAGTTCCTTTAAGAACTCATCAAATTCGGTACTCATGTACTCACCACCCCTGGCCGACCAAGAGTCTTAACACGGTTACTGCTTGATTTTCAACTAGGGCTTTAAATTCCTTGAATTTATCAAAAGCTTCGACTTATGTTTCATTAAGTACACGAATCCATACCGTATGGTCATCTGAATGTAATGAAATATCAAAGCCGCCTCGTGCCACTTCAAAAGGGCCACAGACGCGTCGGTATGGATCAATCGAGTTTTTCAAGACTCTTTAAAAAGTCCTGCGAAGGGTAACTTAGTCATTTTGCCTTGAAGGCAAGATTCACAAGTTGGATAGGGATCGATCCCAATGGACCCGTAAGCCCATCTTTCTCCATTTTATGAACCTTGGTCTGACCGATATGACCAAGTCTAAGATGCCACTTAAGTGCTTGGTTCGTTTCATCCCTACCACGCTTCCTAGTTATAGTGTTCACATTGTTTTATTCTTTAGATTTAAATGGTATAAACCATTTAATAATGTAGCATACCAACCAATTTATTTCTAAAATAAATACGACAGACCCATCTCCAATAAAGAAGTGAAATCCCTTTCGGTCCATGACCGGAATTGATACAATATTTTTGTGCCCCTTGGGCAAAACAAGTACATCATCTAAAGTAAGAATAAAACCAGATTCTAAATCCAACATAAGGGATCCGATATCGAAGCCTCGACACTATGCCCACTTCCGACGGTGACCATCACCTCCCCGAATCCAGCCTTCCTACTGCTCCGCATCCCGATTCATTGTACAAATGTGAGAACTCGCACCGGAATCAAGTATCCAAGAAGTAGAATATACAGCATGAACAATTTGTTTCTAAAACCGGAGTTCCGCACCAAGGCGCATTACGGTCAAGCTTTGGACAAGACCTCTTCCATGGCCTAGCTCACCGCAGCTTGAGGCATACATCCGTTTTCTTGGCCCCCTTGCTCTTTTGAACCATTGGGGCCTTGCCCTTTCCCTTGTCGATCTTGGCTATTGGACCTAATCGCTTCTTGTTCTTTTTCTTCTTATTCTTGGACTTCCAAGTCCCTTAAGAAATCACAAGTGCGACTTCCTTTCCTTTGTCTTCATCTCGAGATCAAGGCGATCGGCTTGTTCATTAGCCCACTAATTTACATGCAATCTCATTGCAGTTGAAGTTCATGACAAATTGTGAAAAGGAGTCGAAGTGACTGCAGGATAAGGTCGGTTTGGAGAGATGCATGCATCGAAAATCAAGAGCTTCTAATCTCTCAATCATCGAGATCATTTTGAGGACATGGTCCCCAACCCTCTCTCCTTCCTTCATCCGGCGCCGAATAATTGCTTCGATATCTCATATCTAGCGATTCGGCTATGCTCTCCATAGAGCTCAGCCAGGTGCGATAAGATGGCTCTCGAAGACGTCATCTTTTCATGGGCACGTTGAAGCTCATTGGTCATTGAGCCTAACATGTACCCTCGCACTCTTATGTCGTCTTTTAACCATTTCTCATGGGCATCGACATCTTCCTGATTGGCTCGGGTTCTTGCAGGAGCCGCTGGGATGTCCGCCCAAGACGTATCCCAAGATTTCCATAGTTAGGACAATCCTCAAGTTCCGGCCATCCACATAGTTCGGACTACCAGACGTTCTTTTCAAGTAGTATAGCGAGTGGGTTCATTGTCATATTGAGAGTTTTGCTAACTGCAGAGAATAATTTAAGATTCGTTAGTGATTATTTAATTATGATCCGAGTAAAGAATTTAAGGACTTTCTTTATTCATAACTCGGCTCCCACTATTTTATCGGTATTTACACACTCCCATGTTAAATCCGAAGTCTTGGGTGACTTCATAGTGGTGATCGATTTCTTTACAAAGTTTAATAGAGGGCAACCCATACGGTTTCTATTCTATTATTCTTTATAAAGTGGTGTCTAATACCAACCCATCTAATGGATGATTCGATCTTCTTTTACCCCTAGTTCACTTGCCCTCAACCCATTCGGTTTCTATGGCTCACGAACTATCTAAGTTTAAACCGTCAACTCCTATTAGTCTGACAATTGAATCTTACCCGGCAACCCATACGGTTTATAGGGGTTTGATTTGTCACAACCAAAGACATCTAATGCACTCTAGGAATTTATCAACTTTCCCCAAAAATATTACCCCGACATACTCGGAAGAATAATATTCCGGTTTAGATTTCAATTTTCCATGAGTTTGACGGAGGGTAGGAAACCTCGTAACCTTTATAACTTAGTGTTTGTAAGTGGGAGTATTAACGCGATTATATGTTACACTTTGCACATTAATCCGTTTATAAGCGCGGTTTGTCGGTTTGTTTGTTTGTCATACAATATGAAAACATACACAACCTAAAACTAACAACATGCAGTTCATGGACCGTTCCTAGAACAAAAACATCGTAATCTAATTACATGTCTTCGGTCTTGAATCTACGTCTTCTCGAGCGAATCTTCCTCCGGTCTTCGTCATTACATATAAATTTTACATTTGAAAAATTGCATCCTATACAAATTTTCTACTAAATAAATAGGCTCAAAACGGCCTTTACAACCCAATCGAACAAAACAAACGATTCAAAACTAGGTCCATGAACTACATCCCCATTCAAAATTAATGCAACAATTACATTAAAATAAATGGCAATAATAATTAATCTAAAATTGATCTAATCAATAAAAATTAATCCAACAATTAGAATTAATCCAATTAATTCACTTAACCGTTAATTTTAATTTGCTCCGGACAAAATAAATATTTCATTAAATTAATTCCCTTAAAATAAAATTACCATAATTATATTTTAGTCAAATTAAATCCAATTTAATTTGCGGAAAATTAATTTACCGAACGAAATATAAAAACGGAGTCGGAAAACACAAGGCCCGGGCCAAGCCGACAGGCTGCCATCATTAACCAGCCCAGCCCAGCCCATTATTGACCAGCCAGTCCGGCGGTCCGCCAATTTTCGGCTCATTTTTTCGTCCGAATTCCAAAATAATATTTTTCTAATTTTTATATTACACAAATAAATCAGTTTTTCAAAAGAAAAATAGATTTATATTGTAACGTAAAATCATGAAAATAATTTTTAGATGAACAATTAAACATCAACAATTAAAATTTTTATGATACTAAATCATAAAAAAATCAAGCATTCCAAATGCAAATATCGAATATACGATCGCATAGACCTTGCTCCGATACCACCGTTGGGATTTGGTAATTAAAATCGAATAACGCAATGAAAATAAAACGGTCCAACCGGATAAAACCAAACCCCAAAAACGGACCGATCAAGCATCATATAAACGAATATAAATAACGAGGAAGTGAATCAAAGAATACTTACCCTCGTAGTCCTTTGATGATATAATCTTCGAAGGTGAAACCCGAACAAACTTTCTCCGGTTACCGACACGATCACGAATCCAATTCGTTGTAGCTTGTTGAATGATCCAACACCGAAATTGCCGAATGTCTCTACGTTATTACGCGTCGGATATTGATCGGAAAAATAAAATATCAATTCGTTCTCAAAGAACACGGCTAGGAATTGATACGGTATTTTTCTTCTCTTCTCTTCTTCCTTTTCTTTCTCTCAAAGATGAACAAGAAAAGAAATAAATTTTTCTCTCCCTTCCCTTAAAAAAAAAACTCACGGCTGATTTCCCTAAGGATTTGTGAGTGTGTTTCTTTGTTATCTTTTTTTTCATCACATAATGAGAAGATAATTCCATTATATAATGGAGATGATATCAAAATGATGAGATATGAAATCTCATCCTTTTGTCTTCAACCCATTAAATAATTAAACACACAACACACACCACAAGGAAGGAAGGGAGGAAAATGAGGGGGGCGGCCCACTAGATTTTAGGTGAGAAAACGAGACGTGCCTGTCTGGTCCTGTAACGGACGTTCGCGTGTCTAGTCCGTTCAATTCACTTCTTTTTATCTCAAATGTATTTATACTTAATTAATTAATCCAATTAATTAATTTTATCAAATACAAAATTATAATAATATATTTCCAAGAAATAATTATTTATGAATTAAATTAATTACTCAAGAATTAATTTCAATTCACTAGACCGCATGATTTATCAAATAAATCAAATTAGATATCTAATATCCAATATTAATGAAGAGATAATAAATATATATTTATCCATCAAATATCCTTGTGCGCGACTCGTAGGTCCGTCTTAGTCGGCAATGGGAGGAACCAAGGAGTACGGGTAACACTTAGCCGCCTAGTGCTTCGCATCAGTAACCCAACTAAGAACGAATGATCGGATCATTCCAAAACCATTATGTCGTGAATACCGTATACGTATAAACCCTTCAATCATATGTCCCGGTCAAGTATTAGGGTCACGGAAAAGTCAAACCCTACAGTAACTTGACACTATGCTTTCGTTAATGCAACCGAGATCGACGAGCTCTCGTGTATCAAATACAACTAGCTCTAAATGCTTTGGCCAAAGACTTATAATCTCATTTGCCATTAACCGCATAGACATTTACTGCTCACTTACGGGAGAAAGAATTCTATCTTGGTATTCAAGAGAGACCGCTACTTGCCCACTAAGTTGCATTTCGAGGTTGACCCCACCCACCGCGATTGGATCGAACTACTCTAATGACCGACTCAATGACACAAGCACATCTCCAACAGAAACCTCAAGTCAAAGGTCCACGTATACCTATCACAACCTTCGATCCAGTCATTGACAAACCCTGAGTGATATCCATGTGACCGAATCGAGGTGAGTCGTGTTCGAGTACACTAATCTCATTAGCATACCAATAGCGTGTGCTCCCACTAACTCTTAGTGAAGACCGGCACTCTACATGTCAAAGTACACGTTATACAAGTATTGTCTAAACTTATTGCACAGTTAAGTTTTATCGACTTGCGAACGAGTTAAGCATTTGAGCTCTAAACACTTCCAGTGCCTATCTCCTTATCTCCATAAGGAGTAGAATGTTTGCTCTCAAATGCAAGGACTATTATTCTATATACCAAATCACAATGCCAGTGATATACAATAATATAGAAATAATTATTGCCTTATTAAATTTTCATAATTACAATACATATGCTCTCACTCTCTCATCCTCTGAGTGGCATTCGAGGGCATATCTCTAACAATGTCCTCTAAGGTCTGAATCGTCCTCTCTGATTGTTCGTCGGACTGAGGGTGAAAAGCGGTACTGAGATTAAGCTGGGTTCCCATAGCGCGATGAACTGATTTCCAAAAGTGCGACACAAACCGTCCGTCACGATCGGAAACGATACTTTTAGGAGTACCGTGGAGTCTGACTATCTCTTTGATGAACAGTTGGGCAAGTCTCTCGGGACCCCACATTTCCTTGATCTCAAGGAAATGAGCTGATTTGGTAAAGCGGTCCACGATCACCCAGATCGTGTTCATGCCACGACGACTCGTCGGCAAACTCGTGATGAAATCCATAGAAATGTCTTCCCACTTCCATTCGGGAATAGGAAGGGGTTTCAGCATACCCGCCGGTCGCTGATGTTCAATCTTAACTTGTTGACAGGTTAAGCATCTCGAAACAAATTCGGCGACTTCACGCTTCATATTACTCCACCAGTAATTTTGTTTCAAGTCCTTGTACATCTTGCTAGACCCCGGATGAACAGAATAAGGGGTAGCATGAGCTTCTTTCAAAATCGAGTTTTTCAACTCGTCATTCGCCGGTACGCACAACCGATTCTTAAAACGCAGAAGTCCATCCTCGTGGACCACAAATCCAGGGGCTTTCCCCCGCGCCACATCCTCTCGGATGCGCAACAATGATGGATCCAAACCCTGATTCTCTCGGATTTCCTCCTCGAGTGACGATGAAATCTCTAACATACAAAGCTGCCCCTGAACTCGCCAAGCCGGACTCGATCTCGAGTCTAAGGAATTCTCCTTGAAGCTCCTTCGAATCGTTAAACGGCAAGCATCTCCTCCCGAACGGACTTACGACTCAAGGCGTCGGCGACAACATTCGCCTTGCCGGGTGGTAAAGGATCTCGATATCATAATCTTTGATTAATTCCAACCACTGCCTCTCGCGCATATTTAACTCCTTCGAGTAAATATATACTTTAAGCTCTTATGATCGGTGAATATTCGATGTAACGCCATAAAGATAATGACGCCAAATTTTCAAAGCGAACACCACTACCGCTAGCTCCGTGTCGTGGGTCGGATAATTAATCTCGTAAGGTCTCAATTGCCGTGAAGCATAGGCAATAACCTTCCCGTTCGCATGAGTACACATCCGAGACCCCGTCCGACGCATCACTATAGACCACAAATCCTTCCGCCTGCGGCAAGGAAAGTACAGCCGACATTAACCGGCTCTTGAGTTCCTCAAAACTCCGTTGACACGCGTCGGACCACGTGTATTTCTTATCCTTCCGCAAAAGGTTCGTTAAGGGTTGAGCGATTCGAGAAAATCCCTCTACAAATCGCCGATAATAACCCGCTAATCCGAGGAAACTTTGGATTTCCTTAACGTTCTTCGGAGGTAGCCAATCTCGAATAGCCTCCGTCTTCTGAGGATCGACACGAACTCCGTCTCGATGAAATTACATGTCCGAGAAAAGTCACTGGACATCCAGAACTCACATTTAGAAAATTTCCCATAAAGTTGTTCTCGTCTCAACACGTCGAGCACTAGATGAAGGTGAAACTCGTGTTCCTCCCGGTCACGAGAATAAATCAAAATGTCATCGATGAAGACAACAACAAACCGATCCAAAAAGTCGATGAAGACCCGATTCATTAACTCCATGAATACCGCAGGTGCATTAGTCAATCCGAACGGCATAACCACAAACTCATAATGACCATAGCGCGTGCGAAACGCTGTTCTCGCGATATCCGACTCTCGAATCCGCAACTGATGATATCCAGATCTTAAGTCGATCTTGGAAAATACTGAAGCTCCCTGAAGTTGATCTAAGAGATCGTCAATACGGGGTAAGGGATACTTATTCTTGATCGTCACCCTGTTCAACTCCCGATAATCAATACATAAGCGGAATGAACCATCCTTCTTCTTGACAAACAACACTGGTGCTCCCCACGGGGACGCACTCGGTCGGATATAACCTTTCTCGAACAATTCCTCAAGTTGGTTCTTTAATTCCTGCATTTCGGTCGGGGCCATCCGGTACGGTGCCTTCGATATCGGGGACGTACCAGGCTCCAACTCAATCGTGAATTCCACATCCCTCTGTGGAGGCAAACCAGGTAACTCGTCTGGAAAAACATCGGCATATTCCCTCACTACCGGAATATCCGTCAACATTACTGATGATTTCTCGGTTTTGGCCATATAGCACCAATAACCGACACATCCCTGATTGAGTAACCTTACAGCTTTCATCGAATTAATGACCTTACTGCAATGGGATTACCTCCCCGAAACACACATTCAACCCCATCGTGCGAAATGATAGTGACCATGCGCTACGGACACTAATGATGGCATCATGACGATCCATCCAATCAATACCCAAGATGATGTCGTCCCTCGGCAAATCTACCACGATTAGGTCCGGCCATACACGACCATGAAATCGGACAATTACGAATCTCACGACACGATAATTCGTCTACCATCGTAGGCCAATGACATAAGGCTCACAACTAGTAGCACTACCTGCACGTAGTCTACTCAAACATGACTCGGAAATGAATGAATGCGATGCACCAAGATCAAAAAGGGTACACACAAAGTTGAGATAGAATATCGAGTGTACCCGAGATCATTCGGCCTCTGGATCATCGGTCTTCTTCATCTCATAAATCCGGGCTTGCTAGTCCCGACCGACGCTCCTGTCTGGCTAAAAGCTCCACCTTTAGTCGCTCTGCTGCTTTAAACGACGCCGATTGAGTGGCTCGATTCTCGAACGGCCGACCGCTAGGTGCCCGAGATGACGTCCGAGTAGGTTTGGAGTCCCTACGGCAAAAACGGGCCTTATGCCCAAGAATCCCACAATTATGACATGTGATAGTCTGTCTCGGACACTTGGTACCGAGGTGACCAAGTTCCCACGCTTAAAACAGTGATGGCGAACCGGCCGCTCGAGATTGAGATTCCGCGGGTTTAGATGACACCGAAGGTCGCTCGAAAGCAGATTCGCACGGGGTCTCTTGAAGGTTGTCCGACCGTCTTCGATCGATTTCGATTCTTCGATTTCTTGCTAGCAGACGAAGGTTGCCGCTTAGCAATCTCTTTAGCAGAAGCTCGTAGGTGAGAGCTTTCAATGAATTCGCCAACGTGGTGCAATTATGATTAAGTAATCAAGTCTCATGCGGGGTTTCACCTCTTGTCAAATACTTGATCTTATCCGCCTCTGAATGAATGATGGATGAGGCGAAAGGGAGAAGTTCTGAAATTTCTCGGCAATGGCGAGAACATCCTCGTCTGTTGAGGGTCGGGGTGAGTAATTCGACAGCCTTGGCCTCTCCGAGTGGGGCCGGATAATACCTCTCCATCATGAGAGTCTTGAATCGATCCCAAGTACAAGATCCTTCGGTGGGCTTCAACGACAACCACCAAGAATGTGCGCTCTTACCTGTAGTAAGCCGCAACAAACTTTGTGTCCCTCGGGACACTCTACCATAGCAAACAACTTCGAAATGCTCGAGCCAATGAATGATATCTCGCCTGCACGAGCCCTCAAAAGTAGGTGGCCTCTGGCGAGAGATATCGCCGATGATATTACTCACATTCCTCTCTTGCCTCTAAGGTGGCGGCGGAGGAGCCTGCTGATTCTGATTGACGGAGTTATGCATCGTCTCCATCAACTGAGCCATCTGGGTCATTTGGGCCATCATGCCTTGCATAAATGCGAGTGGGTCGACCCGAACACCCTCTGACTGAGCCGTGTCCGGTACGACTCCCTGACGATGAATGATCGCGTCCAGGTGAGTGAGTGGCGGCGTCACCGCTCGATGAGTTAGCATTATTCCTAGCATTTGCACGGGTATTCGCACGAGTTCTCGGGATTCGGCCCGCTCCACGGCCTCGTCCTCCACGCCCTTCCGCCAAATTTTTCCATACTGAAGTGGAAAGTCATATGATGGTTATATATCTCGCATGAGTATCACATTATGATTATATTATGAAATGATGAAAATGAGCATACGCGCTCAAATACAGCGATTACATGAATGATTAATTGACGTGACATGATTATCTGATGAAGTTACCGAAATGATTATCTTGAATGAGTTAACAAGATTAATGATTGATCTTCCTGATCAACAACTGAATAATGAAATGAATTGACTGATTGATGAGTTAACCTGACCGTCCTGGTCCAAATGACAATGATGATTGAGGATTGTTAACTGATGAATTATGAATGAATGATTAATGCCAGAAATTATACCATGGCATTAGAAATCTTACAGTTCTTGGTCTGATTGGCTCGGCATTTGCACAGGTCACACGTGACGCGAAAGTCCAATGATACTAGTCCGATGACGATGATTTCAAATGAGACATGACTTGGAGGGTAGTATTCAAAACCACGCTCCGATACCAACTCTGTAACACCCCAAACTAGGCGGATATTACAGTGCCGTGAATCCAGATCGGGACCCACCGTGCAAATGAAAATGATGAATTAAATAATATAATTGTAGTACCGAACCACATTATATTACCAAACACTCCGATGAGGAGTTTAAGTACAACACACCAGGAAAATACCGAATACTAGTGTATTTTATATGAAGATAAAATACACCACCCTGAATAAATAAACATTACAAACGGAATTTGCAATGAAAATACAAATGGCGTAAATAATCAAATGATCAAATGATCAAAATGACCGAACAAACGGAATGACTGGGCCCCTACTAGTATCACTCGACTCGCCGCCGTCAACATGCTCTTCCCGTGCCTTTGCCTTGCCGTGACTAAAACCAAAATCCCCAACGGCCGCCATACGTAACAACAATCCTCAAGAGTTGAAATTACACAATCATGAATTAAGCGAAGTTATGAAATATTCTTAATTATGAATTACGCCAAGAGGAGTACCATAGTACGCCCGTAATGTTCTGTGCAAGTGTACAAGACGAATGTCCGACACATCCGTCCTTGTACCTAATTAGTCTCACGGAGGTAAGCGTTACTGCAGGCACACCCAATGTATCGGTGAACCCAATACATGACCATCGTGTGCCCGACTAAAAATTCCACACACCCGCACCCGGCCACGCAATATGAACCCTAAGGTCACATGAACGAGAATGACCATGATGAATACCAATGAATAATAATTAAACAAAACCAAGATGACTCACCGATATGAAAGTAATAGTGACGTGATTGATAACCCAATGAAATGATTTGGAACCGCTGCCCTCGTGAATGACATGATTATTCGACAACCACAAGTCTCAAAATGATTAATATTATGATGAATGAATTATGATTATGAGCAATCAACAACTAAAGGAATGGGTATCCTTTTAACCGAGTAAGAGTTAACTTACTCAATACCGATGACAAAGTCCTTCCACGAACAACGCCCTAATCGATATACCGCCGCTCGAACAACCTTGAATAACACCAATTACCAACAACCGATCATTACGCAAATCAAAAGCGATCATAATCGACTCAAACGTCGACACAACGATATCCGAGCTCGAATGAATCGAAACCAACTCCAAGATGAGTATTTCAAACCATCAAAACACTTTCAAGGATATCAATAATCCATTAGGAATCCATAACTCATGATTACAACAACATCAATCGGAAAATCCCCAATTAATCAAGTCAACCCCAAGGGTTCTTGAAATAATTCCGAAAATAACCATTAAATCCGTAGGAACGTGTTTATACAAGTTAGATAATCCATAACTAACATATTCCAATGATAATCCAAGCTTACACGAAGAAATCGGAAGGAAAACCCAAAAATCATAAATTCTAGATCCAAGAGATTAATAACTTTGATTCGATGTGATGAAGATTATGAAATGATGATCAATAATAAAGATGAGCTTGAAGATTATGATTTATAATTACTCATCGAATAATCCTCTCCGAATCGCTCGAAATCGCCCAAAACTACCGAAGGAATGAAATGAGATAAAAATGACGAACTCGGACTAAATCGTCCAATTTATACTCATTCCAAAGTTAGCGTGCGCTAGCCCTTGTGCATAGCGTGCGCTAACGAGTAATTTGGGTAGTCCGGTACCCACTGTCCGAACACGGTAGCTCGCGCTACGTACCTATTTGTAGCGTGCGCTACGGCCATACTACTAGCGTGCGCTAATATCCATTGTTAGCGTGCGCTAGCGAAATATTTGACGCCCAGATCGAGTCCGTAAAACTGTCGACCTCCGATTCGACCCTAATAGCGTGCGCTACAACCATTGTTTAGCGTGCGCTAATATATAGGATGCGTGCGCTCACAACAATTCAAAGCTTACGCTATGAATTAACCGATGCGATCCAAAGAGCCACCGGACTCAACTCCGATCCGTCCCTAGCGCGCTTACTCACACATATAGCGTGCGCTACTACAACCCGTTAGCGCGCGCTACTTACCACTCGTAGCGTGCGCTACAAATATTCTCACCGCAGTCCAGTACCTTCTGGACTGCAGCCAAGGTAGCCTTAGCGTGCGCTAAAGCTGAGCGATAGCGTGCGCTACCTATACCCGATTAGCGTACGCTAAAAGGAGTATGTAGCGTGCGCTACTCCTCAAGCACAGCTTGCAACGAAAATGACAATGATGATAAACACGGCACGAAACTCCAATCAGATTAGTGATGAATGACGATTGATACACGATACAATTACTCTGAATGATAAATACCATGACTGAATATGAGTGACAAATGATCAATGATGAATGAGATTACTGAGTATCAATTACTGAATGATAATTACTGAGTTACAACCGGGTATTACAGGAACATGTTTTCATGTTTTAGGTGCTTGCGAGGAGAGAGTTGAGACATAGGGGCATGACGATGGCGACGAGGCATTCGAGCGATACTAGCCTGAGTTGTTCATGCTGGTAAGTTAGTTGGAGTGTTCTCCAGTTTGTCAGTCATTGTCATTATGTATTACCCGATCAGATGCTCGTGGGTGTTGTTGTATATTCATTTGGCCATGTATGCCCATCGTTGTCGTTGAAATTCCTTATCGGAATATTGCGTCGGATATCATAGTAGGGACTATGATTTCCCTTGTTGGTTAATTTGATGTATTTCAGTCGTGTTCGCCTGGTGGATATCCTGGCGTGGGGTCCACGGCACTGAAATAACCCAATAGGATTTGGGGTTGTTACAGAAGATGGTATCAGAGTGTTGGGTTGTGAGATACCCTGATATGTGAGTTATGTGGCTCTACCGACGCGGTAGTAGTGGGACTGTCAGGTTATGACAATCTGGACAGTCGAGTTTTGTGAGTCGTGATATTTGTACGACTGCACGAGTCATTCATTCATCGAGTCATCGTTAGTGAAGACTAGTATCGCGAGACCTCGAAGCTTCGTATGACCTATGTAAGGACTCGATTCTCTTTATGTTCATACATTCATCATGTCATTAATTATACATAATTTGTTGAAACCTATATGTGACATTAGTGTTACGATTGATTCATGGCTAATTGTTTTGGAGCACGTGTGACCTGTGCAATAAGGATCAACTCATTTATCAGTCAACAATTCTCAATCATCATTTTTAATGTTGTCGATCATGTTAATTCATTAATCACTCAGTCAACCTCATTGCTCAGTTGTAATCTTGTGGATCGAATTATCAATCTTGTTAACTTGTTCACGATAATCATTTCAGGAATTTCATCAGATAATCATGTCACCTCACTTGATCTTTCATGCAATCTTATCATATTCCGGCGTCATGTGGACGGTCATTTTACTGCATTATTAATACATTCATTGTGATAAACATGTATGCTCACTATTATCATTCTGTAACGTAATCATAATGCGATCTCCATACGAGATATATAATTATCATGTGACCTTCTTGCTTCAGTATGGATAGAGCTGTCAGAGGACGCAGGGGAAGAGGCCGCAGTGCGGGCCGAAACCTTGGATCTCGTGTGAATACCCGCGCGGCTACGAGGGATAACATGTGTTCATCAGTTAGTTATGCTACTCATTCACTGTCAGGTGTTCGGGTGGACCCATTCATATGCATGCAAGGCATGATGGCCCAGATGAATCAGATGACGCGTCTGATGGAGACCATGCAGACCTCGATTGTTCGTGGTCCCCTACAGCAGGGATTCCAGGTGCCGTTTCATGGACAGACTGGAGGAGTGAGTCAGATTATCGGCGATATCTCTCGTCGGAGGCCACCTACTTTTGAGGGTTCGTCGGAACCAGCTGATATTGTTCATTGGATTGAGCATTTTGATAAACTCTTCGACATGGTTCAGTGTCCGGAAGAGAGTAAAGTGGCAGTAGCGGCTTACTACTTGAGTAAGGGCACTTATTCGTGGTGGCTTTCTGTGAAACCCACCGATCGTGATTGTGGTTGGAGTGAGTTCAAGACTCTCATATTAGAGAGGTATTATCCGGATCCACTTCGTGAAGCCAAGTTATAAGAGGTTTTGAACCCCGAACCCGTCGAGGACGATGGTGTTATTGTCATTGCTGAGAAGTTTCAGGGACTACTTCAGTTTGCTTCGTCTGTTATCCGTACTGAGGCGGATAAGATCAAATATTTTAGAAAGAGGCTAAACCCGCAGTTGAGGATGTAGTTGTTCAATCACGATTGTAATTCGCTTAGTGAGTTCATCGAGAAGGCTCTTGGAGCAGAGCTTTTGATTAGGGATCTTGCTCGGAAGCACCCTTCAGTTTCTTCCGGTGGGAGGACTAGGATGCCGGTTCGTTCTGAGGGACATCGGGCTCTGACGTCCAAGAGGTCGTTTTCTAGTCGTCTTCATGCTGAGAAAGCATCTTCATCTCAGATGACAAGTTCGACTATTATTTGCTTTAACTGTGATACAATAGGACATCGCAGTACCCGGTGCTCGATGTAGGCCGTTGTTTGTTTTCTGTGTAGGAGGCAGGGACACCTTCAGAAATACTGCAGGAGTTCTAGTGCCAGTAGATCTCGAGAGAGATCGCAAACCACGAGAGATTTTGTTACTCCAGCCTGTGCATCATCCAAGGGGTCCTATCAGGCTTCGAGAGCCAGAGGTAAGGACCTTCAACACCGGTTTTGAACAAGTTAATTCTTGCTCGGTAATAGGATAATCATTCATTTCATTGTCGTTCATTCATTCATATAATTCATTCATCATACATCAATCATGTTGAGACTTATAATTATCAAAGTAATCATTCACTTCACGGGGAACGCTGGTTCCAATCATTTCATCTGAGATATCACTCATTGCGTTATTATTTCACCTCGGTGAGTCATTCTTGATCCTTGTTGGATTTCGATTCATTATCATTCATTGCGATCATTCCTGTTGGGCATTTATATTCTAACCTGTTGAGCAGGTATTAATAGTATGCCGTGGGCATAGTCTTTCACGAATGCTCGGTTCTCACCTTGGTTTGTGAGCATCACGTATTACTATTATCATTGTACTGTTTCATTCTGCCTTTGGATGCATATCATGTTATACATGTATTTGATGTTCATTATCGGGATGACCGACCCCGTGGGGGCGGAACATGTTTTCATATTTTAGGTGCTTGCGAGGAGAGATTTGAGACATAGGGGCATGACGATGGCGACGAGGCATTCGAGCAATACTAGTCTGAGTTGTTCATGTTGGTCAGTCAGTTGGAGTGTTCTCGAGTTTGTTAGTCATTGTCATTATGTATTACTCGAGCAGATGCTCATGGGTGTTGTTGTATTTTCATTTTGGCCATGTAGACCCATCGTTGTCGTTGAAATTCCTTATCGGAATATTGCGTCGGATATCATAGTAGGGACTGTGATTTCCCTTGTTGGTTAATTTGATGTATTTTAGTCGTGCTCGCTTGGTGGATATCCTGGCGTGGAGTCCATGGCACTGTAATAACCCAATAGGATTGGGGGTGTTACATGTCACTTCTCCAAAATACTGCTCCACCATTCAGAGTAAAGACATATCCTCAAGTGGACCTCTTCACATCCATGTCTCCTGAAAAATCCAAGTCCGTAATAACCCTCTACTTTTAGTTCTCCACCGCCCTATGTAAGAACCAAGTCTTTAGTCCTTTTAAGGTACTTAAGCATTTTCTTTACAGCATTCCAATGTTCCTTCCCTGGATTTGAATGATCCCAACTTGCCATGCTCACAGCATAAGCAGTGCCCGATCTAATGCAAATCATAGCGTATATAAGGTTACCCACTGTCGAAGCATAGGGTACCTTACTCATTTCCTTTCTATCTTCCGCACTTTGAGGACACATATCTAAGAAAGTTTTATATGAGCTCGCGTAGGTAGGAATCCTCTCTTAAATATTCCATCCTAAATCACTTTAGAATCATTTCTATATGGAAAAATTACACTTGGTCCCCTAATAAACACCCTCACTCATCCAGTCCCTAACTTTTTAACAATAACCGATTGGTACAATTTTTGGACCATTATGTAATTGATTTGGGCACTTTCTGGACTATTCTGTAATTGATTTGGGTATTTCTTTGCACTATTTGGACCATTATGTTATTATTCAAAAGAGACCCCAATGTTATTACGAAATTTATTAAGGGGGCCAAATAAAATTTACCCTTTTCCATATAGAAGGTTGGGAGAGACCTAACATTCTTTTGGCTATATCCCAGTAGATATAAATACCCAGAATATTGGTATATTCTCCCAAGTCTTTTTATTGAGAACTCACTCGAAAGCTAAGCTTTCACAAAAGTGAGCATTCACACGTCGTTTCCTATAAGCAGAATGTCATCCACATATAGTATTAAGAATATAATTTTGCGCCCATTGACCTTCTTGTAAGTACATGGCTCCTCTCGTTTTGGACAAAATCAAATTATTTGACAGCCTCATAAAAACAAAGATTCCAACTTCATGAGGCTTGGTTCAGCCTATAAATGGCATGCTGAAGCTTGCACACTTTATGAATATCGGGTTTGGATATGTATCCCTTACTATTCCATATAGATCTACGCCTCGAGGAATCCATTTAGAAATGCCGTTTTCACATCTATATGTCTTATTTCCGAATCCAAGTGGGCTGCTATAGCAAGCATCATACGAGTAGACTTAATCATGGATACAGAGAATAAGGTCTCGAAGTAATCGACTCCTTCTCTTTGGGAATAACCCTTTGCCACAAGCTTAGCCTTATAGGTATCAACATTTCCATCTCCATTAGTCTTTCCCTTATAGGTCCACTTATTCCCAATAGGCATTATGCTATTAGGTCGATCTACTAAAAAGTTCATACCTGATTAGCATGCATAGATTCGATCTCAGTTTTCATAGCTTCTTGGCACTTAATGGAGTCCACATCTACCATTGCTTGGTCATACGTAGAGGGATCATTCTCTAAGCTACTTTTGTCATCACATAAAGACCCAGTTCCTCTTGATACAGATAGCCACACCTCCCAGGTAATTGAGGATTTGTACTAGACCTACGAGGTTGGGTTTGTATTTCAGAAGGTTCGGTTCTAATATCTTGTATAGGTGTCTCATTTGGTGTTTCTTTTATTTCTTCCAAAGAAACATTTTTACCTCCACCTCCTTCCTCAATGGACTCATGATAAGTGTCAGTTTTGTACACTTATCCATGGTTTGTATCGATAAAATTCACCCATAATTGAGCTAGTCTACTCGTTTTTTGCTTTTAATAAATTAGTTTATTTTATTTTATTTTTATCGGATGATGATCGGATTAAATAACTGATTTACTCAAGAAATAACATCTTTATTAAATATTCTATTTGTTGAATTTTGATATATTCATGTTTTAGGGCTTTCCGAGACGAATTCGGCAGTCTTTCCGGATTCAAAATCAGAGTTATATATCAAAAGTTATCATCCGAAGAAGATCTGGGGCAAAAACGCAAAGTCTGAGAAATTCTGGGCTGAAAACGTAACTTTCAAAGCAACCAGTGAACAAATTTACGAAGCCAAGTTACGGCCGTAACATTCAGGAGTTACGGCCGTAAGTCACCCTTGTTACGGCCGTAACTCCTGAATGTTACGGCCGTAACTCTTGACAGATTGCTATGATTTGTCTAATTTTTTATACTTTTTGTGTATTATTGAGGGGATGGCTGGCATTGATCCGATCTAATGTAATAATGCTGGAGTTTTGGAGCTATTAGATGACTTTAGGTGTATAAATAGACCCCTTAGATCCTTCATCATTCACCATTCATCTTATAATTTTCCATTTTTTGTAAACTTTTCTTTTTGTGTGAAGAACACACTTGTGTTCTTGAGTGATCTTTGTAAGTGTGGTATAACATATGTTGTTCAGAGAGTTTATTGTTTCTATCTCCTTTATCTACTAAGGGAGTTAGAATCAATTCTTTCTCTTGATTCAACTAATAATGACCACACAAGCTTGTAATATGTGTAATAAACCCTTCATGGGCTAAGTAATCTTTAGTTGGGATTATAAACAAGGTTAGTCATGTTATTTATGTTTGTATAAAGATCTATTGTGAATTACTTATTATTGTGTGTGATTTTCATTGTTTTAACAATCTTTATTTATTTGGCCAATAAATGACGATATTTATGGTCTTCATATGTTTCGAAAGAAAATATGTTTGATTAGATCAAATGATCTTCACTCTAAGTTGCTCTAGGGGATCGAAATATACCTCTAGTCCTTAGATGATTCTTTGAGTTATTTTCATAAATCCTAATGCTATGTATTGAAGCCAATCAACATAGAAATATAGTGGATTGATTTAATATGTAAGGGGCATTTTATAGTTCGAAAGAGAAACCGTCTTTTTAAGGAAAATCGAATCTACACAACATAATAAGTAAATTCATTTTATGATCTCCTATACATCTTTTATAACAAATGACGAACTAAGTTTGTAATCCCAACTATTTCATTTTATCGTTAATCAATCTATTATTATTGCTATCTTTTTATTTCCTTATAATATTAGAACTATTACTGCATTTTCTTTGCAAATATTAAACCAAACTTTTTAATTGTGTGTTTCACTTATCATAGTATCTATAAAAATAGACTAATAGTGTATAATTCAAATTATAACCAAACTTCCTTGTGGGATCGATAAACCGGACTCAAAAAGTCCACTTTACTACTTGATATGATATCGTGCACTTGCGATAGTTACACTAAAAACGTGTCAAGTTTTTGGCGCCATTGCCGGGGAAGTATAAGTTATATTTGAAATCTTACATTGTAAACTATTTTTATAGGTACAAATTTCTCGACATTGTAACTTAAGTACTAAATTGTGTTTGTCTGGTCAAGTGGCGGATAACGGTACTCCGTGACTATTAAAGTCGGATTTTTCAGTTTCCCACAACAACTGATATTTGTAGATATTTTCTTCAATTATTTTCATTGTCTTTTTTATTTTATTTTATTTTTTTTGTCATGGAAGAAACGTTGCATAAAATTGAAAAAAGATTTCCCTTTCTAAGCAAAAATGCAACTTTAAAAATTTACAAGGCAAGGCTTGAAAGGATGAGGTTTCTTATGAATAAAAGCATACCATTTGACATCAGATTCATAATTAAAGCCAAAGTAAGAATAGAGGGTGAATTCACAGAAACACCGACTAGATTTTTACCAGGGCTAGGAAAAAGTTCATATGCCAAGAAACGACGAGCAGAGATGATAGCCGTTTGCTATAAATGTGCTAGATGGAACTGTAATTTAAAATGTCATTCTTTAGGAATTCCATCTACAAACAGAGAAGATAAAATTCAGTTCATTAAAGATGGTCTGAATAAGGAGAATTTAGATGATATCGAAATTTCTCTTGACACGCATCCTAGTGGACTCGTACATTACGGAATTCGATGTTTGTGGAATAAATTCCAACCAGAATATGAACAACGTCTTGGGAATCTGACGTTAAAAGACCCTGTTTGCCAATTTGTAAGAAAAGTGGATGGGAAGCTTCTCCCCGACTCATAGAAGGCATTTAGGCCGTTTCTGAACGTAAAATCAGAGGAAGATGTGAGCCACAATCACAAATACTGTACATACGCGTAAGTATCTTTTATTTTTGTCGTGTGGTGAGATTTTCTGAATAAAAAATGTGATACGCGATAAATGCTTTCATTATTCTATTGAGTAGTTGAAGCACAATCAAACGCAATCACAAACTTGTTAAACAATTTTTTCCTTCTTTTTCTTCTATAAATAAACTTTCTACTGGTTTCTTTCATTCATCCCTCAAACTTGCACTTTTCTCTGTTTCTCTCTAAAAAAAATTTCTTTTAAAAAATGGAGTCATCATCTTCAACAAAAAAATTTAGCACAGTCTGCATTTTTGGTGGAGCTACTTATGGAAAAGAGGCATGCTTTGTCAAGGTACCACAACTTGGGTCGTACCTTAGGAGAAAAATACATTCATGTAGTTTACGGAGGAGGAAGTCTAGGATTAATGACACGAGCTGCTGCTTCTGCCTATATGGAAGGAGTAAGAGTGTTGGGAATAATCCCAAAACCTCTGGCTGAAAGTAAAATCACCGGGTCAACTATTGGAGATGAGTTTAGATCTGTGAATATGCAAGATCGCATAACTCACATGATAAATAATTCTGGCGCCTTTATCACCCTTCCCGGTGGTTTTGGCACTCTTGAGGAATTTTTTCATGTGGTTACCAGAGCCCAGCTAAATATTCATCAAAAACCAATAGGTGTGCTTAATGTCAATGGTTTCTTTGATGGTTTACTGTCTTTCATCGACTACTCTGCTGAAAAGGGCTTTATTTCCGAGCGTGCAAAACGAATCATAGTCGTTGCAACAACACCAGAAGAACTAATCAAAAAACTCAATGAATTTGTTCCTCAACCAGATCCAGCTCTAGCTAAAATTGTCTGGGTAGAAGTTTTTACCGTGAGAAAACAAAAAGTGGATTCATTCCTCTCCCTTTGATAACCCATGTCGGACCTCTTGTATTTTTTGTCGTGTGTAATAATCGTGCTAAATGATGGCAGCTTAAGGAGTTTCTTCTTGATCTCTTGACGCGCATCTATTCGAGATTTATGTATTGCTGTAATTTTTATTTCGTGTTTTGCTTTTATAAAAACTTTGATGGCAGCGTAAGGCGACTCTTTGGACTTTCTTGATGCGCATCTTAAAAATTGTGTTATACTTACGAGTATATTTTATTTTCTTTTGTTGTGTGCCTCGTATATTTATTCTCTTGCAGATTCTAAAAGGCGTTAGCTCAGACATCAACTTTGTTAACAGGGAGTATTCTGTTTTTCTGCATTGATTTTTATTTTATTTTATTTTTTTTATTTTTAAAAACTGAGGACAGTTTTATTTTCAAGTTTGGGGGTGGTTTGTTTTATTATTTTGGTGTGTTGTAATTTTGGTGTGTTTTGATTGATTTGGATATTTGCCTTAATTTTTTTTATAATATATATATATATATATTATTTTGATTTATGAGATTTCTAGATCTGGCCAAAACACCAATAAATTAGCTATATACAAGCTTCTAAAATCGTTCTAACCGGTAAATAAAAAAATTTGTACATTCCAAAAATTTTTGAGCCTTAATCTCTCTTTCCAAGCCTTGTAGTTATCATATAAAATCAAGTCATTCGTTACCTTGAGAAGAAGAATCAATTGGTTGACGAAAAATAGAACTGAAATTTACTTAATTTGTGGAGTTTTTGATTTTTCATGCTTAACTGAAAAAATGATTTTCTGCAAAAATTCTATTCCCTAAAAAAAATAAAGGAGTCATTGGTGAAAAGAGCTACACGTTAGCAAATAACGGTGTGAAAGCTATCACCTAAAAAAATAAATGACAAAAAGGAGAAGTGGTGAGCAGCAACATCTGCCTAATTTTGGGGATTCTAAAATTTTGCGAAAAATAAAGGATTAACCATTGTTGGTGCGTAGCTGCCGTCTCACAGAAAAATTGGTGAAAAGAGCTACACGTTAGCAAATAACGGTGTGAAAGCTATCACCTTTTAAAAAAATGAGATAAAAATAGTTGGTGAAAAGAGCTACACGTTAGCAAATAACGGTGTGAAAGCTATCACTAAAAGGGATGTAGTTTTATGAGCAGATTTGAATAAATTAGCGGTTGAATTTCAATACACTCAATTTCGTAAAAAAATCACAATATTTGATGACGCCAATGAAATTCTTCTTCATATTGAGTCGAAAAATAAACGAGTGATCGAGAGCAACTATTAAAGGGGGTCGTGTGTATCACGAGTGGGAAAGAAATAATCAACCTTTTGGGGGGAAAACCTTGATTTTGGAATTACAAAATAAAAACCGTGTCTTAACTTCAAAAACATTAGTAGATTTATTTTGAATCTTGATTCATTTCTATCTACTGTATAAAGCTGGTTGTTGTTTATTAATGACATTTTGATCTCCTTTTCTCTTTTTATATTTTAATTTATGTGTGTATTAATTTTTCTTATTTTTATTTTTGGAAGATGAATAATAAAGAGTCTTGCTCGGGACTAGCAAGAATTCAAGTTTGGGGGTGTGATAAGTGTCAGTTTTGTACACTTATCCATGATTTGTATCGATAAAATTCACCCATAATTGAGCTAGTCTACTCGTTTTTTTCTTTTAATAAATTAGTTTTTTTTATTTTATTTTTATCGGATGATGATCGGATTAAATAACTGATTTACTCAAGAAATAACATATTTATTAAATATTCTCTTTGTTGAATTTTGATATATTCATATTGTAGGGCTTTCCGAGATGAATTCGGCAGTCTTTCCGGATTCAAAATCAGAGTTATATATCAAAAGTTATCATCCGAAGAAGATCTGGGGCAAAAACGCAAAGTTTGAGAAATTCTGGGCTGAAAACGTAACTTTCAAAGCAACCAGTGAACAAATTTACGAATCCAAGTTACGGCCGTAACATTCAGGAGTTACGGCCGTAAGTCACCCTTGTTACGGCCGTAACTCCTGAATGTTACTACCGTAACTCTTGACAGATTGCTATGATTTGTCTAATTTTTTATACTTTTTGTGTATTATTGAGGGGATGGCTGGCATTGATCCGATCTAATGTAATAATGCTGGAGTTTTGGAGCTATTAGATGACTTTAGGTGTATAAATAGACCCCTTAGATCCTTCATCATTCACCATTCATCTTATAATTTTCCATTTTTTGTAAACTTTTCTTTTTGTGTGAAGAACACACTTGTGTTCTTGAGTGATCTTTGTAAGTGTGGTATAACATATGTTGTTCAAAGAGTTTATTGTTTCTATCTCCTTTATCTACTAAGGGAGTTAGGATCAATTCTTTCTCTTGATTCAACTAATAATGACCACACAAGCTTGTAATATGTGTAATAAACCCTTCATGGGCTAAGTAATCTTTAGTTGGGATTATAAACAAGGTTAGTCATGTTATTTATGTTTGTATAAAGATCTATTGTGAATTACTTATTATTGTGTGTGATTTTCATTGTTTTAACAATCTTTATTTATTTGGCCAATAAATGACGATGTTTATGGTCTTCATATGTTTCGAAAGAAAATATGTTTGATTAGATCAAATGATCTTCACTCTAAGTTGCTCTAGGGGATCGAAATATACCTCTAGTCCTTAGATGATTCTTTGAGTTATTTTCATAAATCCTAATGCTATGTATTGAAGCCAATCAACATAGAAATATAGTAGATTGATTCAATATGTAAGGGGCGTTTTATAGTTCGAAAGAGAAACCGTCTTTTTAAGGAAAATCGAATATACACAACATAATAAGTAAATTCATTTTATGATCTCCTATACATCTTTTATAAGTAATGACGAACTAAGTTTGTAATCCAAAACTATTTCATTTTATCGTTAATCAATCTATTATTATTGCTATCTTTTTATTTCCTTATAATATTATAACTATTATTGCATTTTCTTTGCAAATATTAAACCAAACTTTTTAATTGTGTGTTTCACTTATCATAGTATCTATAAAAATAGACTAATAGTGTATAATTCAAATTATAAACAAACTTCCTTGTGGGATCGATAAACCGGACTCAAAAAGTCCACTTTACTACTTGATACGATATCGTGCACTTGCGATAGTTACACTAAAAACGTGTCAACTCATCTTCAAGGAAGTGTGCTTGTAAAGCAACAATGATCCTATGATTTCCGTGCATGTAGAATAGATATCCCATAGAATCTTCTGGGTGTCATATGAAACGACCTCGCACAGATCTAGATTCCAACTTCTATACTTTAATCTTCTTGACATAAGCAGGACATATCCAAATACAAATGTGATTAAGACTAGGCTACCTACCTCTTCACATCTCACGTGGAGTCTTAATAATAGATTTGTAACAATATTTGTTCAAAATATGTGCAGCTGTAAGGAGTGCGTAACCCCACAGGTAAATTTGTAGATCAATTCAAGTTTTTCAGTAGCTCTTTCAAAAGTACATGTGAAGGGTAACTTAGTTATTTTGCCTTGAAGGCAAGATTCACATGTTGGATAGGAATTTGATTCTGTTCACCCGATATCATCCCATTCCTTTCTACCTTCGCTTAGGCGTCAAAGCCTCTACCAAGCCTCGGAACTCTCAATCTCTGAAATGGAATAGCCAGGTTGATCAAGCTGATTGCGAGATATAAAAGATGTTAATTTCTCATTCCTTCCCAGGTCAATTACGCTATTCACCCAAACCAAGCAAGACTGATTCAAGCCTCCCATAAGCCCATCTTTCTCCATTTTATGAATATTGATATGATCAACATGACATTGTCCAAGATGCCATTTAAGCGATTGGTTTGTATCATCCTTATCACGCTTCCTGGTTATAGTGTTTACAGTAGCTTTATTCTTTAGATTTAAATAGTATAACCCATTTAGTAATATAGCAGTACCAACTAATTTATTTCTAAAATAAATGCGGCAGGACCCATATCCAATAAAGAAATTAAATCCGTTATGGTTCGTAATTGGAATTGGTACAATATTGTTATGGACTTTGGGTAAAACTAGTATATCATCCGAGGTAAAAATAAAGGCAAATTCTAAATCCAGTATTAGTGATCCGATGTCAATAGGCTCAACACTTTGCCCGCTGCCGACTGCCACTGTCATATCTCCAGCTCCAAGCTTCCTACTTTGTTCCGGATCATGATTCATTATACATATGTTAGAATTCGCACCAGAATCAAGTATCCAGGAAGTAGAATAAATAGTTATAGAATAATTCATTTCCAAAACTAGCAATTCCCTACCTGAAGATGTATTTCGGTTATGTTTTAGATACCTCATCCAGTGGCCTAGCTCACCACAGTTGAGGCATGTGTCTGTCTCCTTGGCCCCCTTACTCTCAGGAAACATTGGGGCTTTGCCCTTTTCATTGTTGATCTTGGCTTTGGGACCAAATAATTTCTTGTAGTTCTTGTTCTTATTCTTAGACCTCCAAGGCCCAGAAGAAATGACAAGTGCAGCTTCATTTCCCCTTGTCTTTATTTTCGACTAGGCAGACGACAATTTGTTCATTAGCCTAGCTAAGTTACATGCAATATCATTGCAATTGATATTCATGACAAAAGGAGTTAGTAAGTAACTGCAGAATAAGGTAAGTTTAGAGGGAGACATGCATCTGAAAATCGAGAACTTTCAATCTCTATATCATCGAGATCATTTTTGTAATACCCGGATAATTATTGTGTATTTTTACCTGTATTCGGAACTTGTAGCATTTGACTAGGTGTATTAATAATCGAAGTGTGATTTCCTATATTCGTATTCCTACGTTTTTGAGTTTCCTATTCATGCATGCATGCATCTGCACGTCATAACATACGCTAGCTGTTGAGCATAACGTACGTTAAGAACCAAAGATAACGTAAGTTATAATCGAAGCGTAGCATACGTAAGCAGCAGTCAAAGGCAGATCAGATAAGGTCGAAGTGTGGAGCCAGGGGGAGATATGTCGGATTTTCCCCACGTGAACCTGGACGGCTTTTTAATAAAGTAGGTCAACGAGACTTAACGTACTCTATATATGGCCGATAACGTACGCTATGTTGATGATATTACGTACTTAGAGGGTGTTGTTAACGTACGTAATAGAGACCAGGATCGAGGCAGTAAGTGATTGTCGGCCGTTAACGGACGATAACTGTAATACCCACTATTTTCATAATGCAATATTATTATTTATAATAATATTATAATATATTTCATTTTATTTAATTTTATTTAGAGGGTCACGAACATTTATTTCGACGTATCACAAGTCCTAGCCCGAATTATTTCGTCAAATATATATTTAAGTGGTCATTACTTATTTTACGAAAGTGTTATTAATTATTCAAGTATAATACTAACATTACTATTATTAATGTTATCATTATTATTAATAAAATTAATAATACCAATTTTATTAAGTATTAATATAATTATTATTATCATGGTCATTTTCCAGATTTTTTTATCATCAATATTACCAATTAATCACTATTTTACATTTACTATTATTAGTATTATTATTATAATACCCTTTATATTTAGTCATGTGTCTTAATTTAACCAAACTATGAATAAATTTAATTAACCACACTAATCATAGTTAAGAACTCTTTTTTTCCCAACCGATAGTTCCCTCATCAGAGTTCTCACTTTATCATAACTCCTCAATGTATATCCTAATACACAATCTTAATTCAACTAAAATACTCCAAAAATTTCATCTATAATGCTGTACAGAAATTCTTTACACCATCTTTCATCAAAAAAAAAAAATATACAGTAGAGAAAACAGTACACAGAAAAAAAATACTCCCTACATCAAACTCCATCTCTGATCATTCATATAATAACGGGAAAGGAATTTTTAAAATACAAGAAGGAAAAGAAGATATCATCTGCCCTGCACGGGATCGATCCAGCAGCACATCCTTTCCCCAGCAATTCTCAACACTTTACATCTCTCATTCTCTTCAGTCAAGGTAAAATAATCTTAAATTTATATAGTTCTTACGGTTCATATTAGATTCCTCTGTATATAATCAAACACATACCAATCTGCACTTTTAATCACAAAAACGGAAATCATATCTAACACGCCGAATCCAGAATTCAACCCTGAATCTAACCTGCCTTCTGTTGTGCCTCATCGTAAATTAAGGGTCGAAACCAGTAACCCAAATCTAGCCCGAAATGATCAAAAAAAAACAGACCCTTTTATCAGCAAATCCAGGCCCGACTTCAAACCACTATCAATCCGAACAACTCCAGAAATTCCCAACCCGACTTTGAAACCCATCAAACCCAGCTGAACAAAACAACCCGAATTTCAACCATGGCCATTCCAATCAGATGAATGAAACAAACTATGGCTGAAAGTCATTCACCTCATAAACTTCAAATCAGGAAAACTTTATTCAGAAACCCGAAAAAAAAACGAACCCATAATCATTTTCCAAGGCCCGGTTCCGGAAATCCAGTGCCATGGCCGAACCCAAATCCACGATGAAATCTCATAACCCGGTTTAAACCTGTACCTGAGAAGAATCGAACTCTTGCTGCGAGCTTTCCTCTGGGGATTTGCCGCTTGTACACCGCCCGTCGCCCTGTAGCCGAGCGTTTGTGTGTGTTCGATTTATTTTTCTGATTTATGGTACAGAAGGTTAGAGATGCGAGGTCTGGTGTGTGTGTGTGTGTGTGTGTGTGTGTGTGTGTGTGTGTGTGTGTGTGTGTGTGTGTGTGTGTGTGTTTACCGTAGAGAGAGGGGATATTTGTATGAGTTCTTCCTAGCCGATGTGAGTAGATAGGTAGAGAGAGGAATAATGAGAGAGGTGAGAAAATGTTTATGTCGGCTGAAAGGGTCTAGAGAGAGGGTATTTATACCCGCTATAATTTAGGGTTTTTCATTTAAGTCCTCTCATTTTCCAGCAGTCTTTAATTCAGCCCCAGACAGTTTAAACTAATTCTATTTTAACCCAGTCAGCTTCTCAATTCTTACAA
Organism: Orobanche coerulescens; assembly: GCA_033398695.1. NCBI lineage: Eukaryota > Viridiplantae > Streptophyta > Magnoliopsida > Lamiales > Orobanchaceae > Orobanche > Orobanche coerulescens. The sequence continues at coordinate 268,757 of JAWKAU010000031.1, forward strand.
TTTGACCCAGTCAACTTTAAAACTTCAATTCGGTCGTAATTTTGATCAAAACATTAAAATGTTGACTTTCAATTTATATTAATAATTAACCTGAATTTATGTATAAATAGTTTAATTTCAGTCATCTATAATGTTAACTCTTTGATTAATATTAATAAACAATTGTAATTTATTTTCAGTTATTATATAGTGATAATTGTATCTTTTCATTTATTATATAAATAATAAATTATAAGGATTATAATTATTATTATTATATGTAGAATTTATCGAGGATTTACGGGCATAGGACTGTGAGTCGAGCATCTTCATTTCAAAGTCAGACATCATCATTTATTCAGGTGGGAATTTTCACTATACGTTAATTGCTTTAATTGGACTGTATATATGATATTCAATTCATGTTTATAAATTGACAATGCACGTTGTAAATCAGGTTCACCTGTATTTGTGTAAGAGGCTATCTTAAGATTCATATTGTGTGGGGACACCTGCACAACCCAATATTCACATGCGTGCTCGATTCATGTTATATGTGGTATTGCGTGTATGTTTCATGTTGTTGCGGGAGCACCTCCTTCGGTTGTTTTCAAATCCTATCTTTGCAACCTCAATATTCGTGTTATGCGTGCTAGATTCATGTTATACGTAATATTGTGTGTATGTTTCATGTTGTTGTGGGGGCGCCTGCGCAACCTCAATATTCGTGTTATGCGTGCTCGATTCATGCTATACGTAATATTGTGAGTATGCATTTATGTTGAGGAAAAGATATGATAGATTATTCGTGTTATGCTTTCCATGAGATTGTATATTAGTGTGATCAGTGTGATTTCCACGAGCTGAAGGAAGCTCACCCCCACCTTTATTGATCCCGCAGGTTAAATCGAGCCGGATGGACGAAGGAGTGAGCCGAGAAGACATATGAAAGAGAATTTATTACATAATGTTTCTTTATGTAAAATGTTTTGGAACTCATTTGGGAAACTTTGACCAGAAATTTATAATTTATGAATTATCCTTCCATCGCAAATTTTTACCTCGTATCTATGAAGAAATGTTGCCTTATTTAAAGGTATTAAATTTTATGTCAGTGTAGCGACTCGACTTTGTAGGCAAGAATTTTAATATTCTCAAAGAAAATTATTTCTGTCAAAATTACCTTTTACTTATTTTCCCCATTAATTACCCTAGAAAGTCGGGGCGTTACATAGTGGTATCAGAGCGGGTTTTACTTTTTTGTAGACTCGCTAAAATGTAAAAGTATCATATGCTCTCAGCTTCGCCACTTCGTCACTCCATCAAAGGTAACAAGTTTCAGTCATTATTCATGCATATGTCATTTCATTTTATTTATATAGTTATTTATGCATGTACGAACTGTTAGAATGAACCAAACCTAGGATGACGCTACATAAGAAGGTCCCGACTACTTTTGACTCGCGTCTTCTAGCACGTAAAGACTGGTGGGACGATCCTAGTTTACCAGAAAATGCACCACACTATGTCATTAATAGGCTGAGTAAGTGGCTGCAATCTGGGAAACAAGGTTCCGTCACGCGACAGCTAGAGCACCTGATGGAGAAGTTATCCGAAGACTGGAGTTGTTGTATCTTCCGGCTTTGGAAAAAGGCCATCAAGAGATCGCTAGAAGAGCGAGAGACCACGGATGATTTCAAGTTCGTCTCTGGACGCTTATTGGATTTGTACGCCCGAGAGGCGATACCAGCTGCAAATTAGAGTTCCGACTCTACGGACGAAGAAGATCCAGAGGAAGATCCATAAGAAGTTCCCGATAAAAGCTCAGATGGATCTCACCGAAAATAAGAAGGATGTTTTGATGGCAGATATCGAGTCTGAAGATGAAGTCACTTCGTGGATTGAGCCGCGACCCCCTATTCCTGTTATAGAGATTATTAGCAGTGATGATGGGGAGTAGTGCGTGTAGACTCGATAACTAACCATGTGAAGATAGAGATTAACGAACATAGATTTTTAGTCGACTTGCACATAGTTGAACTCAATGATTTTGATGTCATTTGGGGTATGGATTGGTTGGACAAGCATAGAGTTGTAGTCGAATGCTCTGAGAGGAGGGTAACTTTATGTCCGTCTAATGATGTCACGACCGTATTCGAGGGAGTGAGACACTCTAGTACCCCGAAGGTGATTTCAGCCATGAAAGCGGTGAAGATGTTGAAGAAGCGTAGTTGCCAAGGATTCTTGGTGAATGTGATGGGGAAAACAACTTCGGAGAAGACGGTAGTTGATGTACCTATCGTGAAGGAGTATCCAGACGTCTTTACCGAACACTTGCCTGGAGTTCCGTCGAATTGTCAAGTTGATTTCTTGATTGATTTAGTGCCAGGAGCGGCACCAATATCGAAAGCTCCCTATAGAGTGGCACTCAAGGAATTACAAGAGCTGAAAGTACAACTCAAGGAACTGCTCGACTCTGGATTTATCTGACCGAGTGTTTCGCCATGGGGTGGGCCAGTACTCTTCGTGAAGAAAAATGACGGAAGCTTGAGGATGTGCATAGACTATCGTGAACTTAATCGACTCACGATAAAGAATAAATATCCACTTCCTGGAATAGAGGACCTATTCGATCAACTTGGAGGCTCGGGAGTATTCTCGAAAATAGATTTGAGATCCGGATATCACCAGTTGAGGATTAAGGATGATGATATCCCGAAGACAATATTTCGAACTCGATATGGACACTATGAGTTTATAGTGATGCCATTTGGTTTGACTAATGCGCCAGCGGTATTCATGGACCTCATGAACCGTGTATTTCAACCTTATTTGGATAAGTTTGTCATTGTGTTCATAGATGACATACTTGTGTATTCAAAGACCAAGGTTGAACATGAGCAGCATCTTAGAACAGTATTGGAAATACTGCGCAAGGAGAAGTTGTATGCGAAGTTCAACAAGTGTGAATTCTGGCTAAACCGAGTTGCATTTTTGGGACATGTGGTCACTTCTAAAGGAATTGAGGTTGACCCGATTAAAGTTGAGCAGTCAATGATTAGAAGTACCGACTAATGCAAATGAAGTTCGCAGCTTCTTGGGATTAGCCGGTTATTATCAAAGATTTATCGAGGGATTTCGAAGATAGCTGCACCTATGACTAGATTGACTAGAAAGGGAGAAGTTTTCTTATGGAATGAGAAATGCGAAAAGAGTTTCCAAGAACTTAAGCGAAGACTGACTGCAGCACCAGTGTTGACCATTCCCGATCCGACGAGAGAATTCGTCATCTAAAGTGATGCATCCAAGCAAGGCTTGGGATGTGTATTGATGCAAGAGGGCTAGGTAGTTGCCTATACTTCGATACAGTTGAAACCGCACGAGCTGAACTACCCTACTCATGATTTGGAATTAGCAGCGGTAGTTCATGCCTTGAAGATTTGGAGACATTACCTTCATGGAGGTAAGTGTGAAATTTATACAGACCACAAAAGTCTGAAATATATTTTCACATAGAAGGAATTGAATATGAGGCAGCACAGATGGCTAGCATTGGTCAAAGACTACGATTGTACGATTCATTACCACCCTGGTAAAGCAAATGTAGTTGCTGATGCATTGAGCCGTAAGGCGAGAGGGGATCTAACTTGTTTGTTGACCACAGAGGAAAGCTTGGTCAAGGAATTTGCAAGGATTAACCTTGAGATGGATACACCATCGAATCCAGTTGAGTCGTTATTGGCCAGTTTGGTGGTACAACCAACCTTGAAGAAGTAGATCAAAGAATGTCAAGGACAGGATGACTTCTTGGTCAAAATGAAAGAACGTACCCTTTCAGGTGAGGATAAAGGATTCTGCGTGTCCGATGATGGCATAATGTACTATGAAGGGAGGATTTGTGTGCCCAATGTTGTCAAGTTGAGATAAGCAATCTTGAAGGAGGCACATAGTACTCTGTATACAGCACACCCTGGGAGTACAAAGATGTACCAAGACCTTAAGGGGACATTTTGGTGGGAAGGTTTGAAAAGAGATGTGGCAAACTTTGTCAGAAGGTGTATAGTTTGTCAACAAGTGAAGGGAGAACACCAACGCCCATTTGGATTACTTAAATCACTTCACATTCCAGAATGGAAATGGGAACACATTACGCTGGACTTTGTGGTAGGTTTGCCTCGAACGGAAAGAGAAAACCATGTTATTTGGGTTGTTGTCAACCGACTCACAAAGTCGGCTCATTTTATCCCAGTTAAGATGAATTTTTGAATGGATTAGTATGCTCAACTTTACATCCGTGAGATTATTAAATTACATAGAGTCCTAGTCTCTATAGTATCCGACATGGATACTCGTTTCACATCGCATTTTTGGGAGAGTTCGCAAGAAGCCTTGGGAACACAGTTGAATTTTAGTATGGCTTATCATCCTCAGACTGATGGTCGGTCCGAGAGGACCATCCAAATCCTTGAGGATATGTTGCGAGCATGTGTGTTAGACATGGGAAATAATTGGGAACGACTGTTGCCTTTGGTAGAATTTGCTTACAACAATAGTTACCAATCGACAATCCGTATGGCACCGTATGAAGCCTTATACGGTAGGAAGTGTCGATCACCACTGTATTGGGATGAGGTAGGTGAAAGGAGAATTTTGGGTCCTGAGGTGATCGAACAGACATTAGGTGTGGTGGATAAGATTCGTGAGAGGATCAAGATAGCACATGATCGTCAAAAGTCTTACGCCGACAAGCGTAGGAAAGATCTCGAATTCTGCGTTGGCGACAAAGTATTCCTGAAGGTATCTCCTACCAAGGGAATTGTTCGTTTTGGTCCAAGGAGCAAGTTGAGACAGAGATACATTGGACCGTTCGAAATTCTTGAACGGATTGGAGAGTTAACTTACCGCTTGGCTTTACCCCCGGAACTTTCGGCTGTGCATAACATTTTCCACGTATCATTGTTGAGGAAGTATGTGCACGATCCCAGCCACGTCATCTATACCGCCGCGAAGAAGAACTTCAATCTCGTTATCCGAATTTCTCCAATCGAGGTATGTCATTTATTTTCGAGGACGAAAACTTTTCTAAGAGGGGTAGGATGTAATACCCGTTATTTTCATAATATAATATTATTATTTATAATAATATTATAATGCATTTCATTTTATTTAATTTCATTTAGAGGGTCACGAATATTTATTTCGACGTATCACAAGTCCTAACCCGAATTATTTCGTCAGATATATATTTAAGTGGTCATTACTTATTTTACGACAATGTTATTAATTATTCAAGTATAATACTAATACTACTATTATTAATGTTATCATTATTATTAATAATAAAATTAATAATACCGATTTTATTAAGTATTAATATAATTATTATCATGGTCATTTTCTAGATTTTTTTATCATCAATATTACCAATTAATCACTATTTTACATTTACTATTATTAGTATTATTATTATAATACCCTTTATATTTAACCATGTGTCTTAATTTAACCAAACTATGAATAAATTTAATTAACCACACTAATCATAGTTAAGAACTCTTCTTTTCCCCACCGATAGTTCCCTCATCAGAGTTCTCACTTTATCAGAACTCCTCAATGTATATCCTAATACACAATCCTAATTCAACTAAAATACTCCAAAAATTTCATCTATAAATACACAAATTCTGCTGTACAGAAATTCTTTACACCATATTTCATCGATCAAAAAAAAATATATATACAGTAGAGAAAACAGTACACAGAAAAAAATACTCCCTACATCAAACTCCATCTCTGATCCATTCATAGAATAACGGGAAAGGAATTTTTAAAATACAAGAATGAGAAGAAGATATCATCTGCCCTACACGGGATCGATCCAGCAGCACATCCTTGCCCCCAGTAATCCTCAACACTATTAAATTAAACACCAAGCCCAAATCTTATTGGGTTATTACAGTGCTGTGGACCCCACCCCAGGAGATCCACCAGGCGAACATGACTAAAATACATTAAATTAAACAATAAGGGGAAATCATAGTCCCTACCATGATATCCGACACAATATTCCAAGGAGGAATTTTAACGACAATAATGGGCCTACATGGCCAAAATGAAAATACAACCACACCCACGAGCCTTGCTCGGGTAATAAATAATGACAATGACTGACAAACTGTAGTACACTCCAACTGACTGACCAACATGAACAACTCGGACTAGTATCGCTCGAATGCCTCGTCGCCATCATCATGCCCCTATGTCTCAACTCTCTCATCGCAACCACCTAAAACATTAAAACATGTTCTGCCCCCACGGGGTCAGTCATCCAGATAATGAACATCAAATACATGTATAACATGATATGCATCCAAAGGCAGAATGAAACAGTACAATGATAATAATAATACGAGATGCTCACAAACCAAGGTAAGAACCGAGCATTCGTGAAATACTATGCCCACGGCATACTATTAATACCTGTTCAATAGGTTAGAACATAAGTGCCTAACGGAGAATCATAATCATAGTGTACCACAATGAATTACACGACATGAACCAAACCAGAATTGAATTAAATATTAATCACAATGAATTACTTGAAGATGAACCAAACCAGAACTAAATTAAATATGAATCACAATGAATTACATGAAGATGGACCAAACCAGAACTCAATTAAATATGAATCACAATGAATTACATGAAGATGAACCAAACCAGAACTGAATTAAATATGAATCACAATGAATTACATGAAGATGAACCAAACCAGCCCGAAGCTGTAACAATGAAGGCCGAAGCCACGGCACGAAGCCGTATAAAAATGAAATCATCCAATGGCCGTTGACCTAATGAGCTGTAGGTATTGGGGGAAACAACCACGAAGGTTCAAGCCCCACCAAACTTACCCCATAATGAAACCATCCAATGGCCGTTGGCCTACTGAGTTGTAGATGTTGGGAAAACAATCGCGAAGGTTCAGGCCCCATTAAACTTACCCCATAATGAAACCATCCAATGGCTGTTGACCTACTGAGCCGTAGGTGTTTGGGGAAACAACCGCGAAGGTTCAGACCCCACTAAACTTACCCCATCGAGCACTAGCCGAGACTAGCCTCCAAAACATAATTAATCATAAATGGCAACAATCCCAAGATTACCGGATTCACAAGAATGATAGTGTGCTGCCTTGAGTCGGCCAACACGATAATGATGACTCATGGATGGGCACCGTCCTCGGCGGTCCCAATTCAATACCTCGATTACCTTGGAATGGTCAATCGATAACAACGACACAACGGATAGGAACTATACTCGACAGCCCCAATTTAATACCTCGATTGCCTTAGAATGGTCAACCGATAACAATGATACAATGAATGATTCAATACCTCAATTGCCTTAGAACGGCCAATCGATAACAATGATACAACGAATGATGGAGTACCTCGATTGCCTTATAACGGCCAATCAATAACAATGATACAATGAATGATTGAGTACCTCGATTGCCTTAGAACGGCCAATCGATAACAATGATACAATGAATGCCTCGGCACCTTTAATCGATTACCGATGATGAAGATGAGAAATGAAAATCGGCCAAAACAACATCAAGGACAAAACTCCAACATTAATAACAATGATTACTACGACGTCTTAGATCGACATCAATATTAGCAACAACAATCGATACATTGATACCGCGAACCGACGATCGACAATAACATTAACAACGAGTATCCCAATGCCTTGAACCGGCCATTAATCAATGATAATAAACATTTGTCATAATTTCCGAAGAGTATCGTATCGAACGATCCCCTAATATCAATGAACTTATGAAGAGACTAAGTCTCGGAATGATACAACACATTCATACACATATATGATAACATTAATCTCATTGACTAATACAAGTATAAAACTTGCCTCAACCGAAGGCGATGAATTCCTTCCACGAACAACAAACGGCGTCCTCCGATAAACACAAGCGCTCGAACAACCTTGAATGAAATACAATTCATTCATTAACACAATATCAATCGACAACACAACGATCGAATGAAACTCTTTGAGACATTTCATCGAACACTAAATGTTCAAAGTTCCTCAAGAACCTAAGAATCATCAATCGGGTTGAACGAATCGAAGATATGGATATACAATCCATAGAACACGATTAATAATGTTTACTAACATCAACCGATTTATCAAATTCGGACGAACAATGAAAATCAAGAAGAAATCCCGAAAATCAAATTCTAGGAGATTTCAAGAAATTACCTCGATCCAACAAAGAACAATGATTTGATATTGATATAATCGACAGGAATCCTCAAAAACGCTTAGAAATCGAGTGGAATCGACCAAAAACTCCACTCCTCGATTTTCCCGTCGCCAGCCGCTACCCGGGTGAAGAAATGGGGTGAAATGAAGTCTGGCCCGTCGCCCAGGCCTTATATGGCTGACAGAGTTACGACCGTAACTCGGCACTTACTACTGCATTCGCCAGTCCCACGTAATCGCATTCGTCCTAAGCCGCTAGTGCCCGTACGGCCGTAACCGACACGCCTTACGGCCGTAACTGGCCTTCGTCCAGCCCATGCCTGCCGATCACTTACGGCCGTAACCGGCACCTTACGAACGTAACTCGGCCAGGCCAACACCTGCTCCAAACTGTGCGGTCGTGACTCGGCCGTGGCCACATCGGACGGCCCGGACAACCTCGAAACCCGAACCTAAATATGAATTGAAGATACGGTTACGAAGTACTCGCAAAGACGAATCCAAGCGCTAAGAGAACACATGATTCCGACCACCCGAAAGCTTAAAATTTGACAACGGAAAGTAATTACCCCAAACTTTGGGAAATTACGAAAATGGCCAAAAATGTCCGAAATACACGATACACGATCGAAACACCACGCCAAAGCTCGCAAAATGAGTAATAACATTAAATGAACTTACGAGAAACTCGAAACAACAGTTTTTGACGAGATTCGCAAGAATCGAACAAGTGCGGAAAAGCCGTTTAAGAACACGGAACTCAACAAAACGATACCGAAACAAACTCGGATGACAAAAAGTGCAAAATTAAATATTCTCGGAATAACGAAATGGTCACAATGGACTCACTAAGATGGACTTCCGCCAAAAAAGGAAAATTACCGAAAAATTGAAACTGCGGATATTACAAACATTTTACATCTCTCATTCTCTTCAGTCAAGGTAAAATAATCTTAAATTTATGTAGTTCTTACGGTTCATATTAGATTCCTCTATATACAATCAAACACATACCTATCTGCACTTTTAATCACTAAAACGGAAATCATAATTCTAACACGCCGAATTCAGAATCCAACCCTGAATCTAACCTGCCTTCTGTTGTGCCTCGTCGTAAATTAAGGGTCAAAACCAGTAACCTAAATCTAGCCCGAAATCATCAAAAAAAAAAAACAGACCCTTTTATCAGCAAATCCAGGCCCGACTTCAAACCACTATCAATCCGAACAACTCCAGAAATTCCCCGACTTTGAAACCCATCAAACCCAGCTGAACAAAACAACCCGAATTTCAACCATGGCCATTCCAATCGGCTGAATGAAACAAACCATGGCTGAAAGTCATTCACCTCACAAACTTCAAATCAGGAAAATTTTATTCAGAAACCTGAAAAAAAAAACGAACCCAGAATCATTTTCCAAGGCCCGATTCCGGAAATCCATTGCCATGGCCGAACCCAAATCCGTGATGAAATCTCATAACCCGGTCTAAACCTGTACCTAAGCAGAATCGGACTCTTGCTGCGAGCTTTCCTCTGGAGATTTGCCGCTTGTACACCGCCCGTCGCCCTGTAGCCGAGCGTTTGTGTGTGTTCGATTTTTTTTTTTCTAATTTATGGTGCAGAAGGTTAGAGATGCGAGGTCTTGTGTGTGTGTGTGTGTGTTTACCGTAGAGAGAGGGGATATTTGTATGAGTTCTTCCTAGCCGATGTGAGTAGATAGGTAGAGAGAGGAATAATGAGAGAGGTGAGAAAATGTTTATGTCGGCTGAAGGGTCTGGAGAGAGGGTATTTATACCCGCTATAATTTAGGGTTTTTCATTTAAGTCCTCTTATTTTCCAACAGCCTTCAATTCAGCCCCAGACAATTTAAATTAATTCGATTTTAACCCAGTCAGCTTCTCAATTCTTACAATTTGACCCCGGTCAACTTTAAAACTTCAATTCTTTCCTAAATTTTGACCAAAACATTAAAATATTGACTTTGATTTATATTAATAATTAACCTAAATTTATGCATAAATATTTTAATTTCAGTCATCTATAATGTTAACTCTTCGATTAATATTAATAAGCAATTGTAATTTATTTTTAGTTATTATATAGTGATAATTGTATCTTTTCATTTATTATATAAATAAAAAATTATAAGGATTATAATTATTATTATTATTATATGTAGACTTTATCGAAGATTTACGGGCTTAGGATTGTGAGTCGAGCATCTTCATTTTAAAGTCACACATCATCATTTATTCAGGTGGGAATTTTCACTATCACTTTAATTGCTTTAATTGGACTGCATATGTGATATTCAATTCATGTTTATAAATTGACAATGCACGTTGTAAATCAGGCTCACCTGTATTCGTGTAAGAGGCTATCTTAAGATTCATGTTGTGTGGGGACACCTGCACAACCCAATATTCACATGCATGCTCAATTCATGTTATATGTGGTATTGCGTGTATGTTTCATGTTGTTGCGGGGGCATCTGCGCAACCTCAATATTCGTGTTATGCGTGCTAGATTCATGCTATACGTAATATTGTGTGTATGTTTCATGTTGTTGTGGGGGCACCTGCATAACCTCAATATTCGTGTTATGCGTGCTCGATTCATGCTATACGTAATATTGTGAGTATGTATTTATGTTGAGGAAAAGATATAATAGATTATTCATGTTATGCTTTCCATGAGATTGCATATTGCTGTGATCAATATGATTTCCACGAGCTGAATGAAGCTCACCCTCACCTTTATTGATCTCGCAGGTTAAACCGAGCCGGATGGACGAAGGAGCGAGCCGAGAGGGCATATGAAAGAGAATTTATTACATGATGTTTCTTTATGTCAAATATTTTGGAACTCATTTGGGAAACTTGTTGGGAATAGTGCCCTAGGACATTCGATGTGCCTAGATTTGTAATTGTCACATTTAAATAAAGTTATTTGATATCATTTATTTCTCGTTGATTATTATAATGTGTGCATGTTTTAATATTATAATAATCGAATAATAGTTATTCACGAATAATAAGATTATTCAAATGTCCCTGGTAAAATCGCTGAGTAGAGACTCAAGTGATTAATATACTAAGATAAGTTTGATTGATAATCATCGGATGATTATGCGTATGGTACGGATCAATCTTATGGGTATTGGTTGGAGAACTAATATGGACCGACCCGCATTGAGATCACCGCATGGAAATGTCATAAGTGAATCTCAATACGGATGTCAATAAATCCTTGAACCCGAGATTATCATAGAGTCCAACATGATAATCATATGCCTTGACGTAATCCAACGTCATCTCAAACATGGTGATCATAAAGGTTAGCGATCGGGATTAGTGGGAGTCATGTAGAGGGCAATGAATAATCAAGATGGGGATTTGTCCTCTCTTAAGTGAGAGAGATATCTGCTGGGCCCTCGATAAGTAGGATCAAGGAAATGATGGCCATGCTCAAATGAAGAGTCATTTGATTCAATCACCTACTTAAGATCGAGAAAGCATTTGAACATAAATAAGTATGACAGACTCCATGACTTAGTTCAAATATGATATCGCGTGACAAAGGGATTTGACACGTTAAAAGGTTTAATGGACTATTAACTTATATTATTTGGGTAATCATAATGTCTTGCTAGAGGCCGCTTATGATTTATTATTTAATAAGGTATTAAATAATTGCCAACATAATATAAGCCTTTTAGTCGCATATACGACAATTATAGACAAGTAGGAATAAATATCAATCGGGAATAATAAATATAATATGGATATTATATTTATAAGGAGATTAAATAATAAAGTAATATATATAATATCGATATTATATATATTGTATTATTTAATAAGTTGAGGGGCAACTAAGCAAATACTAGATTATTGAATCTAGGGTTTACTTAGTATAAATATAAGGTCTTGGACAAGGAGTTGTAACCGTAAAATAAGACCTAAAATCGGCCCTTCAAGAAGAAGAAAATCGGCCATCTACATTATACTGTAGGAGAACGAGTCGGTCGTTCCTCTTCCCTTAGTTGATCTTGATCAATAGTACAATCCTTCTAGTAAGGAATTTGTGTTGTACTATTTATCAATATTATTCGTAAGGATCTAGCAATCCGGCTTGTGGAATTGTTCGTGTGTGGATCACCGTAAGAGGAAGGAGATATTCATCTCGCTTCTAGTCCGATCTAGATTTGTTCAATCGGATTAAGGTAATTCGATTAACTCTTTAATTAAACAATTAAATTACCGCATGCGATCCTAAATTGGGTTTTCACTTTTATTGTTCATTTGCGTTTTTACTCCGATTATTTTGTATTCGATACATAGAAAATCCCAACAAAGTGGTATCGGAGCCAACTTGCATGTAATTTAATTGTTTATGTAGAACATATTTATGTGTAAATTATGTTCGATTATGTTTATAAAATATAGATTTTATAAAATATTTTTTCTCGTTTAATTTGATTAAATCGGATCGTCAAAAATAATTTTCTGTTTCGCAAAATCGCTGCCCGTAATCGTCGGAACAAGATAAAGCAGTGTGTCGGGCAGATTCGGGTCCGGGTCGGGTCGGGCCTGGACCCGCGGGTTGTATTAATTAGCAAAAATGATTTTGCATCACCAGGGGTTCGAACCCTGGAGGTCCAGGGCAGCGGCCTAGCAACTTACCATGTGCGCTGCGAGTTTGTTTTGGAAATAATACACGGAAGGTTTTATTAAAGGCAAATAAATCTGTTTTAAATATTGCAAAAATACTTCCGCAAAAACTGGGATTCGATCCCGCACCATTCGGCTATCCTTCAGCACCACTTTCCATCTCGGCTGGATCTTGTTTTGGTAACTTATCAGTCCTTTTGTTATAAAAGTAAATTTGGAAATAATAGTTGCAAAATGTTGCAACTGCAACCGCTGGGTTTCGAACCCGGCAAACCTGCGTGCCAGATCTCGCCGGGCACCATCTCGGCGAGTCCAGCTTTTGTTCATGTGATGACTCAAATTTTAATTATTGTCGATTGTCGATAAATTGATTATTTAGAATATTACATGCTTTATTAATTATTTGATAATTATTTATGGTATGTGTGTTGTGTATGGCATTACCATTAATTGACCAATGTGATTGGATAATTTAATTTCTTATGGGTTGGTTTTTACGGCCTGCGTGTCGCTTAATTATAATTGGTTTTACTCATGAGTCGCCTATTTAAATTGTTTATTATTTTACGGCTGCGTGTCGTTTGTACTTCTTGTAATTTAATTTATTAGTGTAGTATTAAATTTCATTAATGTAATGAAGACAAGAAGGACGAGATAGATGGACTCGAGGAGCAAATTGATCGCGTATGACGTCCAAGGAGTTGGAAGATCAATGAAGACCATATTTAACCCTTTAGATGACCTTTGTGATTTTCATGTTGGCTCATGAAAATCACGTTAGATTATGGTCATGCTATACACGGTCCTATGCTTTATTGTCATGTGATGCGATGTATGTTTAAATTTATGCATGTATGTGATGCTATGTATGTTTAGATGTATGTTAGCAAACATAGACATTAACATAGGATAAAAATCCTCGTTAAAATTTTAATGCCGTTCATTTGAAAAACACCTATCAAGACTTCGATCATCATGAGTGGGTCATGCCAAAGTGGGCACTCGGATTATCTTAGTAAGGTAGGATAGGTAATGGTGATACCTATACGTTTAATGAATTTGGAAATCAAAATAGTTTTGAACCTTAAGGCATAAGATGGGATTATAACATGCTTGGGCATACGATGCCAAATCCCATGACATAATCTAAGAGTTACATATGATGTAATCGATAAAGAGTTATCCACCTAAAGTAGTTCAATTCTAGGCGTCATGCCAAAGCCGAGTTTAGGATTGTGCGAAATGGGATCTTAGCCCACTAAAATTACAAATGTTGTAAATTGAGGGTACTTTGTTTTAGTGGGAGTATTTTTCGAGAAATAAAATAATGTGACTAAATATTTTGCATATTGAATTTTGTAGAATGGCATCAAACAACACATCCACCATTTCATCGCGATCCGTCCTTGAGAAGGACAAGTCAAAGAAAATGGCGAGAACTATCCTGGATTGGATCCGAGCCTGAGAATAGTTCTCAAGCAAGAAAGAAAGCAGTATGTTCTTGAGGAAGAAATTCCCGATGAGCCACCGACAATGCAAATAAAGCAACAAAAGACAAATGGAAGAAACATTGTGATGATTCCATTGATGTCGGTTGTCTTATGTTAGCCATCATTTGTCCGTAACTTCGAAGAATCTGGAGGAAATGGAAGCTTATGAGCTAAATGCTCACCTCAAGGAAACTTTCTCGAAGCATGCTAGGCAAGAGAGGTATGAGACCTTTCAAGCCTTGTATGCTTGCAAGATGGTTGAGGGGACATCTGTCAGCGCTCATGTGCTCAAGATGAAAGGATATATTGATCATCTTGAAAGGCTTGGTTTTCCACTTTCTAAGGAGCACTCCACGGATGTGATCCTAAACCCATTGCTCGAAAGTTTCGGTCAGTTCATTATGAACTATAATATGAATGAGATGGAGAAGTCCATTGCTGAGCTGCATGGAATGCTTAAAACGGCTGAGCAGAATATTAAGAAGAAACCAAACCATGTGTTGATGGTCAGCAAAGGGAAATCCTTTAAGAACAAAGGCAAGGGCAAGGGTAAGGCAAAAGTTGCCAAATCTAAAGACCCTACTAGGCCGGGTTTCAAGGCTAAAGCTCCCAAAGATGGAAATTGCCATCATTGCAATAAACCAGGACATTGGAAAAGAAATTGCAAGATTTACTTGGAAGAGCTAAAGCGTACCAAGGCGTGAGACCGCCACAGTATATTTGTTATAGAAGTTAACTTATCTACCTCTAACTCCCGGGTATTAGATACTGGATGTGGATCTCACATTTGTACAAATGTGCAGGGGTTGAGAAGCGAGAGAATCAAGAAAGGGAAGTAGATCTAAGAGTCGGCAATGGAGCAAGAGTTGCCGCACTAGCCGTAGGAACTTATGATCTAGTTTTGCCCAATGGGCGTTTGTTAGTTTTGAACAATTGCTATTATGTTCCTGCTATGAATAGGAATATTATTTCGCTTTCTACATTAGATTGTGAAGGTTACGCTTTTCTTATTTAGAATAAGATCATTCGTATTTTCTTTGATGACTTGCTTTATGGTACCGCAGTTATATAATCGCCTTTACAATATTGATCTAGATGAGTCCGACACTTTGGAAGTCTATAACATTGCATCCAAGAAACCTAAGCTCAATGATTCTAATCCGACTTACTTATGGCATTGTCGACTTGGTCACATAAACGAGAACGCATTTCTAAACTCCATAATGATGGACTTTTAGACTCTTTTGACTATGAATCATATGGGACATGCGAATCTTGTTTATTGGGCAAGATGACGAAGAATCCTTTCACCGGTCATGGAGAAAGGGCTAGTGATCTATTAGGCCTAATACATACCGATGTGTGCGGACCTCTTAGCACTCATGCCGAGGCGGATACCAATACTTCATTACATTCACCGATGATTTTAGCCGATATGGATATGTTTATCTTATGAAGTATAAACATGAATCTTTTGAAATGTTCAAAATATTCCGTAATGAAGTACGAATCAACTTGGCAAGACAATTAAAGCCCTTCGATCAGATCGAGGTGGGGAATACTTGAGCCAAGAATTCGATGATCATCTTAGGAGTTGTGGAATTGTTTCGCAACTTACTCCTCCCAGACACCTCAAGATAACGAGTGTCCGAGAGGAGGAATCGAACTTTATTAGATATGGTTCGATCCATGATGAGTCGAACAGAGCTTCCATTATCATTTTGGGGCCACGCCTTAGAAACAGCAGATTCACCCTTAACCGTGTTCCATCTAAAGCAGTTGAAAAGACACCATTTGAGAAATGGACTAGTAAAAGACCAAACTTGTCTTTTCTAAAGATCTGGGGTTGCGAAGCGTTCGTAAGGCGCCAAGTGTTTGACAACCGGCAAATGATCTGAAAGATGTTTATTTGTGGGATATCCTAAGGAAACTAAAGGATATTACTTTTACAAGCCCGCAGAGAACAAAGTGTTTGTTGCTCAAAATGCTGTATTCTTAGAAAGGGAATTTATTTCCAAAAGAGACAGTGGGAGAAGAGTAATTCTCGAGGAAAATCGAGAACTACAAGAAGACATCGCTTCACCGATGGAAACCGAACAAGCTCAACAAACAGTTGAAGAGCCCATTCAAAGTACACAAGTCCCACGCAGATCTGATAGGATGTGACATGAACCTGAGAGATATGGTTATCTCGTAACGGAGGATGATGATGCATCGCTCATAGATGATGAGCCTAGTACCTATACAGAAGCTGCTTCAGGACCAGAGTCCGAGGAATGGCTAGAAGCCATGAAGTCTGAGATGCAATCCATGTATGACAATCAAGTTTGGAACTTGATAGATCCACCTGAAGGTGTTAAAACCATTGGGTGCAAATGGGTCTATAAAAAGAAGAAAGACATGGATGATAATCTGCAAGCCTATAAAGCTAGACTAGTGGCAAAAGGTTATAGACAGATTCATGGTGTTGACTATGATGAAACCTTTTCGCCAGTAGTCATGCTTAAATCAATTAGAATTTTATTTGCCATTGCCGCATACTATGATTATGAAATATGGCAAATGGATGTCAAAACAGCATTCCTTAATGGAAACTTACTCGAGGATGTGTATATGACGCAACCTGAAGGTTTTGTTCATCCAGAAAATTCTAAAAAGGTTTGCAAGCTTCAAAGATCCATTTATGGGTTGAAGCAGGCTTCTCGAGCCGGAATCTTCGCTTTGATGAAACTGTCAAAGAGAGTGGGTTCATTCAAAATGAAGATGACCCTTGTGTGTACAAGAAGGTTAGTGGGAGAATAGTTGTTTTCTTAGTATTATATGTAGATGACATATTACTCATTGGAAATGACATTCCCACCTTGCGCATACCAAGACTTGGTCAAAGTTGTTTCTCAATGAAAGACTTAGGAGAAGTCGCTTATATTCTTGGGATAAAGATCTATAGAGATAGATCAAAGAGATTGATTGGTCCGAGTCAAAGTACATACATTAATAAAATATTGAAGAGGTTCAATATGCAAGACTCCAAGAGAGGACTCTTGCCAATGTCACATGGCATTCATCCGAGTGAGACTCGAGTCCTAAGACTCGATGAGCGAGCACGTATGAGCAAGATACCATACGCATCGGCTATTGGATCGATCATGTATTCCATGATTTGTACTCGACTGGATGTATCGTTTGCTCTTAGTATGACAAGTCGATACCAATCGAATCGGTGAAAGTCATCGACGGAAGTGAAAACCATCCTAAAGTACTTGAGAAGAACCAAGGATGATTTCCTAGTTTATGGAGGGTGGGAAACGAAATGGGCCGTAAGAGGTTACGCCGATGCAAGTTTCAAACCGACAGAGACGATTTCAAATCGCAAATCGGTTATGTGTTTGTATTGAATGGAGGTGCCGTGAGTTGGAAGAGTTCCAAGCAAAGCACGGTTGCCGATTCTGTTACAGAAGCCGAGTACCTGGCGGCATCGGATGCGGCTAAGGAAGCCGTATGGATCAAGAAGTTCGTTACGAACTAGGGTGGTGCCAACCATCCAGTGGTCCCATAAGCCTTTATTGTGACAATAATGGTGCTATTGCACAAGCTAAAGAGCCTAGGTCCCATCATAATTCCAAACATATACTGTAAAATATCACCTAGTCAGAGAGATCGTCAGACGAGGAGATATTATAATATGCAAAGTAGCAACGGAAGAGAATGTTGCAGATCCACTTACCAAGCCTCTCTCACAAGGAAAGCATGTTGAGCATGCTAGAGCGATAGGACTAAAGGTCATGAATGAATGGTCCTAGTGCAAGTGGGAGATTGTTGGGAATAGTGCCCTAGGACATTCGATGTGCCTAGATTTGTAATTGTCACATTTAAATAAAGTTATTTGATATCATTTATTTCTCGTTGATTATTATAATGTGTGCATGTTTTAATATTATAATAATCGAATAATAGTTATTCACAAATAATAAGATTATTCAAATGTCCCTGGTAAAATCGCGTTGAGTAGAGACTCAAGTGATTAATATACTAGTATAAGTTTGATTGATAATCATCGGATGATTATGCGTATGGTACGGATCAATCTTATGGGTATTGGTTGGAGAACTAATACTGGACCGACCCGCATTGAGATCACTGCATGGAAATGTCATAAGTGAATCTCAATACAAGATGTCAATAAATCCTTGAACCCGAGATTATCATAGAGTCCAACATGATAATCGCTATGCCTTGACGTAATCCAACGTCATCGAAACATGGTGATCATAAAGGTTAGCGATCGGGATTAGTGGGAGTCATGTAGAGGGCAATGAATAATCAAGATGGGGATTTGTCCTCTCTTAAGTGAGAGAGATATCTGGGCCCTCGATAAGTAGGATCAAGGAAATGCATGGCCATGCTCAAATGAAGAGTCATTTGATTCAATCGCCTACTTAAGATCGAGAAAGCATTTGAACATAAATAAGTATGACAGACTCCATGACTTAGTTCAAATATGATATCGCGTGACAAAGGGATTTGACACGTTAAAAGGTTTAATGGACTATTAACTTATATTATTTGGGTAATCATAATGTCTTGCTAGAGGCCGCTTATGATTTATTATTTAATAAGGTATTAAATAATTGCCAACATAATATAAGCCTTTGGGTCGCATATACGACAATTATAGACAAGTAGGAATAAATATCAATCGGGAATAATAAATATAATATTGGATATTATATTTATAAGGAGATTAAATAATAAAGTAATATATATAATATTGGATATTATATATATTGTATTATTAATAAGTTGAGGGGCAACTAAGCAAATACTAGATTATTGAATCTAGGGTTTACTTAGTATAAATATAAGGTCTTGGACAAGGAGTTGTAACCAGAAAATAAGACCTAAAATCGGCCCTTCAAGAAGAAGAAAAATCGGCCATCTACATTATACTGTAGGAGAACGGAGTCGGTCGTTCCTCTTCCCTTAGTTGATCTTGATCAATAGTACAATCCTTCTAGTAAGGAATTTGTGTTGTACTATTTATCAATATTATTCGTAAGGATCTAGCAATCCGGCTTGTGGAATTGTTCGTGTGTGGATCACTGTAAGAGGAAGGAGATATTCATCCGCTTCTAGTCCGATCTAGATTTGTTCAATCGGATTAAGGTAATTCGATTAACTCTTTAATTAAACAATTAAATTACTGCATGCGATCCTAAATTGGGTTTTCACTTTTATTGTTCCGCTGCGTTTTTACTCCGATTATTTTGTATTCGATACATAGAAAATCCCAACAAAACTTTGACTAGAAATTTATAATTTATGAATTATCCTTTCGCCACAAATTTTTACCTCGTATCTATAATGAATGTTGCCTTATTTAAAGGTATTAAATTTTATGTTAGTGTAGCGACTCGACTTTGTAGTCGAGAATTTTAATATTCTCAAAGAAAATTATTTCTGTCAAAATTACCTTTTACTTATTTTTCCCATTAATTACCCTAGAAAGTCGGAGCGTTACAATAACGTACGTAAAGTTCAAAGCATTATAAATGAGACAGCACCCCATTTCATTTCACCTCGTTGTCTTTCACCCCTTGTCCAATTTCTGCAATACCAGAGAGCTTCTCCCACCTCATAAACCTCATTTTATCATCTCTACTTAGTTGTTGAAGTTGGGAAGCATCTTGGATTGGTACTCAAGCTTCTAGAGTTGGGTTTTCATCAAGTGATTTCGCCGTTTCCGCCCGTAGTAAGGTATGTGATACTCTAACCATCTGGAATTCATGTTCTTAGGAATGTTCATGATTAGATTACTGAGGTTACTGAGCTTCTTATGAACTAAATGATCGAACAACACGTATAGGGGAACTAGATGGATGGAACTTAGGGTTTATCCCTTGTAGAAGAAGATAATGATCATGTTGAACCTAGTAATGAGTTTTATATGATGGTCATGATGTTATGCAACTTAATTCCGAAATCATGTTGTGTTGGATTGTTGATGAGTATGGTTAGGATCCTTCTAAGACGAACTATCATGAGGTATAATTGTAGAATTAAATCAAAAGATGTGTTTTAGTCTTGATTGGAACATTATGAGATTATTGTTCGGATAAGAATTGTAGTGGTGATTCGACCAGTAGGGCTTGAGGCCGATTAGTGTGTTTATCATAATCGGATAGATTATCTCTTTTCATGTTCGTATAATGTTTAGAAGCGATTATATGGAACCTTTAGTTATATTTGTGTTATTATAATTAAGGTTCGGATTTTGTGAATTAATCGAGTGAGAGTTCTTCGAGCGGGTTGAAGGTTATTGGAAGTATCGATCCTTGTCGTCATTTTTGAGGCAAGTACCTTAATTTGATTTTGGTTTAATGTTGATGATTTTGATCATGCATATTGTCATTCATGTTGTTGAACATGTAGTCGTCCAAGTTGATTTGTCATAATGTCGTTCATGTTATGATTCATAGGTTGTTCATGTTGATGAACATATTGATTTGCATATGTGTATGCATAGTTGTATTGTATATGTTGTATTGATCCGATGGGTTCGTGTGATCTATGCTGAGGATGCTGGATCAGTTGTCCACCTAGTGTTGGTCCGACGGGATCATCTTGGGATCTATGCTGAGGGCGCTGGATCATTGGATATGTTTTCCACCTCGTGTTGGTCCGAAGGGATCATCTTGGGATCTATGCTGAGGGCTATGGATCATTGGACTATCCTGTGTTGTGTTGATGGAATCAGATGTATTCACATCGTTGGATTCCGGTAGAGGAAGTTCGTGCTTTATGTTTTGTTATGCATTGTTGTTGTATATCTAAATTCGTATAATTATTGACACTTGTACTAGCATGTTTTTGCTAACCCCTGCGGGGGTGGGCATTTATTTAATGTTCAGGTAGCCGAGGAGCGGGGAAGCAACCACAGTGTCGGCATGATGACGAAGGGGCACTATGATGTTAACCGTCTGAATTGTTTTGGTATTCTGTTTTGTAATAAGTACTCGAGTACGCATGTTCTTTATGGTGATTTAAGAACTTTGTATTAATGGGTTGTTTTGCATAATTAAATCGGTTATTAAATTACACAGTATTGGTGGTATTATTTGTATTGATCAGTTTTTCTTTTAATTTAGCCTTGTAAATTCTTATATAAAGGGTTTACAGCACTGTAGTTATTCCGAATATCTCGTGGTGTTACAGAATATAGTATCGGAGCTATGATTTATGGATATCTTGGCAGTTGGGTTTAGTTGGGTCTGTTTATGTCGTTTGATTTGTCGGTCGTGCATGACATCACTGTACAGCCATCATCATCGTATGAACCATGGTTGTAAGTTTCCTAATCTCAGATACTATCATTTTAATTTTTTTCGCATTTTGTGGATATTGACAAATTTTTTGGAGATTTTGATCTGGGTATTGAGTATTTCTGTTTACAGTATGTTGAGAGGAAGACGTGGGCGCGGACGTAGACGTGGCAATGCTAGACAGAAAGATTTTTTGTCTATCCCGGATTTGTTGTCTAATCATGCTGATTTCAGTTCTGGCGAACAACAGGAATCAATTAATAATGACCGAGCACGAACTGAGGAAGCAGATGCATATCCTAACATGCCAGAAGTGCTCCAGCAAGTGGTCACACAGATGACCCAATTTGCTCAAGTGGTTGACCACATGCAAATGACGATGGGCCAACAGTGTGACAAAGTAAATTGAGGGGACAAGTGGCTTTCAGAAGTTGATGTGAATCAAGAAGCATTCAGTCAGTCAGAAGAAGAACTATACATTCTTGTAGGACCAATAACAAGATCACGAGTAAATGCGATAAAAAAATTATTAACAATGCTCGTGCAAAATCATTTTAATCAGATCGGTGACCATAAATATAATAACATCTTTATTTGTGTTATTGAAGCCGTCGCATGTTAGATTAAAAGTGTTGATGTCATCATTCCAAGCAATAAGCCTATCTGAAGATGCGATACAATTGAAAGCAAGCGTTGGAAATTTCAGATATGATACAGATTCGTATTTTTATCATAACTTTCACGTCCGATATCCGATTGAGATGATTCAGGTGGATTTGGAAAGCTAAGAGGAATTAATACAATCAAATAGAAGACATCAAGATCAAAATCCGAAGTATAGGATCTGTTATTTCACTAAAACGACAACAGCATATTTTTCTTTAACTTTGATTTCTTATTTTCAAAACTTAAGTCTTGGTCCTTGATTTTTGTCCCCTAAAAATATATTGACTCCTTAACTTATGGGTTTATTTGTCATGGATCATATTTTAGGAGCTTTGAATGTTGAATTATAATTTCTTAGTCTTTATTTTTTTTATTGTAATAGTTGTAGGAATTTTGGCTATAAATAGCCATCATTTTCATTTGTAAAGGTACCTTGAAATTTATCAAAATTGTGAGTGTTTGTGTTAATAAACTTTCTTCTATTTTGTTGAGTGTATCTCCAAAATATAAATCGTGATTTCAATTCACTTATCGAGGCATTAGAAACCTCGTGGTGTATTTGAATCGCACCTTCCGGTTTGCTACGGCGCGTCACGTAGAGGGCTTGAAGTAGAACAATCATTTGCTTAATATTGGAACGATCTTGGGAACTAAAATCATACTAGCGATAGCGGTTACCACGACACGTCGTGTGGGGGTCGCATCAGTTGGCTTCAGAGCTCATTTTTTTTTCATTACTAAGTGGTATCTATTTTCCTTCATTTTCATAATCTTCTTATCTTACCATCATATCATTTCTTTCTATCTTCTAAACCTTCCGTCTTCTTAATATATATTAACAAAAGAAAAGAGTATACAAAAAAAAAAAGTTATAAAAAAAAAGTATACAAAAAAAAGGTATACAAAAAAAAAGTTATAAAAAAAAGTATTAAAAAAAATATACAAAAAAAAATAAGAGTATACAAAAAAAAATACATATATATAAATATACCTATTTATCACAAAGGTCGGTTCTACCACCACAGTGAATATATATACATATACATATCTATCACGAAGGTCGATTCTACCACCATAGTGAATATATATACATATACATATCTATCACGAAGGTCGGTTCTACCACCACAGTGAATATATATATACATATCTATCACGAAGGTCGGTTCTACCACCACAGTAAAATATAAAATAAATATAAAGCTGGAGTGCGGATTACTGCCTCTGTAAAATTAAATACTTGTCACAATACTAGTCTATATAATCACCTTGTGAGTTGTGGGAATATATAAAGTCGAGTGATAAAAGACAAGAACAGTGCAAAAAAAAAACTAAAAGAGTGATACACGAGCGTTGAGTGATCGAGCGATATACGTGAGGATCTTGTGGGGATTAATTTGTGTGTGTGTATAAAAAAAAAGGAGAAAAAAAAGGCAAAAAAAAAGGCAACAAAAAAAGGCAAAAAAAAAAAGAAAGGCAAAAAAAAAGCAAAAAAAAAAAGGAGCAAAAAAAAAATGTCGAAATCCGATATTGATAAAAATGAAGGAAACGAAGCCCTTCAGAACATACAAGAAATGCTCACCCAGTTAATTAGAAGACAAGATCGACAAGAAGAAGCGATCAAAAATTTACAAAAAAATAAAGGGGATGAGCACCACCGTAGAAGAAGGAATCCGAGTCCCATCTCATATAGAGAGTACGATGATGAAACATTCTCCGAGGATGGAACTTACCAAAATTGAAGAGGAAGTGGTCGAGGAGGTCGGAGAGAACAAGGTAGACAGTATGAAAGGGAAGGACGAAACGAGGAAGACCGAAGTATGGGAAATATAAAAATAAAAATCCCAGCCTTCGAAGGGCGGAGCGATCCCGACACATACCTTGACTGGGAGAGGAAGTTGGAAACTATATTTGATTGCCACAACTATGCTAGTACTAAAAAAATGAGGTTAGCAATAACTGAATTTTCCGAATATGCCAGCATTTGGTGGGACCAACTTGTGACGGATAGAAGGAGGAATGGAGAGAGGCCAATTAATAGTTGGGAGGAATTAAAGATTGTAATGCGTAGAAGATTTGTTCCTAATTATTATCATAAGGAACTATTTTCTCGTCAATCCTTAAAACAAGGTCCAAGGAGCATCGAAGATTTTCGAAAGGAAATGGAGATGTGTGGCATGAGGGCGGAGATCTCTAAAGAAGTTTATAAACAACATTATGTTGAGTTCGGGGACATGGTATATGCAGCGATCAAAATTGAGAGGAACTTGCGAAGGGGAGGCAACAATACTTACTCCACGGGGTACACAACTCCTTGGAAGCCTCAAACAGGAAATCGAGACGTATCCAAGGGTAGTTTTGATAAAAGCACCATGAAGGGGAAGTTTGAGGTGGGGAGTGCTAGTCGAACAAAACCCAAAATCAAATCTACATCCGTAGAAAATACAAACACGAGAAACAGGGACATCAAGTGTTTTCGATGCCACGGGTGAGGACACATTGCATCCCAATGCACTAATAAATGAGCAATGATACTTAGGGAGGACGGAGAATATGAAACAGATGATGAAGATGAGGAAGAAGGGAAAGAAGAAAGTGATGAAGGGGAGCTAGAATTCGCACCCGCACTTGTCATTAGGAGGGTGTTGAATGTGAAGGCAAAGGAGGAAGAGAGCAACGATAACGAACAACGAGAAAATCTTTTTCACACTAGATGTTTTGTGAAAAATAAAGATTGTAGTGTGATCATTAATAACGGAAGTTGAACCAATGTGGCTAGTGCGATGCTAGTCGAGGGGTTAGAATTACCAACAAGGCGACATCCTAAGCCTTATAGACTTCATTGGCTAAACGATTGCGGAGAGGTTCGGGTGAATAAACAGGTACTCATAACCATCACAATTGGAAAATACCATGATGATATCCTATGTGACGTTATACTAATGCACGCTTGCCATATTTTGTTGGGGAGACCATGGCATTACGATCGAGATGCCCAACTTAGTGGGAAGAAGAATCGTTACTCATTTGAGAAAGATGGGAGAAAAATCACATTAGTTCCCATGACGAAAATACAAGTTCATGAAGATCAAATTCGACTCCAAAAAGAAGTTGAAGAAAAAGAAAAAGAAAAGGAAAAGAAAAAAAAAGAAAAAGAAAAAGAAAAAGGAAAAGAAAAAGAGAGAAAAAGAAAAACAAAGAGAAAAAGAAAAAGAAAAGAAAAAAAAAGAAAAAAAAATGAAAAATCAAAAAAATATTTATTTATAAGTGCAAAGGAAGTCGTTAAAGAAGTTGAGGCGGGGCAACCCGCATACTTACTTCTTACCAAACGAATTTGCACTCTTGACGATAATAAAAACCGGAATGTTCCGAGTACTATAAAAATTCTATTGCAGGACTTCAATGATGTTTTTCCGGATGAGCTACCACCCAGTTTGCCACCAAAAAGAGGGATCTAGCACCAAATCGACTTTGTTCCAGGAGCCGTCATTCCAAACCGACCGGCATACCGGAATAATCCTAAAGAAACTAAGGAGATTCAGCGGTAAGTCGAGGAGTTATTAAGTATTGGGTATATCCGAGAAAGTTTGAGTCCTTCTGCCGTTCCGATAATTGTCGTACCAAAGAAAGACGGGACTTTGAGAATGTGCACCGACTGCCGAGCGGTGAACAATATCACGGTAAAGTATCGACATCCAATTCCAAGGTTAGATGATATGTTAGATGAATTACATGGTTCGCGTGTGTTTAGCAAAATTGATTTAATGAAAGGTTATCACCAAATTCGTATGAAAGAAGGGGATGAATGGAAAACGGCCTTTAAAACTAAATACGGATTATATGAATGGTTGGTAATGCCTTTTGGTCTTACAAATGCACCGAGCACTTTTATGCGGCTAATGAATCATGTTTTGGGTGCTTATATTGGAAAATTTATTGTCGTATACTTTGATAATATTCTCATTTATAGCAAGAGTACAGACGAACACGTTGAACATTTAAGATTGGTTTTAATTACCTTGAGAAAGGAACAATTATATGCTAATGTTAAGAAATATACTTTATGCATGAGTGAGTTATATTCCTTGGGTATGTTGTTAGTATTGACGGCTTAAAAGTTGATGAAGAGAAGATAAGGGCCATACGAGAATGGCCTAGACCGACTAATGCAACTGAGGTAAGAAGCTTTCACGGTTTAGCATGTTTTTATCGACGCTTTGTTAAAGATTTTAGCATGATTGCAGCCCCTTTAAATGAACTTGTAAAGAAATATGCTAAATTTTATTGGGATGATGATGAAGAAAATGCCTTTAACACATTAAAGGATAAATTATGCACCGCACCTGTTTTAGCATTACCAGATTTTCTAACACTTTTGAAGTTGAGTGTGATGCTTCAGGAGTAGGAATTGGAGCGGTATTAATGCAGGGAAAGAGGCCGATTGCTTACTTTAGTGAGAAACTTGGAGGAGCGATGTTGAACTATCCTACATATGATAAAGAATTGTATGCCTTGGTTAGAGCTTTACGTACGTGGCAACACTACTTATGGCCTAAGGAGTTCGTGATTCGCACGGATCATGAATCATTGAAGAATCTCAAGGGACAAAATAAGTTGAGTAAAAGACATGCCAAATGGTTAGAGGAGATCGAATCATTTCCTTACATCATCAAGTATAAACAAGGTAAGGAGAACGTCGTTGCCGATGCATTATCGAGAAGGTATGTATTACTTAATACGCTTTCTTGTAAATTGTTGGGATTTGAGCTCTTGAAAGGATCTTACGTGGGAGATACAGATTTTGGCGAAACATATATTGCTTGCGAAACAAAAAGTGTGGATAAATTTTATCGGGCTGATGGATTTTTATTCCGTGAAAATAAACTTTGCATTCCTTTTTTTCGACACGGGAGTTGTTAGTAAGGGAAGCACATAGTGGAGGATTAATGGGACATTTCAGAATTGCCAAAACTTTTGAAATATTGCATGAACACTTCTTTTGGCCTAAAATGAAACATGATGTTTATAAAATTGTCAATTCATGCATTATTTGTCGAAGGGCAAAATCACAAGTTTTACCACATGATTTGTACATGCCACTTCCAGTTCTTAATGAGCCTTGGGTTGATCTTTCTATGGACTTTGTGTTTGTAACACCCCCGATATATTCAGGAATATTACAGCGCCGTAAATCCTTTACGTAAGAATTTACAAGGCTGAAGAAAATGAAATGACAATCACATATACCAACTTATGAAATCACTGAAATAAAATACAACAGTCTGGTTCAGTACCGAGAATACAAATATCCAATAAAGAGTTATTAATACATCACCAAAATTCAAACATCATAAACTGACGATGTACTCGAGTACTTATTTAAATAACCAACGAACAACAGACACTAAACCCGGTCGGAACATCACTCTGCACCCTCGTCGTCATGCATCTCCAGTGGTTGTTTCCCCGCTCTCCTGGATCCTGAACATAAACAAATGTTCACCCCCGAAGGGGTTAGCACAACGATGCTAGTACAAGTACAATAATCATACAATAGTGATATAATCAACAATTATATCATAACAAGTTTCTCCAACGAGAAATATCAACAACACATATCATATCATAACAGTTTCAATATACTGATGGTATTCCAACGATCCAGCGCACACAACTATAGATTCCCATGATGATCCCGTCGGACCAACACATGGTGGAACTACCTGTCCAACGATCCAACGCACACAGCTATAGATTCCCATGATGATTCCCGTCAGATCAACGCATGGTGGACATATAATCACAACACATTTACATAATACAATCACATCATAACTCTCATAATATACACGATTCTAATTAGAGTACTTGCCTCGGTTCGTTGACAAGAATAAAACTTCCACGAATATCAAAATACTCGAAGGTCGTCCCCTTCGATCAATCACGTTGCTAAGCTCGAACCTTAACAAAAGAAATAATATAGAATTCATCTCATGTTGTACGAATGTCTAACAATCCAAAATTATGGTAGGAAGTCCTTAAAATGCAATCTTTCTGGATAGCTTAACGCATGCTATGCATCCTATGTAGCGTATGTTAATGCTACTCGTTAGCGCACGCAGTACACACAGTCTAGCGTACGCTAACCATGCACGGTCGATGCACCGATCACCGATCGACTACTTTGATGACTTAACGCACGTTAAGTTCCAAACGTGGCGTACGAAAAACATACTCGATAGCACACGTTAATTCACGTAGCTTAGCGCACGCTAAGCATGCATGACAGTTCACTGAAGGGCAGCAGATTGTACAAATGGTGATGAAGTAAGCGAATTCCTCAGTGATTAATGTTTGTTATCCGAATACATGTTATGTTCATAAACATATGAATGATCTCACGGATAATAACAACTTCGAAATACAAGTATACGTATAATCATCACAACGCCATAATCCATCTTGATTACAATTCTCATGCGAGGTTTGGTAGTCTCCGGTTGGTGCATTAGATTCTACTATCATTATACACATACGGACTTTATCTTGAGGTGAACTAACAATTCCGACTCATACGAAAGGATATTTCCTAAGATGATTCTTCCCTTAAGTCCGTATAACCGAAAATGATATCACCTCCAATTTATGATCACTAAGATAACATAAATCATACGGATAATCAACTTCAGAATGTTTCTCTCATCATTTGAAGTATTAGGATTCCCACTACGAGGTTCCAACGATAATATCATAAGCATAGACATTCCAATCTCCTAAACATGATGTATGTTAAATAATTCACTAATGAAATTCAATATCTTGTTAGCATGATCATCTAATTCCTTAGAATCCAAATCTAAGGCTGGAGATAGATTGAACATACCTTAATATGATGAAATCACTGAACCGCAAGGTAGAATCTGACTCTGGTTGGTTGTATGCCACTCCAAGGTGCTACTCCACTTCAATGATCACTCACAAGTAATATCCAATCTCCAAGGATTAAGTAGATGTGTTCTAAGTGTGTTAGGAGGATAATTATTGCTCTCTGGTCTCTCAAGAATGAAGAATAAACAAAGGAAATGTAAGCCAAAAACGTATTGTTGTCTCATTTATAACATTCTGCACTTTAGCTAATTAGCGCACGCTACTATACATATTTAACGCATGCTAATAAGCGTTGACTCCAAATCTGTCCAGGTTCGTCCGCGGGAATCTTATCCGGACCCATGTCCCGGCTGGCGCATGTGCTAGCCGCCCAGCTCAATAATTGAGTGCCTAGCGCACACAACTCCTACATACGTAACGTGCGATAACGCGCGTTAAGCTACATTCTTAGCGTGCGCTATCACGAGTTTGCATGAGAAATTTTGCATGTTGTTATACTTATGTACAAAGATACCAATGTAAGAAATATCATACTCCACTTATCACAAATCCGAATAATACAGGGTTCGAATACAGATGAAATAGACAGTAATAAATCCGGATATTACATACTCTCCTACTAAAAAGGAGTTTCGTCCCGAAACTCAAGACGAAAATAACAGGATATCTGGACTTCATGCCATCTTCTGTTTCCCATGTGGCTTCTTCCACTCCGTGATGTGACCATTGAAATTTGACCAAAACGATTGGTTTGTTCCTCAACTGCTTAACTCGACTCTCGAGTATCTTGACCGGTCTTTCTTCAAACGTCTCATCATGAGCGACTTCGATCTCGCCGAAATCAATGACATGACTAGGATCTGGTATATACCTCCGTAACTGGGATACGTGGAACACGTTATGAACATGGCACAATGACGGCGGCAATGCCAATCTGTATGCCAACTCTCCAACTCTCTCCAGGATCTCAAATGGTCCAATATATCTCAGACTTAGCTTTCCTTTCCTTCCGAAACGAAAGATTCCCCGAGTAGTAGAAACCTTTAAAAGTACGTGGTCTCCTGTACTGAACTCCAAAGGGCGACGGCAGACGCTCGCATAAGATTGGCCGACTGGGTGGTCAACAGTCTTTCATGAATTAAAGCTATCTTCTCTCGAGTCTGTACGATCAAATCTGTTCTGTTCCGATCAAGTCTGATGAATCGTCCCAGCATAGGGGAGATCTGCATCTTCTCCCGTATAGTGCCTCAAATGGTGCCATTTTAATGGAAGTATGCCAACTATTGTTGTAAGTAAATTCAATCAACGGTAGATGAACTTCCCAATCATTTGACCAATCTAAGGCACAGGCCCTTAGCATGTCTTCCATCATTTGAATGGTCCTCTCGGATTGTCCGTCAGTCTGCGGGTGATAAGCTGTACTGAAGTTCAATTCAGTCCCCAAGGCCTTATGAACTGCTTTCCAAAAGTGAGACACAAAATGGCCGTCTCGATAAAAAATAATGGTCTTCGGCGTACCATGCAGTCGAACTATCTCTGAAATAAATACTCGCGCCAACCTCTCTGGTCCCCACGTGTCCTTAATGCCTAGAAAATGAGCCGATTTGGTTAGACGATCAACTATCAACCAAATCATGTTCATTCCTGTCTTGCTTCTTGGCATGCCAGTGATAAAGTCCATCGATATGTCCTCCCACTTCCATTCAAGAATCGGAAGCGGCTTCAACATTCCGGTAGGTTGTTGATGCTCGATCTTAACCTGTTGACAAGTCAAGCATTTTGAAACATAGTCCGCTACATCTTTCTTCATGTTGCCCCACCAGAAATTCTGTTTCAAGTCTTTATACATCTTACTGGTGCCCGGGTGGATAGAATAGGGCGAGCTGTGAGCTTCCTTCATAATCGTCTGTTTCAGAACATCGATATCAGGAACGCAGAGTCGGTTCTGAAATCTCAAAACTCCATCATCATGAATTAGGAATCCGGGGGCCTTTCCCTTGATCACTTCATCACGTAACCGAATCATCAGAGGATCATCTGTCTGTCTAGATTTGATTTCTTCGGTTAATGACGAAGTTAACTCCATCACACACAGTTGTCCTTGGACTCTTTGTAACCACACTTCAATTCCTTCTCTAGTCATCTCTCGTTGAAGGCTAAGTTGGGAGTTCAGAGTCTCCAGCATCTGAATAGAAACAGGCTTGCGCCTAAGTGCATCTGC
Source organism: Orobanche coerulescens (assembly GCA_033398695.1). Classification (NCBI taxonomy): domain Eukaryota; kingdom Viridiplantae; phylum Streptophyta; class Magnoliopsida; order Lamiales; family Orobanchaceae; genus Orobanche; species Orobanche coerulescens. Next base: position 300,286 of record JAWKAU010000031.1, read on the forward strand.
TACCACATTTGCTTTGCCTGGATGATACAAAATCTCCAAGTCGTAGTCCTTAATAAGCTCTAACCATCTTCTTTGCCGCATGTTCAGCTCTTTCTGACTGAAGATATATTTGAGACTCTTATGATCAGTAAATATCTGACAGTGAGTCCCGTATAGGTAATGTCTCCAAATCTTCAAAGCAAAAACTACTGCTGCTAGCTCTAAATCATGTGTTGGGTCACTACTAAAAAATACCCCTTATAGTAACACTTTTTTAATGACACTTTTCAATAAGCATCACAATATCTCCTTATAATGACACTTTTAATAAACATTTATGTTTAATGATGCTGCTCGCTCGCATCCTAAAGTGATAAGACATTTTATTTTCACTACTGTACTCTCTTTTCCCTTCATTTTTTCGCCGCTCCTTTCCTCTCTTCGCCGGACCTTTTTATTTTCTAAGATTTCTTTTCACTTCTCTCCAGATCGGCCATGGCTAGAACATCGGTGCTGAGGCACGAGGCGGATATTCACGGCGATGACTCATGTCACCTTCCCTCGACGACGGCGATTCCGTGCTTCAACCGACGACCGCATCTTTTTTCGGTGGGATTTAATTTCGTGTTTTTTTTTTTTCAGATTTGTTTTGCTTCCTGTGTTGGGGGGAGATCCGACATTTTGGTTTCTTGGGATTTCACTCGCAGTTTTGGATTTTGTTTGGATTCATTGGCAGTACTTGGGATTTCATTGACAGTTTTGGATTTTGTTTGGGCAGTACTTGATATCTGGTGCTGCTATTGATCTTTTGCTAACCTATCTTTTGATTTTTTTTTTTTGTATTGAATTTTTCTGCTGTTGTGCTGCAGCGGCTCATACTAGAAGTCAAGGTACTTCAATCATTTTATTTTGATAATTTCGTTGTGGTGAGTAAGTGATTTATTATTGGATGCTGAATTTTTGATGTTTTGCATTAGAAAACACTTGTACAAAGGCAGAAAGAGTGAGAGCTATTTGTAAGGTAAATACAGACATTGAGGGGTTATTTGTAATTCTAAAGTTTTAGTGGTTTTCTTCTGTGATAAGGCAAAACCTCGAGGCTAGTTTTTGTAAGTAACCGTAACATGACACTTTGCGCGTCTGCAGTAGGAATTTTCCCTTGCGAATATAATATTTGTGCTTTAAGCCTTAAGGACTAATCGATGGTTATGCAGATCAACCTTTCCCTCAAAATGTAGTTCGGATTTTCCTTATATGCCCTTTCCATTCTGTTCTTTTTTCTATGTTGACATATTTTTGCTTTTAATTTTTGATAAGCTTTAGTTTTGGACTGCCTTCTTTGTTACCGTGTTATTGACAAGTCATTTGGTTTTGATATCGCCGTAGAGGAAGCTCAACGGGCCATTAACGCCGCACATGTTGAGGCGGAGAGTACGAAAATGGAATTGGTGTGGTGAAACTAATGGGTCGCTATAGTGGTAAGAAGATTTAATAGTACTCAAAAGATCTCTTGACCATTATTTATTTTAGGAACTTGTACTAGTGGCATGAGTGATGCATTTAAAGCTTTGAGATACATAGCAAGTAAGATACAAATGTCGCAAAGGCGCTTCGCGTGATGGGGTTTAGTTTTTCCGAACTATTTGTGCAGGATTTATTGCCATGTATGCTACTCTTGCTTGCCGAGATGTTGACTGCTGTTTGATTCCAGAATCACCATTTTAACTAGAAGGAGAAGGAGGACCTTTTGAATACATTGAGAAAACGCTTAAAGGATTTGGACACATGGTCATTGTCATTGCTGAAGGAGAAGGACAGGAGCTTCTTACTGCAAAAGATGAAAAAGATGCTTCAGGGAACAAGCTACTTCAAGACGTCGGGTTGTGGCTTTCCGAAAAAATAAAGGTATGGGTACTGACCAATGGAGTCTCAGGTTGATGGTTTACTCAAGTTTAAATCACATGTCTTTTTACAGGACCACTTCTCAAAGACACTAAAACATTCGATTACTCTAAAATACATAGGTGAGTACACTCATGAGGAGATTAGTTGTCCAAATTATTGAAAACAAAAAAATCACTTGGTATTTTTTTGGCAGATCCTACGTACATGATCCGTGCTATTCCTAGCAACGCATCTGATAACGCGTTCTTGCACCCTTCTTGCTCAAAGTGCCGTTCATGGAGCAATGGCAAAGTTACACAGCTTCACGTGTGGGCTTGTCAACGGCCGCCATACATACATTCCTTTCAATGTAAGTGCCTTTCAATTATCTTTTTTTATGTGAATATATCAAACTTTTGTCTAGGTTTGCTTTCATCGTAAAAATCTTTCGTAGATTGCTAGAGCATTAACCAAAATTTCAAACTTATGTATAGTAACAGGTAGATACGAAGAATGAATATATGGATTTCAAATGTAATAGATTTGATCACAACTGGATACCTGCATACAAAGCTTTATTCTGTAACTTTTAACCTTTTTCTTCCAAAATTAAACTTTAATATCTTCTTTTTGCAGGGTTCACATCTGGAGTGAGTACATAGGACTATTAGCACAAGCATAAGAGGTACATTCAAGCTTTTTCCTAAAATAAGCAATGGGTAAGTTATTAACTTACACTTCAATTTAAACATGGAAATGAGTCCTATTTGGTTATATTTCTGTTGGTATTTTAGTGTGCTTGTATTCTTGGATGTTATTTCAACAATTGGTCAATGCTTTTCAATTTTATTTTTCTAATGCAGAACTAACCTGTATAAAAAATATTATTTGATATGTTGTGTTCATTTTTTGCTGTACCTCTTCCAGCGATGTTGACTTGCATGCATAATCTTTTTTAAGTTGTTAATTATATACTGTTGGAGATTGGAATTGAATTTACTTCAATTTGGCTTCTCCTTATAAGTTGTAAATGAAAGATCAAAATAAGTTGTACTTGTACATGAAAGATCTTTTTTGATGATTTGATATACTGGAGGTTGGATATCAGTTCTTTTTAATGCCTCTCTTTAAATGCTTTCTATATAAGAATTTTGTTATTTTGTGACGTGAAGTTTGTGGAAGTTTTTTTGTTTTTCAATTTAGACTGTCAAGAATTATGTTTATATCATACGATATCTTGTCGCTCTTGTATCATATATACATTTCTAATGGATTTTCCATGTTGTGCCTTGGTGATACCCCAATTTCCCCGTGTTCCTTAATACATTTAGTCGGTTTATCTCTCATCTCATATACTTCAAATTTCCTTCAGACTTAAGTTTATAGATATTCCAGCATCTACTTTTTGATGTGATTGTTAAAACGGCTTTCATTAGTTGGTAGTACAAACTTTAATTGGTTTAAGCTGAAAAGCATGGGGGAGACCTTTTAGCAGCTGGTGCTACTCTTCTAGCAACATTGTCGATCACACGACAAGATATATCGCGGATAAGCTACAGAGACCTGAGCTAATTTGCATAGGTCAATTAATAAGGAACTTGTATCAGTACTTATTTTTTCATACACTAAGATAGCATACAGAAAATTGTGTGCATCCGTACATGTGGTTTTATATGCATATAGCTGCTGCTTCCTATATTTAGGCTTCCTATATTTAGTCATATCAGTAAATTATGTTATTTCATGTTTTCAAAAATTATGACCTTGTTTGGCCATACGCTTCAATGAATCTATGAAGGTTGGTGGTGATACGTAGATGTTTCATTGATGTGCTCAACTATCTTGTCAGCTTATTTGTAAATCAATATCAAGTATTTCTAGTTGCTTTTGTATTTACCAATCAGGAATTAGCTCGTGAAGCAAGGTTTTGGGGAGCTTTTGGGAAGTATGCGCTCATGACACTGGTGTGTAGTTTGATTGTTTCCCTGAGTTTATTTCTGATATATACATCTGCATTTTCTTGGCTCGAATGGTTGATAACTGTTGTGATTGGGAATCCCTTAAGCTAATACTTATGACAGCTACAACTATCTGAATGTAGGGTTATTTTGTGGCAGGATTAGGTGGAGGCTTTTTGTACTTTTTTTTTGCGCTTTCATGCTTCTTGCATGTTTCTCCTTTAGCTTATCAATCAAGTCCGTTTGTTGTCATTCACTTAGGTAACAGATAATAATATTATATGTTTTGTCTTTGTATTCTTCTAGTCCATAATTATTTCAGTTTGTATCTAAACCAGGTTAAACACATAAATTGTTCACTGTTTCTGGCAGGTCAGCTGCGTATTACATCATAGCCCTTTTACCTTGCATTTTGTACGTGATCTACTTTGGTGGTGTTCTAATCCAGTTTATGATTGAGAAGCTGGGCATGATGGGATCTTTTCCACCCCCTTATGGTCAGTGCCTTTGAACTTTTCAATATTATCAAATAATTTTTTTGAGAGCATATAATTATTTGCATACCATATTGATATATGTTGATTCAGGTTTTGCAAAGAGCGAATTGATTTGTAGCTTGTATTGTAGTGCTTCATGATATTTTTTGGAATCCAGTTTCTCTTTTTGCTTTAATTTTGCATATTGCTTGAAAATTGCAGGAATTATTCATACAAGACCTTTCAAGAAGTGAGAGTTCTTGTAAAAGTCATTAGACAAGATCTGGTGGCTTTTCTTTGATAGAATTGTCAATAACCATATTGTAGGTTTTAAAAACTTGTCAAGATAGGTATAGTTAGTTTTCTCGTACATTTTTTGGTTACGTTAAAGCTTGTTTTATTGGAAAATTTTGTTTACTATATTCTTATTTGATTGTACTCCAATTAAGGTAATGGATATAATTTGATTTAATGAATGTAATCAATTTTCAAGATTGCAATTCTTTCATTTTGTAGTTTCAAATTTATATTACATAAAAATTTTATTGAAAATGAGATATGTTTAGTGAAGCTTGTAATTAGAAATTAATGAATTTTTGTGACACAAAAATGCGTCACTAAAAGAGGTGTGTCACTACAACATTCAATTAAAAAGTGTCACTACAATTCAATTTTATGACGCCAAAAAGTGTCACAAAAATGGCAAAAAGCGTCACGAAAGCTTACTCATGTGATGCATGAAAAGCGTCACAATATGTAAGAAAGCGCCACATTAGATATCTGTTGCGACGCCTTTTAAGTGTCACAACAACGGTCTATTGAAACGCCAAATCAGGTGACGCTTTCGAAAAGCGTCACTATAGCAAAAGCGTCACAATACACCACATATTGTGACACTTTTGAGTGTCACTAAAGCCGTTTTTTCTAGTAGTGGGTAATTCACTTCATAAGGTTTCAGCTGTCGTGAAGCATAAGCGATCACCTTATCATTCTGCATCAATACGCATCCGAGTCCTTGGTTCGAAGCATCACTGTAAACTATGAATCCTCCAGTCCCCTGTGGAAGTGATAAAATTGGTGTTGTCGTCAATCTCCTCTTCAATTCATCAAAACTAGTATGACACGGCGCGTTCCGCTCAAACTTTTGAGTTTTCTGCAGGAGTCGAGTAAGTGGGCGGGAGATTTTAGAAAACCCTTCCACGAATCGACGATAATATCCAGCAAGTCCTAAGAACTTTCAGACTTCTTTCACGTTCTTTGGAGGCTTCCAATCCATAATTGCTTCGATCTTTTGAGGATCTACTCGGACTCCTTTAGCTAATACCACATGGCCGAGGAACATTACTTCCTTTAGCCATAATTCACACTTAGAAAGTTTGGCATACAATTGCTCGCTTCTCAAAAGTTCTAATACCACCCGCAAATGCTGCGCATGTTCTTCTGGGCTCTTAGAATACACCAGAATGTCATCAATGAATACGACCACAAATTTATCCAAATATTCGATGAACACTCGGTTCATCAATTGCATGAATACAGCAGGTGCATTAGTGAGACCAAACGGCATCACTACAAACTTATAGTGTCCGTAGCGAGTTCTGAATGCTGACTTTGGAACATCAGATTCCTTAATCCTCAGTTGATGGTATCCTGATCTCAGATTGATTTTAGAAAATATTGTTGCTCCTTGCAACTGGTCAAATAAATCATCAATCCGTGGCAACGGATATTTATTCTTAATCGTCATCTTGTTCAGCTCTCGATAATCGATACACAGTCGAAGCGATCCATCCTTCTTCTGGACAAAAAGAACTGGCGCTCCCTAGGGCGAAACACTTGGCTGGATATAGCCTTTGTCCAGTAACTCCTCCAGCTGCTTTTTCAGTTCATACATCTCAGTAGGTGCCATACGATACGGCGTCTTAGAAATTGGTGTAGCTCCGGGTTCCAGCTCAATGGTGAATTCTACATCCCGTTGTGGAGGTAGTCCAGGTAACTTGTCAGGGAATACATCTGGAAATTCGTTAACAACAGGAATGGATGAAAGTTCCACAATTTCTTCTTCTCTCTTCATTGCATAACACCAGTATCCGGTATAACCCTATTTCAAAAATTTGACAGCTTTCATCGCCTTGATCAACTTTCCTGAGCTTCCTGGTTTCCATCCTTCAAACAGTACTTCGGAGCCATCGTTAGCGATTAGCGAAATATTCCTCCTTCGGTAGTTTACAATAGCTCCATATTGATTAAGTCAATCGTCTCCGAGTATCAGGTCGTCTCCTTGCATTTCTATTACAATTATATTTGAGAGCCACTCTCTGCCCCCAAATGATACAGGAAAATCTCTAGTCTCTAAGTTCCCAACAATCCTCTCTCCACTCGGTAAACCAACAACATAAGGTTCACATATATGAAAACCAGAAATATTCAAACGATTTACACAAGACAAGGATATAAAAGAATGCGTAGCTCCTGTATCGAATAAAACGCTAACTGACTGGGAAAAGATCTGGACAGTACCAGATGCGACAGCAGCATCCTAATCGTCTGTCCTCCTCATCTCGTATAGACGTGGGGGAACAGATCCCGCACTCTATGTCCCCTTTCGGTCCCATTGTCCTCTGCCTCGTCCGCGGCCAAAATTCTAAGGCATCTGAACACTTTGCTGAGTCTGTTGGATACTAGCTTCCTTCTGAACTGGCTGCGATGAACGGGTTCCATTGAACTTGGTGACATCTTTGAAAAACGTCGCACGGTGCCCTTCCTATCCGCAATCAAAACATGTAATTGGAGTGCGCAAACAATCACGCCAAAGGTGGCCTGGGCGACCACAGTTAAAACACCTCCTAGCTGTATCCGTCGTGGCTAACATTGTTCCAAAATTCTTTCCGCTCTTAGATGGGTGCGGAGGTTTCTTGAAAGAATGAAAGGATGACTGGGCTTTGCGAGGCCCGCTGTTCTTGTGCTCTGTAAAAGTACCAGAGACTTTCTGCTTCTTCGACTCCGTAAACTTCTCCATTGCTACTTCTTTGATTTCGTACGCCAACGCCTTATCCTGGTATTGACGGAGAGTGGTACATTCAAAACCGGACATGTACCTCTGGATTTTTGGTTTCATCCTTATTTCAAAATGAATCATCATCTCTGCATCTGTTCTGACCAGATGTCGAACAAATGATAGCTGCTGGTTAAACGTCTTAATTTTCTGGGATACGGGTTCATCTGATGGCTGAGCGGAGAAAAACTCCCGAACTTTGGCTTCCCTCATAGGACGAGGGCAGTACTGAGCTTCCATCATCATTTTAAATTCTGTCCAATCAGCATCATGATCTGCAGGTCGGATAGCTTCCCACCACTCGGATGCTTCCCCTATCAGAAAGTATTGAGCGATAGAGGCTCTCCGGTCGTCTGGGCAGTTAATTCCGGCAAAGATTTTCTCCAATTCCTTCAACCAATGATCCCATGTGGGAGTCTCGGAAAAGCCGTCAAATTTGGGTGGTTGCATCTTCGCCACCTCTTGAAACCATCGATCACCTCGATTTCCCATTTCTGGGATCCTTTGTTGTCCATCTCCCTGCTGAAATCCCACCGCCACGTGCATTCGGTCCACGACCTGAGCGAACTGAGTCATTTGGTTCACCACTTGACGAAGGATTTCTGGTACAGCAGGTCCCGGTTCGTAATTGATAGATCGTTGTGGCTCGCCTGAGCTATGACTGGCCTGATTAGAAGACGACGCTTCCCTTTCAGCATTCCTTCGTCTGCGTCCACGACCGCGACCACGTCCACGTCCGCCTCTCAACATACTGTAAGCATAAATACTCAATATACAGGAAACAACATCGTTCTAATGTTCAAGTATAAAGAGATACAACATGTAAAGAACTAGATAGAGTTTAAAAACTTACAACCACCGTTCGCATGAAGACGTAGGCAGTACAGTGATGTCATTCACGGACGGTTACCTCAAAAGACGTAAATGACCCCTATTTTAACCCAATGGCCAAGATATCCATAATCTTAGCTCCGATACCATATTCTATAACACCCCCGATATATTCAGAAATATTACAGCGCCGTAAATCCTTTACGTAAGAATTTACAAGGCTGAAGAAAACGAAATGACAATCACATATACCAACTTATGAAATCACTGAAATAAAATACAACAGTCTGCTTCAGTACCGAGAATACAAATATTCAATGAAGAGTTATTAATACATCACCAAAATCCAAACATCATAAACTGACAATGTACTCGATTACTTATTTAAATAACCAACAAACAACAGACATTAAACCCGGTCGGAACATCACTCTGCACCCTCGTCGTCATGCAGCTCCAATGGTTGTTTCCCCGCTCTCCTGGATCCTGAACATAAACAAATGTTCACCCCCGAAGGGGTTAGCACAACGATGCTAGTACAAGCACAATAATCATACAACATTGATATAATCAACAATTATATCATAACAAGTTTCTCCAACAAGAAATATCAACAACACATCATATCATAACAGTTTCAACATACTGATGGTATTCCAACGATCCAGCGCACACAGCTATAGATTCCCATGATGATCCCGTCGGACCAACACATGGTGGAACTACCTGTCCAACGATCCAGCGCACACAGCTATATATTCCCATGATGATTCCCGTCAGATCAACGCATGGTGGACATATAATCACAACACATTTACACAATACAATCACATCATAACTATCATAATATACACGATTCTAATTAGAGTACTTGCCTCGGTTCGTTGACAAGAATAAAACTTCCACGAATATCAAAATACTCGAAGGTTGTCCCCTTCGATCAATCATGTTGCTAAGCTCGAACCTTAACAAAAGAAATAATATAGAATTCATCTCATGCCGTACGAATGTCTAACAATCCAAAATTATGGTAGGAAGTCCTTAAAATGCAATCTGTCTGGATCGCTTAACGCACGCTACGCATCCTATGTAGCGTACGTTAATGCTACTCGTTAGCGCAAGCAGTACACATAGTCTAGCGTACGCTAACCATGCACGGTCAGTGCCTCACTGATCAGCCGACTGACTCGCCTGATGACTTAACGCACGCTAAGTTCCAAATGTGGCATACGCAAAACATACTCGATAGCGCACATTAATTCACGTAGCTTAGCGCACGCTAAGCATGCATGGCAGTTCACTGAAGGGCAGCAGATTGTACAAATGGTGATGAAGTAAGCGAATTCCTCAGTGATTAATGTTTGTTATCCGAATACATGTTATGTTCATAAACTTATGAATGATCTCACGGATAATAACAACTTCGAAATACAAGTATACGTATAATCATCACAACTCCATAATCCATCTTGATTACAATTCTCATGCGATGTTTGGTGATCTCCGGTTGGTGCATTAGATTCTACTATCATTATACACATTCGGACTTTATCTTGAGGTGAACTAACAATTCTGACTCATACGAAAGGATATTTCCTAAGATGATGCTTCCCTTAAGTCCTTATAACCGAAAATGATATTACCTCCAATTTATGATCACTAAGATAACATAAATCATACGGATAATAAACTTCAGAATGTTTCTCTCATCATTTGAAGTATTATGATTCCAACTACGAGGTTCCAACGATAATATCATAAGCATAGACATTCCAATCTCCTAAACATGATGTATGTTGAATAATTCACTAATGAAATTCAATATCTTATTAGCATGATCATTTAATTCCTTAGAATCCAAATCTAAGGCTGAAGATAGATTGAACATACCTTAATATGATGAAATCACTGAACCGCAAGGTAGAATCTGACTCCAGTTGGTTGTATGCCACTTCAAGGTGCTACTCCACTTCAATGATCACTCACAAGTAATATCCAATCTCCAAGGATTAAGTAGATGTGTTCTAAGTGTGTTAGGAGGATAATTATTGCTCTCTGGTCTCTCAAGAATGAAGAATAAACGAAGGAAATGTAAGCCAAAAATGGATTGTTGTCTCATTTATAACATTCTGAACTTTAGCTAATTAGCGCACGCTACTATACATATTTAGCGCACGCTAATAAGCGTTGACTCCAAATCTGTCCAGGTTCGTCCGCGGGAATTTTATCCGGACCCATGTCCCGGCTGGCACATGTGCTAGCCGCCCAGCTCAATAATTGAGTGCCTAGCACACGCAACTCCTACATACGTAACGTGCGCTAGTAGTAGCCGATAGCGCGCATTAAGCTACATTCTTAGCGTGCGCTATCACGAGTTTGCATGAGAAATTTTGCATGTTGTTATACTTATGTACAAAGATACCAATGTAAGAAATATCATACTCCACTTATCACAAATCTGAATAATACAGGGTTCGGATACAGATGAAATACACAGTAATAAATCCGGATATTACAGTGTTGGGGTTACCAAAGGTAAAATCTGGATGTGATTCGATATTTGTCGTTGTTGATAGATTTAGCAAAATGGCACATTTCATTGCATGTCACAAAACTGACGATGCCACTCATGTTGCAAATTTATTTTTCAAAGAAATTGTCCGTTTACATGGAATGCCAAAAAGTATAGTGTCCAATCGGGATACTAAATTTCTTAGCCATTTTTGGAAAGTTTTGTGGGCGAAACTGGGAACAACATTGCTTTATTCGACAACTTTTCATCCCCAAACTAATGGCCAAACCGAGGTAGTTAACCGAACACTTGGTCAATTGTTACGAACTGTTGTTAACAAGAACTTGAAAAATTGGGAAACATCTTTACCATTCATTGAATTTGCTTACAACAGAACCATTCATTCTACCACTACATTTTCTCCATTTGAAATTGTATATGGTTTTAATCCGATAACTCCTTTAGACTTGTTGCCTATTCTTATAGATGACATGGGCAGTATCGATGGCAAGAAAAAGGCTGAAATGATCAAACAACTGCAAGCAAAAGTTCGAGAACAAATTAAAAAACGCAACGAACATAATGTCCGAATAAAGAATAAGGGATGGAAGCAAGTATTCTTAGAACCGGGTGACTGGGTTTGGATTCACTTGAGGAAAGAGAGGTTTCTCGCACAAAGGAAGTCGAAGTTGATGCCGAAGGGAGACGGACCATTTCAAATTTTAGAATGCGTCAATGATAATACCTACAAAGTTGATCTACTTGGTAAATATAATGTTTCTGCTACCTTCAATGTTGCTGACTTAAGCCCTTTTGAATTTTTAGATTCGAGGACGAATCCTTTTGAGGAAGGAGGGAATGATGGGAATCAAGAAGCATTCAGTCAGTCAGAATAAGAACTATACATTCCTGTTGGACCAATAACAAGATCACGAGCAAATGCGATAAAGAATTCATTAACAATGCTCGCGCAAAATCATTTTAATCAGACCGGTGACCATAAATATAATAACATCTTTATTTGTGTTATTGTAGCCGTCACATGTTAGATTAAAAGTGTTGATGTCATCATTCCAAGCAATAAGCCTATCTGAAGATGCGATACAATTGAAAGCAGGCGTTGGAAATTTCAGATACGATACATATTCGTATTTTTATCATAACTTTCACGTCTAATATCCGATTGAGACGATTCAGGTGGATTTGGAAAGCTAAGAGGAATTAATACAATCAAATAGAAGACATCAAGATCAAAATCCGAAGTATAGGATCTGTTATTTCACTAAAATGACAACAGTATATTTTTCTTTAACTTTGATTTCTTATTTTCAAAACTTAAGTCTTGGTCCTTGATTTTTGTCCCCTAAAAATATATTGACTCCTTAACTTATGGGTTGATTTGTCATGGATCAGATTTTAGGAGCTTTAAATGTTGAATTATAATTTCTTAGTCTTTATTTTATATTTTTTATTGTAATAGTTGTAGGAATTTTGGCTATAAATAGCCCTCATTTTCATTTGTAAAGGCACCCTGAAATTTATCAAAATTCTGAGTGTTTGTGTTAACAAACTTTCTTCTTATTTTGTTGAGTGTGTCTCCAAAATATAAATCGTGATTTCAATTCACTTATCGAGGCGTTAGAAACCTCGTGGCGTGTTTGAATTGCACCTTCCGGTTTGCTACGGCGCGTCACGTAGAGGGCTTGAAGTAGAACAATCATTCGACCGGAGGATCATAATGCTAACTAGATAGAATTCAAATTAATGATGGAAGTACAATATTGTCCTCGTCCAGTTAGAGAGGCTAGAGTCCGAGAGTTTTTCTCACCACAAAATTTGGAGGCATCTGTTACAGATATGATTAAGACTTTTAATTACCAGCTGACATTTGTGCGACATCTGGTCAGAACCTAGGCAGAAAATATTTTTCACTTCGACATGAGGATGACTCCGGAGTTTCAGCGATGTATGTCGGGATTCGAATGTACTACTCTCCAACAGTATCAGGATAAAGCCCTAGCTTATGAGATGAAAGAGACAGAAGTGGAAAAATTTGCGGAGTTGAAGAAACAGAGTGTCTGGCAACTTTACTGAGAGCAAGAGTAGTGGCCCCTGCAAGGGCCAGTCCTCATTCCATTCATCCAAGAGGCCTCCGTACCCTTCCCGGGGCGGAAAGAAGTTCAGAACGGCATCGAAGGTTTCAGATGCAGTGAAGAAGTGTTATAACTGTGGACGACTAGGGCATGTTCGGCGTGACTGTTCTGCTCCTTCTGTGACCTATTTTGAATGTGAGCAAGAAGGGCATCGTGTGACATATTACGAAAATGTGACTAGATTGTTTGGAGCTCGTACTTTAGTGCAAGTTACGAAAGAAATAAGTGTGAACCTGACACATCAGAGTGGGCTACAATGGCAGAATCTTGGAAAAAGAAAAGCATCCAGTGTTGGGTTCGTTCCTCCACGCCTTTATGAGATGAGGAGGTCAGATGATCAGAACACTACTGCTGCATCAGGTATGATTCAGATTCTTTTGCAACCAGTTAGTGTCTTATTTGATTCAGGAGCTACACATTCTTTCATATCACTGAATTGTGTTAATCATTTGAAAATCTCATGTTTACATGATTGTCAACCTTATGTTGTGAGTCTGCCGAGTGGAGAGAGAATTGTGGGAAATCTAGAAGCTAGAAATTTTCATGTGTCGATAAGAGGGAGGAATTGGCCATCAAATCTTATTGTGGTTGATATCCATGGTGACGATTTAATTCTTGGAGACGATTGGCTCAACCATTATGGGGCTATTTTGAATTATCGTAAGAGAGTTATTTCGATTATTGCTGATGACGGATCTGAACATTTATTCGAAGGATGGATACCAGGAAGCTCAGGGAAAGTGATCAAATCCATGAAAGCGATTAAATTGCTGAAAAAGAGTTGTGCCGGATTTTGATATTATGCCATGAAGAAGGAAGAAGAAGTAAAGCTCTCATCTATTCCAGTTGTGAACGAATTCTCAGATGTATTCCCTAATGAACTACCTGGATTACCTCCGCATAGAGCTGTAGAGTTTAATATTGAATTAGAATCGGGAGCCGCGCCTATTTCCAGAGCACCATACCGTATGGCGCCAACAAAGATGTATGAGTTAAAGAAAAAGCTTGAGGAATTTTTGCCGAAGGGTTACATTCAACCTAGTGTTTCTCCTTGGGGTGCGCCCGTTTTTTTGTTCGAAAGAAAGATGGATCACTCCGATTGTATATAGATTATAGGGAGCGAAACAAGGTGACGATCAAGAATAAATACCCATTTCCTCAGATCGATGATTTGTTTGATCAATTGTAGGGAGCTATGGTATTCTCGAAGATCGATTTGAGATCAGGATACCGTCAGTTGAGGATTAAGGAATCTGATATACCGAAGTCCGTATTCAGATCTCGGTATGGGCACTATGAGTTTATAGTAATGCCATTTGGTCTTACTAATGCTCCTGCTGTGTTTATGTAATTGATGAATCGAGTATTCTTAGAATACTTGGATAAATTCGTGGTCGTTTTCATTGACGACATTTTGATTTATTCAAAGAATCCAGAAGATCATGCAGAACATTTGCTTACTGTTTTGAATATTTTGAGAAATGAACAGCTTTATGCAAAACTTTCCAAATGTGAGTTCTGGCTTAAGCAAGTAACGTTCCTTGGGCATGTGATATCAGCCGACAGAGTGCAAGTAGACCCGAAGAAAGTTGAGGCAATCTTGGAGTGGGAATCTCCTAAGAACGTGAAGGAAGTTCGAAGTTTCTTAGGACTTGATGGGTATTATCATTGTTTCGTGGAAGGATTTTCCAAAATCACTCGTCCGCCTACTCAGTTTCTTCAGAAGACTCAGAAATTCATGTGGAACGAGAAATGTCAGATTAGTTTTGATGAAATCAAGAGGAGACTGACAACGGCACCAATATTAGCACTACCAGACGGAACTGAAGGGTTCTTAGTTTTCAGCGATGCTTCAAATCAGGGTCTGGGTGGCGTATTAATGCAGAAGGATAGTGTGATTGCCTATGCATCTCGACAGTTGAAACCATATGAGGTTAACTACATGCCACATGATTTAGAGTTAGCCGCCGTTGTCTTTGCTCTGAAAATCTGGCGACATTATTTGTATGGGACTCACTGTCAGATCTTCACAGAACATAAGAGTCTCAAATATATTTTTTGTCAAATGGAATTAAACATGAGATATAGGAGATGGTTGGAATTGATTAAACATTATGACTTGGAAATTCTTTATCACCCAGGCAAAGTTAACATGGTAGCTGATGCACTAAGCCGCAAACCTGTTTCTATTCAAATGTTGGAAACGCTTACGTCCCAGTCCAGCATTCAACGGGAGTTGATTCATGACGGAATTTAAGTATGGTTGCAAGGAGTCCAAGGGCAACTGTGTGATGGAATTAACTTCGTCGTTAATCGGAGAAATCAAATCTAAGCAATTCGATGATCCTCTGATGATTCGGTTACGTGATGAAGTGGATAAGGGAAAGGCCCCAGGATTCGTAATATATGATGATGGAGTCTTGAAATTCCAAAGTCGACTTTGCGTCCCCGACGATGATGTGTTGAAATAGACAATCATGAAAGAAGCTCACAGTGCGCTCTATTCTATTCACCCGGGCACCAATAAGATGTATAAAGATCTAAATCAGAATTTATGGTGGGGAAACATGAAGAAGGACGTAGCGGAATACGTCTCGAAGTGTTTAACTTTCTAACAAGTTAAGATTGAGCATCAGCGACCTGCCGGAATGTTGAAGCCACTCCCATTTCCCGAATGGAAGTGGGAAGATATATCGATGGACTTTATCACCAATATGCCAAAGATCAGAATGGGGATGAATATGTTTTTGGTTGATAGTTGATCGTCTAACCAAGTCGTCTCATTTCCTGGGCATTAAGGATACATGGGGACCAGAGAGGTTGCCACGAGTATTTATTGCGGAGATAGTCCGATTGTATGGTACGCCGAAGACCATTATTTTAGATGGGGATGGTCGTTTTGTGTCACATTTTTGGAAGGCGGTTCATAAAGCCTTGGGAACCGAGCTGAACTTTAGCACAGCTTATCATCCTCAGACTGACGGACAGGCCGAAAGGACTATTTAGACAGTAGAAGATATGCGGAGAGCTTGTGCCTTAGATTGGTCAACTGATTGGGAAGTTCATCTGCCGTTGATTGAATTCATTTACAACAATAGTTGGCATGCTTCCATTAAGATGGCACTTTTTGAAGCATTATACGGGAGAAGATGCAGATCACCCCTGTGTCAGGATGATTCGCCTGACTTGATCGGGACGGAACTGAAGTTGATAGTACAGACTCAAGAGAAGGTAGCTTTGATTCATGAAAGGCTGTTGACTGCCCAGAGTCGATAGAAGTCTTATGCAGACATGCGCCATCGCCCGTTAGAGTTTGGAATTGGGGACCACGTGCTTTTAAAGGTTTTTCCCATTCGGGAAATTTTTTATTTTGGGAGGAAAGGAAAACTGAGTCCGAGATATATCGGACCATTTGAGATTCTTTAAAGAGTTGGGGAGTTAGCGTACAGGCTGGCCTTGCCGCCATCCCTGAGTCATATTCATAATGTGTTTCACGTATCCCAGTTACAGAAGTACATACCAGATCCCAGTCATGTCATTGATTTTGGCGAAATCTAAATAGCTAGAAACCAATTAAGATACTCGAGAGTCGAGTCAAACAATTGAGGAATAAACCAATCTCCTTGGTTAAAGTTTAGTGGTCTCGACATGGAGTCGAAGAAGCAACTTGGGAGACTGGAGATAGTATGAAGTCGAGATACCCAGAATTATTTTCGTCTTAAGTTTTGGGACAAAACTTCTTTTTAGAGGGAGAGTATGTAATACCCAGATAATTATTGTGTATTTTCACCTGTATTCAGAACTTGTAGCATTTGATTAGGTGTATTAATAATCGAAGTGCGATTTCCCGTATTCGTATTCTTATGTTTTTGAGTTTCCTATTCATGCATGCATCTGCACGTCATAACGTACGCTAGCTGTTGAGCATAACATACGTTAAGAGCTGAAGATAACGTCCGTTATAATCGAAGCGTAACGTACGTAAGCAGCAGTCAAAGGTACATCAGATAAAGTCGGCGTGTGGAGATAGGGAAGATATGTCAGATTTTCTCACGTGAACCTGGACGGCTTTTTAATAAAGCAGGTCAACGAGACTTAACATATGCTATACATGGCCAATAAAGTACGCTATGTTGATGATATTACGTACGTAGAGGCTGTTGTGAACGTACGTAAGAGAGACCAGGATTGAGGTAGTAAGCTATTTTTGAATGTTAACGTACGCTAAGAATAACATATAGCATACGTTAAGACGATAACGTATGTAATGCTTTGAGGATAACGTATGTAAAGTTCATAACATTATAAATGGGACAGCACCCCATTTCATTTCATCTCATTGTCTTTCACCCCTTGTCCTATTTCTGCAAGACCAGAGAGCTTCTCTGACCTTATAAACCTCATTTTATCATCTCTACTTAGTTGTTGAGGTTGGGAAACATCTTGGGTTGGTACTCAAGCTTCCGGAGTTGGGTTTTCATCAAGTGATTTCGCCGTTTCCGCCCATAGTAAGGTATGTGATACTCTAACCGTCTGGAATTCATGTTCTTAGGAATGTTCATGAATAGATTACGGAGGTTATTGAGATTCTTATGAACTATACGATCGAACAACACGTATAGGGGAACTAGATGGATGGAACTTAGGGTTTATCCCTTGTAGAAGAAGATAATGATCATGTTGAACCTAGTAACGAGTTTTATATGATGGTCATGATGTTCTGCAAGTTAATTCTGAAATCATGTTGCGTTGGATTGTTGATGAGTATGGTTAGGATCCTTGTAAGACGAACTATCATGAGGTATAATAGTAGAATTAAATCAAAAGATGTGTTTTAGTCTTGATTGGAACATTATGAGATTATTATTAGGATAAGAATTGTAGTGATGATTCGACCAGTAGGGCTTGGGGCAGATTAGTGTGTTTATCATAATCTGATAGATTATGTATTTTCATGTTTGTATAATGTTTAGAAGCGATTATATGGAACCGTTAGTTATATTTGTGTTATTGTATAATTAAGGTTCAGATTTTGTGAATTGATCGAGTGAGAGTTCTTCGAGCGGGTTGAAGGTTATTGCAAGTATCGATCCTTGTCGTCATTTCTGAGGCAAGTACCTTAATTTGATTTTGGTTTAAAGTTGATGATTTTGATCATGCATATTGTCATTCATGTTGTTGAACATGAAGTCGTCCAAGTTTATTTGTCATAATGTCGTTCATGTTATGATTCATAGGTTGTTCATGTTGATGAACATATTGATTTGCATATGTGTATGTATAGTTGTATTGTATATGTTGTATTGATCCGATGGGATCATGTGATCTCTGCTGAGGGTGATGGATCTGTTGTCCACCTCGTGTTGGTCCGACGGGATCATCTTGGGATCTATGTTGTGGGCGCTGGATCATTGGACGGGTTTTCCACCTCGTGTTGGTCCGACGGGATCATATTGGGATCTATGCAGAGGGTGCTGGATCATTGGACTACCCTGTGTTGTGTTGATGGAATCAGGTAGATTCGCATCGTTGGATTCCGGTAGAGGAAGTCCGTACTTTGTGTTTTGTTATGCATTGTTGTTGTATATCTAAATTCATATAATTATTGATACTTGTACTAGCATCATTTTTGCTAACCCCTGCGGGGTGGACATTTGTTTAATGTACAGGTAGCCGAGGAGCGGGGAAGCAACCACAGTGTTGGCATGATAACGAAGGGGCACAATGATGTTAACTGTCTGAATTATTTTGGTATTTTGTTTTTGTAATAAGTACTCGAGTACGCATGTCCTTTATGGTGATTTGAGAACTTTGTATTAATGGGTTGTTTTGGATGATTAAATCGGTTATCAAATTACACACTATTGGTGGTATTATTTGTATTGATTAGTTTTTCTTTTAATTTAGCCTTGTAAATTCTTATATAAAGGGTTTACGGCACTGTAATTATTCCGAATATCTTGGGGTGTTACAATTTTGAGGACATGGTCTTAAACCTATCTCCTTCCTTCATCATGGTGCCGAACAGTTGCTTTGGTATCTCATATCTAGCAGTTCGACTATGCTCTCCATAGATCTCAGTCAAGTGCGCCAAGATGGCTCTCGAATACGTCATATTTTCATGTGCATGTTGAAGCTCATTAGTCATTGAGCCTAATATATACCCGCATAATCTAATATCGTCTTTCACCCATTTTCTCATGGGCGTCGACTTTTTGTTGATTGGCTTGGATTCTTGCAGGAGTTGGTGGGATGTATTTGTAATATCCGGAATTTCTACTACTGTTGTTTAATATTATTTTATCCGAGTTATATTGTACAGCGTGGAATCTGTACAGTATGGATAAAATAATTGAAGGACTGAGACATCTGTATTGGTATAATTACTGCATTTGGTTGACAGTTGTATTTGAAGATATTGTGTGTAGGGCGTAACATATGAGAGTATTGTTGGAAGGAGTATACGTATTCAGTATGCCGTATGTTCGTATATCGTATGTTGAGACGTTGGACAAGAAAAGATGAAAATGGATAAGTATAGCCTGATTAGTGCACGCTAATATTCAAGCTTAGCACACGCTATCGTGCAGGTTTAGCGCACGCTAACGGTAAAGGATAGCGCATGCTAGTGCAGACCAGATCAGAAGGAATCTATGTGTGGACTCGGCCACTTTCGGCGCATGTGCCGATGAGGTCAATGGATGTTTGTTGTGAAGGATTAGCACACGCTAATGCATATTGTTAGCGTACTCTAACATCAGATCAGTCCAAAGGGAATCTTATCCTTGTCAGAGATATCGGCGTGTGGACCCATCTTCGGAGCATACAGACAAACGAGTCAACTATGAGTAGCGCACACTATGATCGGACACTAGCGTACACTAAATAGATGAGACTACGTATGCTATTGGATGGGCATTACGTACGTAAATCATTGTATGCAGTAAGGCAGTAGCCTCTGGACTGCGATAGCGCACGCTAATAAAGACAGTTAGCGCACGCTAATAATAGTCAGTATATATGTGTGCAGTTGGCCATTA
Organism: Orobanche coerulescens; assembly: GCA_033398695.1. Taxonomy (NCBI): domain Eukaryota; kingdom Viridiplantae; phylum Streptophyta; class Magnoliopsida; order Lamiales; family Orobanchaceae; genus Orobanche; species Orobanche coerulescens. Next base: position 320,174 of record JAWKAU010000031.1, read on the forward strand.
TTCTTCATTTCGTCCATTCTTTCCTTGCAACCGATAGAGAGAGTTCTTAGAGAGATGTTTGAAGTTCTAAACACTGGATTATGGTGGAGTTAATCATCCATAACAACATTTGAAGCTTGTAAGTGATTGAGAATGGATCCAACCTTGGAAATCAATCCATTCCTTCAAAGAGGTAATTACTCTTCACTTTGGGATTTCATTTTGGATTGTATATGATGTCCTTGAGTTGATAATCGTCATGTATATGAGTTAACAAGTATGATTATGAGATTGGTTACCGAGTTATGTTGATGTATTGTTGATATACGGGTATTGATATGATTCGAATGGTTTCGAATTGTGTTGCTTATCTTCAAAGAGATATGTTGGCTAATGTCTTCCTTCAATTTGGGTCTTTGATGTTGTTGTTGTTAGTTTCTTCATATGATGGTGAACATGGCGATGATTATGAATTCTTGGTATTCATATGTTGATATTGAGGAAGAAGATGATCTCTGAATATATGAATTGGATTATGAGTTGGATGATTGTTTACATGTTAAAAGATGCTAGATTATGTTGCTTTGATGATTATGAACATGGTTTCGAATCACTTAGTGTTTTTGATAATCGTCATATGTTGATCGATACTTGTAAGGCATGTATCTGTACAGCATTAGCGCGCGCTAAGCTTACTGGCTAGCGCACGCTAATCGAAGCAACTTAGCGCATGCTACGTTAAGTGATTAACGTGCGCTAAGTGGACAGACAATGTAGTATATCCTGTTTCGGTTATGAATGTAATATCAGGAATTTCTACTACTATTATTTAATATTATTTTATCCGAGTTATATTGTACAAAGTGGAATCTGTACAGTATGGATAAAATAAATGAAGAACTGAGACATCTGTATTGGTATTATTAGCGCACTTGGTTGACAGTTGTATTGGAAGACATTGTGTGTTGGGCTTATCGTATGAGAATATTGTTGGAAGATGTATATGTATTCAGTATGCCGTATGTTCGTATTCTGCATGTCGAGACGTTGGACAAGAATAGCTGAAAATGGTTGAGTGTAGCATTATTAGCGCACGCTAATATTCATGAATAGCGCACGCTATCATGCAGGTATATCGCACGCTTCGGGCATAGATTAGCGTACGCTAGTGCAGAACAGCTCAGAGGGAATCTACGTATGGACCCGGCCACTTTCGGCGCTTGTGTCGACGAGTCAATGGATATTTGTTTGAAGGGTTAGTGCACGCTAATACATATTGTTAGTGCACGCTAACATCAAATCGGTCCAAAAGGAATCTTATCCTTGTCAGAGCTTTCGGCATGTGGGGACACGGGGGTAGGTGCAGACTGTAGTAAGTCAACTATGAGTAGCGCACGCTATGGTTGAAGGCTTGCGTACGCTAAGTGGAGGGATTTACGTACGCTATTACATGGACTTTGCGTACGTAAATCATTGCATGCAGTAAGGCAGTAACCTCTGGACTGCGATAGCACACGCTAACAAAGACGGTTAGCACACGCTAAGTGTGTAACGTACGTTAACTGAAGATGTTAGCGCACGTTAATAATGTAAAGTGTATATATAAGTGCAGTTGGCCATTTTTTGTCATTTCCATCCATTTCTTCATGTAAACCGATAGAGAGAGCCTTGAGAAGTATTTGAGGTTCCAAACACTGGATTATGGTGGAGTTAATCATCCTTAACAACATTTGAAGCTTGGAATCGATTGGAAATGGGTTCAAACTTGGGATACAATCCATTCCTTCAAAAAAGGTAATTACTCTTCATCTTTGGATTTCATTTTGGATTGAATGTTGATGTTCTTTAGTTGATGATTATTACATAAACAAGTTGACAAGAATGATTATGAGATGGATTACCGGAGTATGATGATATTAATATGATTCGTGTGGTTTGAATTGTGTAGTTCATTTTCTTGAGATAAGTTGGTTAACCCTTCTCCTTTGCGGATGTTGATGTCAATGTTGATGATTACTCTATGTAATGTTAGATTAGGGAAGTGTTGTTAGGGTTCTTGGTGTTCATGATGTTGATATTTGAAGAAGAAGATGATATGTGAATATATGAATTGGATTAAGAGTTGGATGATTACCTATATGTTAAAGGATATCGGATTTCGTTGTTTTAATAGATATGAACATGGTTTAGAATCACTTAGTGTTCTTGATAATCGCCATATGTTGATCGGTATCTGAAATACATGCAACTGCATGTCATTAGCGCACGCTAAGCTTACTGGCTAGCGCACGCTAACGGGAGCGACTTAGCGAATTCTACGTTAAGCGATTAACGTGCACTATGTCAACAGAAAGTGTACATAATTGTGTTGTGGTTATGAATTCATGATCGTTTAAGTTGTATTGATCAGACTTGTGGTTAATCGAGGTATTGTTGAGCCGTTGGGTTTGTGAATTGGTTATATCAATTGTTGATTATTATCGAACTTGTTGTTTATCGATTATTGTAATAGGTTGAGAGTATTGATCGGTGATTAGAACCATGCGTTGCGGTCGTATTCGAGAATGTTCGTAGATTGCTTTGGTCGGGGCTGAGGAGTTCGTAGACGAAGGCAATAGGATTGGTAACGGCTTCCTAGTTGTTATCGGTATCGAGGCAAGTTATTACTTGCTCAGTTTATAATATTTAATGAATGTTTTCCATTTCATTCATTTATAATTCGTATAGCGATGTTTATAATCGTAATCATAGGAGATTTGGGATTATAAGTTGTATTCGAGTTTTGGGAATTAAATCATAACGTATATGATTTACATTTATTGTTGGTATACTTGGTATCGAGGATATATTGTGGTATAGACAAAGACGTGAATTATCTACCGTCCGTGATATTTTGGACCGTCGAGTATTGAGGATAATGGTTGGTGATGATTTAGACATTGAGATTGCTCTCGAAGGACTCGGAGCAAGTATTTTAATCATTTTCGTCATTTGTGTCGATCATGTTGTGGTACATTCATATATCATTGTTGTCATGCATTTGTGCATTGTTGTTGTCGTACATTGTGTACTGTTGTTTTGTGCAGTAGTGCATTGTTGTCATATGTCCACCATGTGTTGGTCCTACGGGATCAACATGGGATATCTATAGCTGTGTGCGCTGGATCGTTGGACAGGTAATGCCACCATGCGTTGATCCGACAGGATCATCATGGGGATCTATAGCTGTGTGCGCTGGATCGTTGGATTACCATGTGTTGTTGTTATTGTGCATATGTATATTATGGGTTTGCCATAAGTATACATTGTTGTTATTGTTGTGAGCATATTGACGTTGTCATATGAGTATGCATTTGTAGGTCTTGTGTTAAGACCATGTCCGTGTGTTCTATTGATCTGATCTTGGATTAGACTGACGTGATTTCGTCGTGGCTTTTCATATCTTGAGGTATGTTCCATATTTCCTTTGGTATTTGTCTTTTGATGGACAATAGATTATCGTGTTGGGATTTGATGATGTTATTTCGATGGATCGAATTGGTCAGAGTTGGTATATTTCCGCATTGCGAGTTATGATGATGTTTTGAGAATCTTGAGTATTGTTTGAGAAACAATACAGATGTTTTGTTTGAGTTTATTGATTAATCGAGATTACGAGATGTACAATCTGATAATGGTTATTTTGATGAGGATACGAGATGTGAACTTTGGTGATTATTATCACGAGTTGGTATAGTTATGGCGGTAAGATTACATTAGTTGTATTCTTACTTAGTATTTTCATTGGTATGTAATTATTGACGTGATGTGATGGTTATCATTGTTGAATATTATGGCTGACCCCGTCGTGGGCTTTCTTTTTAGGTTCTTGGAATATCAAGCTTGTAGAGGTCGTGGAGAGATGAGATTCCCGGAGGATACTGGCTAGGGCATGTATTTGTGTATTGAGTTTCCTGATCAGTTCTTGTATTCCGCTGCTAGAGTATTTGTATTGTTTGTCTTTTCCGCTGCGTGAGTATTTTAAATGGCCTTTTGGTATCTGGTAACTTGGTTTACTTTGGCAATCATTTTATAAATCTATTATGCCGGTACGTGTGAGCGATAGCTTAACGTATGTTTTCAAACTATTGAGTTTTGGCATTTCAGGCCTTGTGTTTCAAATGAGATTTTGTGACGGTTTTGATAAACAAGTTTTATAAAGTTTTCGAATGTTTTTAAATAGATAATACCGTCATTAGCCTCTTGGGCGTTTGTAAATATTTGTGAAAATTTCCTTCAGCCTTATGGTTCCATCTCGGGGCCCACGACGCTGTAATATTCCTGGATGGCTCTGGAGGTGTTACAGAATATGGTATCGGAGCTTAGGTTGTGAAAACCTAGGCAGTCGGGTCGAGTTGGGTCGTGCTTTTGTCATGTCATTCGAGTTGTCGGTTGACAAGTGTTTGAGCCCTAGATTTTTGTTTCACTTGGGCTTGTGTGTTACGTGATTTACCGGTGTAGTACTGGGGTTGATGTAAACTTTTCCAATGGTATTAACGTGTTTTTTCGGATAGAGATGTGTTGTGTTCTCAAGTTGAACTGATTTTTAAAAAATATGTGTTTTGTAAATATCTGTGTCGAGTATTTTCTAGAGTTGAGACATGTGCCAGTATCACGGGGAATCGTCGACTTCACGATCTCTAAGTATTTGGATTTTTAAATTGTATTGAGATTTATTGCCGTTCTAAGTTTATATGCTTTGAGATTCAGTAGATGTTATGCTGTATCGTATGAGATGACAGAGTTGGGATAGGATTGACGATCTTGAGAAGTTATGATTTTGGAAAATCAATATGTCGGTTAAATTTTGGAAACGGAGTTGTGTATTCGGGAGAAGAACTTCACTTAGTGTTCTTGATAATCGCCATATGTTGATCGATACTTGTAAGACATGCATCTATACAGTATTAGCGCATGCTAAGCTTACTGGCTAGTGCATGCTAATCGAAGCAACTTAGCGAACGCTACGTTAAGTGATTAATGCGCGCTAAGTGGACAGGCAGTGTAGTATATCCTGTTTCGGTTATGAATTCGTGATCGTTTAAGTTGGATTGATCAGACTTGTGGTTAATCGAGATATTGTTGAGCCGTTGGGTTTGTGAATTGGTTATATCGATTGTTGATTGTTATAGAACTTGTTGTTTATCGATTATTGTAATAGGTTGAGATTATTGATCGGTGATTAGAACCATGCGTTGCGGTCGTATTCGAGAATGTTCGTAGATTGCTTTGGTCGGGGCTGAGGAGTTCGTAGACAAAGGCAATGGAATTGGTAACGGCTTCATCGGTATCGAGGCAAGTTATTACTTGCTCAATTTATAATATTTAATTAATGGTTTCTGTTTCATTCGTTTTAAATTCGTATACCAATGTTTATAATCGTAATCATAGGATATTTGGGATTATAAGTTGTATTCGAGTTTTGAGAATTAAATCATAATGTATATGTAATACCCGGTTGTAATTCAGTTATTATCATTCAGTATTTATTATTCAGTAATTGTCATTCAGTATTTTCATTCGTTAATGATCGATTGTCACTCATATTCAATCATGGTATTCATCATTCAGAGTAATTGTATCGTGTATCAATCGTCATTCATCACTAATCTAATTGGAGTTTCGTGCCGTGTTTATCATCGTTGTCATTTTCGTTGTGGGTCAGGCGTGAGGAGTAGCGCACGCTACGTACTCTTTTAGCGTACGCTAATTGAGTACGTGTAGCGCACGCTACCACTCGGCATTAGCGCACGCTAATGTTACCGCATCCAAGGTACTGACCGCAGTGAGTTATTAGTAGCGCACGCTACGAGTGGTAAGTAGCGCGCGCTAGTGGGTTGTAGTAGCGCACGCTAAATATGTGGAGTAGCGCGCGCTAAGGACGGATCAGGTTGAGTCCAGTGGCTACTGGACTGCACTGGATTAATTCATAGCGCACGCTATGAGTGATAGTTAGCGTACGCAAGCAGTGTAGTAGCGTACACTACTTGTTGGTTGTAGCGCACGCTACCGAAGTCAGATCAGAGGACAGACAGTTTCTGGATTCCAGTACTGGGCATTACATAATTCGTTAGCGCACGCTAACAATGGGTTTTAACATACGCTAGTGGTATGGCCGTAGCGCACGCTACAAAAAGGTACGTAGCGCGCGCTACCGTGTTCGGACAGTGGGTACTGGACTACCCAAATTACCCGTTAACGCACGCTACGCACAAGGGCTAGCGCACGCTAACCTGGATTGGCTATATATTGGACAGTTAGCCTGAGTTCGTCATTTTATCATTCTTTCTCATTCCCTCATCAGTTTCGGGCGATTTCGGACATTTTGGAGAGTTCTCTTCGAGTTGCTATCATCTATCATCATCTTCAAGGCTTTGAGTTGGATTATCACCACTTCATCATCTCCTTAACATCGAATCAAAGGTAAAAATCTCTTGGATCTAGAATTTCGGATTTTTTGGTTTTTCCTTCCGATTTCTTCGTGTAAGCTTGGATTATCATTGGAATATGTTAGATATGGATTATCTACCTTGGATAAATATATTCTTACGGATTTAATGGCTATTTTCGGAATTATTTCAAGAACCCTTGGGGTTGACTTCGGTTAATTGGGGATTTTCCGATTGATGTTGTTGTAATCTTGAATTATGGATTCCTATTGGATTAATGATATCATTGGAAGTGTTTTGATGGTTTGAAATGCTCATTTTGGTGTTGGTTTCGATATATTCAGGATTGGATATCTTCGAAGTCGTGTGGTTGGTTACGTATTCGTTAGAATGCCCTATGAGTTTGATTATCGTTGTTTCGACCTTTGGGTTAGTCGTGTTTTGTTGCTTGATACGTGTATTGAACGGTTGTTGGTGTAACACCCCAAACTAGGCGGATATTACAGTGCCGTAGATCCCCAACTGGGACCCACCAGGCAAATGAAAATGAATGAATTACACAAGATAAATGTAGTACCGAACTACATTACAACAATAATTACTCCGATGAGGAGTTTAGTTACAACACACCAGGACAACACCGAATACTAGTGTATTTTATATGAAGATAAAATACACAATACTGAATGAAACGGAGTATTCAAATGAAAGTCTGCAGCGGAAAATAAAGGACAATAACATGAATAACTGAAAGATCGGGGCCCCCTACTAGTATCACTAGGACTCCTCGCCGTCAACGTGCTCTCCCCGTGCGTTTGCCTGGCCATGACCTGAAAAACAAAATCCCCAAACGGGGTCAGTTACAAAGAACAACAATCCTCAAGGGTTGAAAATACACAATCATGATTATATCTGAAATTATGAAATATCCTGTCGAAACATACGCAATCAAACATGCTATACGAATCAACTAACAGTACGACTCAAAGGGTGGCGCCACACTACGCCCGGAATGGAAATGTGTCCGTGCACAAGCCACCAACGATCAATACACGCGTGGTCTTGTACCTAATCAGTCTCACGAAACAATCAATCTCGTGTGCACAGTCCAATGTGAGGCCATCAACCAACACACGACTATAATGTGCCCGACATGAAAATCCTACACATACCAACTGCACGCCAAGATGACCGGAATGCCACGATATAACAAAAGTGACATCGAAAATGAATAATGACTCACCGAGGTGGAATGGTAACGAAATAAATGACAGCTCAATGAAAAGATTGGAACCGTCGTTCCTTATGACTGAAACGATTAATTGATAACAACAAGTTTTGATATGATTAATATAATGATGAATGAGTTATGATTATGAATGAACAACAACAAAAGGGATGGATATCCTTTTAACCGAGTAAGAATTAACTTACTCAACAACGATGAAGAATGTCCGTCCACGAACAACGTCCTAATTGAGATATCGGTCGCTCGAACAACCTTGAATAAATATAATTACCAACAATCCGTTCAATATACGAATCAAACACGAATATAACGAACTCAAAACGTCGATACGATTAAACTAAGTCCATAGAGGCATTAAATCAAACACGTTGCGACCAAACTCCGATTGTTTACAATCAAACCTCAATATACCAATATCAAATCCCCAAGAAGTGTTTCAAACCAACAAAACATCTCCAATACGATCAATAATCCGTTAAGAAAATCCAAAAACGTGATTATAACAACAATTAGTAGAAAATCCCCAATTCCAACTATATTATCAAGGTGTTCTCGAATAATTCATCAATAAACCAATCAATACATATACAAACTCATAAACAAGTACATATCCCTTCATATAACATGATTATAACGTACAAAACATCATATCTCAACACAAAATCGAAGTACAAAGTGTTTAAGGAATTACCTCTTGATGATCCAAGTAATTTTATCCGAAGATCACTAGTTATATTGATTATCCTGGCTTCACGATCGAAAGTAGATGAAGAAAATAAAAAACCCAATTGTTTTGTGAAGGTAAAACCCTCACTCAAGCTTACTCTCTCGGTTGAAGGTGAAGAATAGGGGAAAAATGGTGAAATCTTTGAAAAAAGCGAATTTAAGGGAGTTGGCGCTGCCGGACACGGCTGTGCCGATCGGCACGGTCGTGTCGCCTGGCCGACAGTTGGCCGACAGGACTCGACCGTGTCCTCGCTTGACACGGTCGCGGCGCGAAGGGCCTCCCGACGATGACCCGTCCGACAATGACTCGGCATGACTCGACCGTGCACGACGCGGCCGGGCGTGTCAGCGTCGTTCGCTTATCCGGAAGGGTTCGACTCGGCCGTGCACGACACGGTCGGGTCCTGAGGCGCACTCGGCACTTTCCGGACGAGTACGGCACGGGCCGTGTCGGACGACACGGCCGAAGTTCGTTCGGCGATGATCGCCAAAATCGAAAAATGAGCGGTTGAGCTAAAGCGACCATAACTCTCTCGTCCGACTCGATTGACTCACCGTTTGAACCATTGGAAAGCTAACTCGATGCTCTATAATATTGCAAAGATTTAGAATTTTTGGAGTTACCAAAAATTAATGGTGATCTAACAAAGTCGAACTCATATGAGGAAAGTTGAAACAATGAACAATAACGATACACAACTCGAAGTTTTTCCGAGCGGTGAACACGGTGAAAGAACATGATTAATGAATGATTATAATTGAGTGAAAATCCACAGAGTGACAATCACCGAATGAAATTACTTGAATGATAATGATCAATTACAACCGGTATTACATACACCCCCTTAAAAGAGTTTCGTCCCCGAAACTAGGGGTCAAACAACTCGGGATAACACTCCCGCATATTCTCCTCGGTTTCCCAAGTGGCCTCTTCGACTCGTGACTAGACCACCGAATCTTGACCAAAGGGATCGTCTTGTTCCTCAAGCTGTTTGATTATTTGCTCTAACACTCGTACAGACGCTCCTCGTACGAATGATCATCCGCGATCTCGATTTCGTCAAGCGAAGTATGTGACTCGGGTCGGCAACAGACTTCCATGGCGAGAGACGTGAAACACATTATGAATCTGCTCAAAGCCGGAGGTAAAGCCAATAGATAAGCTAACTCGCCAACTCGAACCAAAATATCAAACTGTCCAAAGAATCTCGGACTCAACTTCCCCGTTTTCGAAACGGAAAATACCTCGACTGGGATACCTTGACCAAAACATGGTCACCCGTCTCGAACTCTAGTGGTCGACGACGATTTATCGCATATGATTTCTCCGACTGAGCTGTCAACATACGACTCTTGATCAAAGCTACCTTCTCCCAGGCGGCTATAAGCATGTCGGGTTCGGTGCCGATTGATTCTGACAAGTCATCCCAACACAAAGGAGATCGACAACGACGACCGTACAAGTCCTCGTAATGTGCCATCTTAATGGAGGCATGCCAACTATACTGTACGTGAACTCGATCAGTGGTAGTTGGGCTTCCCAATCGTCCTTCCAATCGAGGACGCATGCCCTCAACATGTCCTCTAATGTCTGAATAGTTCACTCTGATTGTCCGTCGGACTGAGGATGAAAGGCGTCTCGAGATTAAGCTGAGTTCCCATAGCACGATGAACTGATTTCCAAAAATGTGACACAAACCGTCCGTCATGATCGGAAACGATACTTTTAGGAGTACCGTGAAGTCTCACTATCTCTTTGATGAACAACTGGGCCAGTCTCTTGGGACTCCACATATCCTTGATTTCAAGGAAATGAGCTAAATTAGTAAAGCAGTCCGCGATCACTCAGATAGTATTTATGCCCCGACGACTCGTCGGCAATTCGTGATGAATTCCATAGAAATGTCTTCCCACTTCCATTCTGGAATAGGGAGCGGTATCGGCATACTCGCCGGTCGCTGAGGTTCCATCTTGACTTGTTGACAGTTAAGCATCTCGAAACAAATTCTGCGACTTCTCGCTTCATATTACTCCATCGTAATTTTGTTTCAAGTCTTTGTACATCTTGTGGACCCCGGATGAACAGAATAAGGGGTAGCATGAGCTTCTCTCAAAATAGAGTTTTTCAACTCGTCATTCGCAGTACACACATCCGATTCTTAAATCTCAAAAGTCCATCCTCGTGGATCACGAATCCAGGGCTTTCCCCTGAGCCACATCCTCAAGAATGCGCAACAATGCCGGGTCTGAACCCCGATTCTCCCCGATTGCATCCTCAAGAGATGATGAAATCTCTAACATACAAAGCTGTCCCCGACAGATTGAAGCGGACCTCGATCTCGGGTCTAAGGAATTCTGTTGGAGCTCCTTCGAATTGTTAAACGAGCAAGCATCTGCTCGAACGGACTTACGACTCAAGGCGTCGGCGACAATGCTCGCCTTGCCGGGTGGTAAAGGATATCGATATCAAAATCTTTGATTAATTCCAACCACCGTCTCGCCGCATATTTAACTCCTTCCGAGTAAATATATACATCAACTCTTGTGATTGGTGAAGATCGGCGGTGATGCCATAAAGGTAACGACACCAAATTTTCAACACGAAAACCACGGTTGCTAGCTCGTCCGTGGGTTGGATAATTAACCACTAATCCGAGGAAACATCGGATTTCCTTAAAATCTTTCGGAGGTTGCAATTCTCGGATAGCCTCCGTCTTCGAGGGTCGACACGAACTCGCGGATGAAATTACATGCCAGAAAGTCACTTCGGACCTCCGTAACTCATATTTGGAAAACCTTCCATAAAGTTGCTCTCGTCTCAACACGTCGAGAACCCGATGAAGATGAACCTCGTATTCCTCTCGGCTACGAGAATAAATCAAAATGTCGTCGATGAAGAAAACAACAAAGCGATCCAAAAGTCGATGAAAACCCGATTCATTAACCCCCATGAATACCACAGTGCAATAGTTAGCCCGAACGGCATACCTACGAACTCATCATGACCATAGCGTGTATGAAACGCTGTCCTCGCGATATCCGACTCTCGAATCCGCAACTGGTGATATCCAGATCTTAAGTCGATCTTGGAAAATACTGAAGCTCCCTGAAGTTGATCTAAAAGATCATCAATACGAGGTAAAGGATACTACTCTTGATCATTACCCTTTTCAACTCCTGGTAATTAATACACACACGAGACGAGCCATCCTTCTCCATGACAGATCACACTGGTGCTCCTCACGGGGACGCAATCGGTCGGAGATAACCTTTCTCGAACTATTCCTCAAGTTGAATCTTCAACTCCTGCATTCTGGTCGGGGCCATCCGATACGGTGCCTTCGATAAAGGGGACGTACCGGCTCCAACTCACTCCTGAATTCCCTTACTCTATGTGAAGGCAACCAGATAACTCGTCGGGAAATACATCGTCAATCGATGACAATGATACCACGAATGATTGAACATTTTGATTGCCCTAGAATGGTCAATCGATAACAAGAGATACCAATAATGATTGAACAACTCGATTACCTTAGAAAGGTCAATCGATGAAGATGATACAATGAATGATTGAATAACTCGATTGCCCTAGAAAGGCCAATCGATGAAAATGATACAATGAATGATTGAATGACTCGATTGTCTTAGAAAAGCCAATCGATGGAAATAATACAAGGAATGATTGAATAACTCGATTGTCCTAGAAAGGCCAATCGATGAGAATGATACAATGAATGATTGAATAGTTCGATTGCGGAATTTCTCTGCTTTCGTCATAATAATACTTCTTCTGGAACAACGGGGATTACTTCCCTGAAGCACACATTCAACAACCAACGACGGAAAATAGCGACCAAACGCTAACAAACACTGAGGATAGTATTAAGACGGTTAAACCAACTAATACCGAAATTACATCGTCCTAAGATAAATTCACCACGATTAGGTCCACCAACCAATCGCGGTTACTAAGCTTACTTAGGTATGATTCCGAAAATTCTTCCATCGTCAAGTAGACCGATGGTATGAGATCCACAAGCAATAGGACTATCCCGAAATAAGTCTATTCAAGCATGATTCGAAAATGAATGAATGTGGTGTACCAGCATCAAAAGGTACACACAAGTTGAAATAAAATTACGAGTATACCTGAAATCGTTCGGGCCACCAGATCGTCGATCCTCCTCATCATATGAATCTGGGACTTGCCGGTCCCGACCCGACGCTCCGTCGATAAATCTGAGCTCCAACTCTATTTGCTTCCATTGCCTTAAACAGCGATGACAAAGCGATCGATTACAACGCTTTGGTTGCCTCGGGGCACGAGATGCCACCGGAGCCGACTTGGAGTCCTTTCGGCAAAAGCGGGCCTTATGCCCAAAATTCCCACAATTATAGCACGTGATAGACGGTTTCGGACACTCGGTGCTGAAATGACCCGACGTTCCACAATTGAAATAGGTGATGGCAGGCGGCGCTCGGGAATGAGATCCCGCACGATTATGCGCCGTAGAAGGTCGCTCAGAAACGATAGGGCTCACACGAGGCTTCTTGAAGGTTGGTGACCGCCTTTTGGTTGATTACGCTTAGTTGATTTATTGCTTAAAGATGAAGCTTGATGATCAGCACTTTCCTTAGCAGACTTCTCATACGGGAGATTTCTCTCTATAAATCCGGTCAGTGGCGCAATGATGATTGAGCAAGCGCACATGGGTCATCATGGCACATAAAAGTGAGTGGATCAACCCGAACATCTTCTGGTCGAGCCGAGTCCTGGGCACGATTTCCCGGCAGCGAGTGATTATTTCTCGGGTTTCGGTCCGCACCGCGGCCTCTCCCCGTGCATCCCCTGACAGCTCTCTCCATACTGAAGTAGGAAGGTCGCATAATGATTATATTTTCCGCATGATTAGCACGTTATGATTATGTCATGAGATGATGAAAATGAGTATACATGCTCTAACTTAGTGATTATATGAATGATTTACTGAAGTTAAATGATTATCTGATGAAATTCTTGAAATGATTATCTTGAATAACTTAACAAGATTGATAATATGATCATCCAGATTGACAACTGAGTAATGAAATGAATTGAGTAATTAATGAGTTAACATGATCGTCCTGATTATTAACTGAGTAATGAAATGAATTAAGTGATTGATGAGTTAATATGATCGTCCCGATCATAATGAATGATGATGTTTGAGGATTGTTAAATGATGAATGATGAATGAATGACTATTGCCAGAAATTATACCATGGCGTTAGAAGTCTTACAGTTCTTTCGGTCTGATTCGCTCGGCATCTGCACAGGTCACACGTGACGCGAAAGTCCAATGATACTAGTCCGATGACGATGATTTCAAATGAGACATGACTTGGAGGGTAGTATTCAAAACCACGCTCCGATACCAACTCTGTAACACCCCAAACTAGGCGGATATTACAGTGCCGTAGATCCCCAACTGGGACCCACCATGCAAATGAAAATGAATGAATTACACAAGATAAATGTAGTACCGAACTACATTACAACAATAATTACTCCGATGAGGAGTTTAGTTACAACACACCAGGACAACACCGAATACTAGTGTATTTTATATGAAGATAAAATACACAACACTGAATGAAACGGAGTATTCAAATGAAAGTCTGCAACGGAAAATAAAGGACAATAACATGAATAAGCTGAAAGATCGGGGCCCCTACTAGTATCACTAGGACTCTCGCCGTCAACGTGCTCTCCCGTGCGTTTGCACGGCCATGACACGAAAAACAAAATCCCCAAACGGGTCGATTACAAAGAACAACAATCCTCAAGGGTTGAAATTACACAATCATGATTATATCTGAAATTATGAAATATCCTGTCGAAACATACGCAATCAAACATGCTATATGAATCAACTAACAGTACGGCTCAAAGGGTGGCGCCACACTACGCCCGGAATGGAAATGTGTCCGTGCACAAGCCACCAACGATCAATACACGCGTGGTCTTGTACCTAATCAGTCTCACGAAACAATCAATCTCGTGTGCACAGTCCAATGTGAGGCCATCAACCAACACACGACTATAATGTGCCCGACATGAAAATCCTACACATACCAACCGGCACGCCAGTATGACCCGGAATGCCACGATATAACAAAAGTGACATCGAAAATGAATAATGACTCACCGAGGTGGAATGGTAATGAAATAAATGACAGCTCAATGAAAAGATTGGAACCGTCGTTCCTTATGACTGAAACGATTAATTAATAACAACAAGTTTTGATATGATTAATATAATGATGAATGAGTTATGATTATGAATGAACAACAACAAAAGGGATGGATATCCTTTTAACCGAGTAAGAATTAACTTACTCAACAACGATGAAGAATGTCCGTCCACGAACAACGTCCTAATTGAGATATCGGTCGCTCGAACAACCTTGAATAAATATAATTACCAACAATCCGTTCAATATACGAATCAAACACGAATATAACAAACTCAAAACGTCGATACGATTAAACTAAGTCCATAGAGGCATTAAATCAAACACGTTGCGACCAAACTCCGATTGTTTACAATCAAACCTCAATATACCAATATCAAATCCCCCAAGAAGTGTTTCAAACCAACAAAACATCTCCAATACGATCAATAATCCGTTATGAATATCCAAAAACGTGATTATAACAACAATTAGTCGAAAATCCCCAATTCCAACTCGATTTTCAAGGTGTTCTCAAATAATTCCTCAATAATCCAATGATTCCTTATACAAACTCATAATCATATACATATCCCTTCATATAACATGATTATAACGTCCAAAACATCATATCTCAACACAAAATCGAAGTCCAAAGTGTTGAAGGAATTACCTCTTGATGATCCAAGTACTTTAATCCGAAGAACACGCGTTAGATTGATTATCCGGGCTTCACGATCGAAAGGAGATGAAGAAAATCAAACACCCAAATGATTTGTGAAGGAAAAACCCTCCCTCAAGCTTACTCTCTCGGTTGAAGGTGAAGAAAAGGGGAAAAATGGTGAAATCTTTGAAAAAAAACGAATTTAAGGGAGTTGGCTGCTGCGGACACGGCCGTGCCGATCGGCACGGTGTCGTGTCGCCAACAAGATTGGCCGACAGGACTCGACCGTGTCCCCGCTTGACACGGTCGCGGCGCGGAGCCTCCCGACGATGACCGTCCGACGGCGACTTCGGCATGACTCGGCCGTGCGGGCGACACGGTCGGGCGTGTCAGCGATCGCTCGGCTTATCCGGAAGGGTTCGACTCGGCCGTGCGAAGACACGGTCGGGTCCCGAGGCGAACTGCCGGCACTTTCCGGACGAGTACAGCACGGGCCGTGTCGGACGACACGGCCGAGTTCGTTCGGCAGTGATCGGCCAAAACTGAAAAATGAGCGGTTGAGCTAAAACGACCATAACTCTCTCGTCCGGACTCCGATTGACTCACCGTTTGAACCATTGGAAAGCTAACTCGATGCTCTATAATATTTCAATGATTTAGAATTTTTGGAGTTACCAAAAATTAATGGTGATCTAACAAAGTCGAACTCATACGAGGAAAGTTGAAACAATGAACAATAACGATACACAACTCGAAGTTTTTCCGAACGGTGAACACGGTGAAAGAACATGATTAATGAATGATTATAATTGAGTGAAAATCCACAGAGTGACAATCACCGAATGAAATTACTGAATGATAATTACTGAATTACAACCGGGTATTACAGTTGGTAATTATTGTTATTCAAGGTTGTTCAAGCGACCGACATTTCATTTAGGATGTTGTTCGTGGAAGGACATTGTCATCGGTATTGTGTAAGTTAACTCTTACTCGGTTAAAAGGATACTCATTCCTTTTGTTGTTGATTTCTCATAATCATAATTCATTCATCATAATATTAATCATATTGAGACTTGTAATTGTCGAATAATCATTTCATTCACGAGGAGCGACGGTTCCAAATCATTTCAATGGGTTATCAATCAAGTCACTATTATTTTCATCTCGGTGAGTCATCTTAGCCTTGTCGAATTATTATTCATTGGTATTCATTGTGGTCATTCTCGTTCATATGACCTTCTGGGTTCATATTGTGTGGCCGGGTGTGGCTGTGTGGAATTTTTAGTCGGGCACACGATGGTCATGTTTTGGGTTCACCGATACATTGGACCGTGCACACGGTAACGCTTACCTCCGTGAGACTAATTAGGTACAAGGACGGGTGTGTCCGGTCATTCGTCTTGTACACTTCCACAGAACATTATGGGCGTACTATGATACTCCTCTTCAGCGTAATTCATAACTAAGGATACTTCATAACTTCAGTTAATTCATGATTGTGTTATTTCAACCCTTGAGGATTGTTGTTCTGTGTAATTGACCCCGTTGGGGGATTTTGTTTTCAGGTCACGGCAAGGCAAAGGCACGGGAAGAGCATGCTGACGGCGAGGAGTCCCAGTGATACTAGTAGGGGGCCCCAGTCATTTCATTTGTTTCAGTCATTTCAGTCATTTCAGTTATTCCGTCATTTGTATTTTTCCGCTGCAAATTCCGTTTGAGATGCTTATTTGTTCAGGGTGGTGTATTTTATCTCCATATAAAATATACTAGTGTTCTGTTTGTCCTGGTGTAATGTACTTAAACTCCTCATCGGAGTACTTGGTAATATAATGTGGTTCGGTACTACAATTATATTATTTAATTCATCATTTTCATTTGCCTGGTGGGTCCCAGTCGGGGATTCACGGCACTGTAATATCCGCCTAGTTTGGGGTGTTACAGTATATGATTTACATTTGTTGTTGGTATACTTGGTATCGAGGATACATTGTGGTATAGATGAAGATAGGAATTATCTACCGTCCGTGACATTCTGGACCGTCGAATATTGAGGATAATGATTGGTGATGGTTTAGACATTGAGATCGCTCTCTAAGGACTCAGGGCAAGTAGTCTAATCATTTTTGTCATTTGTGTCGAGCATGTTGTGATATATTCGTGTATTGTTGTTGTCATGCATTTATGCATTGTTGTTGTCGTGCATTGTGTACTGTTGTTTTATGCAGTTGTGCAGTGTTGTCATATGTCCACCATGCGTTGGTCCGACGGGATCAACATGAGATATCTATAGCTGTGTGCGCTGGATCGTTGGATAGGTAAATCCACCATGCGTTGGTCCGACGAGATCATCATGGGAATCTATAGCTGTGTGCGCTGGATCGTTGGATTACCATGTGTTGTTATTGTGCATATGTATATTATGGGTTTGCTATAAGTATACAATGTTGTTCTTGTTGTGAGCATATTGACGTTGCCATTTGAGTATGCATTTGTAGGTCTTGTATTAGGACCGTGTCCGTATGTTGTGTTGATCTTATCTTGGATTAGACTGACATGATTCGTCATGGCATTTCATATCTTGAGGTATGTTCCGTATTTCCTTTGGTATTTGTCTTTGATGGACAATCGATTAGTGTGTTAAGATGTGATGATGTTACCCGACGGATTGGGTTGGACAGAGTTAGTTGATTTCGTAACAGTGAGTTATGATAATATTTTGAGAACCTTGGGTATTGTTGAGATACAATACAAATATTTTGGTATGAGCTTCTTGTGTTGTTGAAAGGATACGAGATGTGAATTTTGGTAATTATTATCACAAGTTGGTAAAGTTATGGCGGTAAGATTACACTGGTCGTATTCTTACTTAGTATTTTCATTGGTATGTAATTATTGACGTGATGTGATTGTTATCATTGTTGAGTATTATGGCTGACCCTGTCGTGGGCTTTATTTTTAGGATATTGGATACCGAGCTTGTAGCGGTCGTGAAGAGATGAGCTTCCCGGAGGATACTGGCTACGGCATGTATTTGTGTATTGAGTTTCGTGATCAGTTGTTGTATTCCGCTGCTGGAGTATTTTTAAATGTTGATCTTTTCCGCTGCGTGAGTATTTTTAAATGGCCTTTTGGTATCTGGTAACTTAGGTTACTTTGGCAATCATTTTCTAAATCTATTCTGTCGTGTAAGCGATAGTTTAACGTATGTTTATAAAACTGTTGAGTTTTGGCATTTCGGGTCTTGTGTTTTCAAATGAGATTTTACGACGGTTTTGATAAACGAGTTTTATAAAGTCTTCGAATGTTTTAAATAGATAGTACCGTCTTTAGCCTCTTTGGCGTTTGTAAGTGTTTGCGAAAATTTCCTTCAGCCTTGTGGGTTCCATCTCGGGACCCACGGTGCTGTAATATTCCTGGATGGCTCTGGGGGTGTTACTGTAACACCCCCAAACTAGGCGGATATTACAGTGCCGTGGACCCCCGACTGGGACCCACCAGGCGAATGAAAATGAATGAATTACACAGGGTAAATGTAGTACCGAACCACATTATAACATTAATTACTCTGATGAGGAGTTTTATACAACACACCCAAGATATTACAGAATACATGTATATTTTATATGGAGATAAAATATACAACACTGAGTAAAATGAGTATTCAAACGGAATGTCTGCAGCAGAATAAAATGAAGGAAACATAAATGACTGAAAAAACTGGGGCCCCCTACTAGTATCATTGGGACTCCTCGCCGTCAACGTGCTCTCCCCGTGCTTTTGCCTTGCCATTACCTGAAAAACAATATCCCCCAATGGGGTCAGTTACGCAGAACAACAATCCTCAAGAGTTGAATACACACAATCCTGTCGAAACATACACAATCAAACATGCTATATGAATCAACTAACAGTACCGCTCAAAGGAATGGCGCCACACTACGTTCGGGATGGAAATGTGTCCGTGCACAAGCCACCAACGAGTATCGATCGAATACACGTGTGGTCTTGTACCAAATCAGTCTCACGAAGCAATCGACCCGTGTGCACAGTCCAATGTGAGGCCAACAACTAACACACGACTTAAATGTGCCCGACATGAAAATCCTACACATACCAACCGGCACGCCAGTATGACCCAGAATGCCACGATATAACAAAAGTGACATAAAAAATGAATAATGACTCACCAAGATGAAATGATGGTGAAATGAGTGACATCTCAATGAAATGATTGGAACTGTCGTTCCTCGTGAATGAAGTAATTAAGTGACAATTACAAGTTTTAAAGCGGTTAGTACCTTATGAATGAATTATGATTATGAATGAACAACGAAATGAATGAATATCCTTTTAACTGAGTAAGAATTAACTTACTCAACACCGATGAAGAATGTCCGTCCACGAACAACGTCCTAAATGAGATATCGGTCGCTCGAACAACCTTGAATAACACAATGACCAACAATCCGTTCAACATACGTATCAAACATGATTATAACGAACTCAAAACGTCGATACGACTAAACCAAGTTCATTGGGGTATTATATCGAACACGTTGTGGCCAACTTCGATTGTTTACCACCCAACTTCAATAATACCAACATCAAATCCCCAAGAAGTGTTTCAAACTAACAAAACATCTTCAACACGATTAATAATCCAAAATGAATATCCAAATTCGTGATTACAACAACAATTAATCGAAAAACCCCAAATCCAACTTGATATGCAAAGTGTTCTTGAATAATCCCTCAATAATCCAATGAATCTATATACAAACTCATAATCATATGCATATCCCTTCATATAACATGATTATAACGTCCAAAATATCATATCTCAACACAAAATCGAAATCCAAGATGTTGAAGAAATTACCTCTAGAAGATCCAACCACTTCGATCCGATGAACACGAGTTAAATCGAGTATCCAAGCTTCCCAAACGAATGAAGATGATGAAAATCTAACACTCAAGTGATAGGTGATGGAAAATCTCTCCCTCAAACCCTCTCTCTCGGATAAAAGTTGGAGAAATGAAGAAATGAGGAAAAAGTCCCGGACAACTCCTTATAAACTGCCGGAAGTTACGGCCGTAACTCGGCCTTCTTACGGCCGTAACATCCCAGGTCAACGGCCTTACGGCCGTAACATCCTAGGTCAACGGCCTTACGGGCGTAACCGGCCAACTCGTACGACCGTAACTCGGCTTCGTCCAAACACCTGCCGACAGCCTTACGGTCGTATCCGCTCCTGACTTACGGGCGTAACTCGCCCTCGTCTTAAACACCTGCCGACATCCTTATGGCCATACCCATACACCTTACGGGCGTAACTCGGATGATACGGCCGTATCCGGCCAAACATACGGGCGTAAGCCCCCTTCGTCAAAAATGACCAGGCACCCTGCCTGTAACGTACGGCCGTATCCGGCCAAGCCTTACGGCCATACCTTCCTCGTCTTACGGCCGTATGCCGCAACCCTTACGGCCGTAAGTCCCTCCCGTCCGACAAAACCTAAAATATACGAATACCACTTACGGTCGTATCCTATCCTTCTTACGGCCGTAACTCGCCTTCGGCCAAAAATGCCTGGGCAGCCTGCTGGACACGTACGGCCGTAACCGGCCAAGCCTTACGGCCGTACCTGCTCAACTTACGGCCGTATGTCGCAACCTTACGGCCGTAAGTCCCGTTCGTACAAAATGGCCTGAAACCAACAAACACCTATTACGGCCGTAACCTACAACCCTTACGGCCGTAACTCGTTGCTGGACAAGGTGAAAATCTGATAACTCCGATTCCTCGCTACGATTGATGAATGATCCAACATACCATACGAATGTGAAAGTGAACAAGTCCAACACATGCCGAAGATAATATTCCCAGTACAAGACTTCCAATTACGATGAAAATGATTATACTCCCGTCTCGATCTATAAATGGAGATGAAATGATGATCGGTAATTGATATACGGTTACAACATGCCCACAGTGAACGAAATGAATGAAGAGTGATTAATAATGAGTGAAGTTTACTGAATGATAATTACTGACTGATTAATACTGAATGAAAATGAAAGAATTACAACCGGGTATTACATACCCCCCTTAAAAAGAGTTTCGTCCACGAAACTAAGGGTCAAACAACTCGGGATAATTCTCCCGCACACTCTCCTCGGTTTCCCAAGTAGCCTCTTCGACTCCGTGTCTAGACCACTGAATCTTCACCAAAGGAATCGTCTTGTTCCTCAACTGTTTGATTCGCCGCTCTAACACTCGTATAGGGCGCTCCTCATACGAATGATCATCCGCGATCTCGATTTCGTCGAACTGAAGTATGTGACTCGGGTCGGCAACATACTTCTGCAACTGAGAGACGTGAAACACATTATGAATTCGGCTCAATGCCGGAGGTAAAGCCAATCGATAAGCTAACTCGCCTACTCAATCCAAAATCTCAAACGGTCCAATGAATCTCGGACTCAACTTCCTCCGTTTTCCGAAATGGAAAATACCTCGACTCGGGGATACCTTGACCAAAACGTGGTCACCCGTATCGAACTCTAATGGTCGACGACGATTATCTGCATATGATTTCTGTCGACTCTGAGCTGTCAACATACGACTCTTGATCAAAGCTACCTTCTCCCGGGCGGCTATAAGCATATCGGGCTCGGTGCTGATTGATTCTGATAGGTCGTCCCAACACAATGGAGATCGAAAACGACGACCGTACAAGGCCTCGTAAGGTGACATCTTAATCGAAGCATGTCAACTATTATTATACGTGAACTCAATCAACGGTAATTGGGCTTCCCAATCGTCTTTCCAATTGAGGACGCATGCCCTCAACATGTCCTCCAATGTCTGAATAGTCCTCTCTGATTGTCCGTCGGACTGAGGATGAAAAGCGGTACTGAGATTAAGCTGAGTTCCCATAGCCCGATGAACTGATTTCCAAAAATGAGACACGAACCGTCCGTCGCGATCGGAAATGATACTCTTAGGAGTACCATGCAATCTCACTATCTCTTTGATGAATAACTGGGCCAGTCTCTCGGGACCCCATGTATCCTTAATCTCAAGGAAATGAGCTGATTTGGTTAAGCGTTCCACAATCACCTAGATTGTATTCATGCCACGACGACTCGTCGGTAAACTCGTGATGAAATCCATAGAAATGTCTTCCCACTTCCACTCTGGAATAGGGAGAGGTTTCAGCATACCCGCCGGTCGTTGATGTTCAATCTTCACTTGTTGACAGGTTAAGCATCTCGAGACAAATTCTGCGACTTCTCGCTTCATATTACTCCACCAGTAATTTTGTTTCAAGTCCTTGTGCATCTTGCTAGACCCCGGATGAACAGAATAAGGGGTAGCATGAGCTTCTCTCAAAATCGAATTTTTTAACTCGTCATTCGCTGGTACGCACAACCGATTCTTAAAGCGCAAGAGTCCATCCTCGTGGACCACAAAGCCAGGGGCTTTCCCCTGAGCCACATCCTCACGGATGCGCAACAATGATGGGTCTGAACCCTGATTCTCTCTGATTGCCTCCTCAAGTGACGATGAAATCTCTAACATACAAAGCTGTCCCTGAATTCGCTGAAGCCAGACCTCGATCTCGGGTCTAAGGAATTCCTGCTGAAGCTCCTTCTGAACTGTTAAGTGAGCAATCATTTGCTCCTGAACAGACTTACGACTCAAGGTATCGACAACCACGTTTGCCTTACTCGGGTGGTACAGGATCTCGATATCATAATCTTTGATTAGTTCTAACCACCGCCTCTATCGCATATTTAACTCCTTCCGAGTAAATATATACTTCAAACTCTTATGATCGGTGAAAATCTGACAGGTGACACCATAAAGGGAATGACGCCAAATCTTCAACGCGAAAACCACGGATGCTAGCTCCAGGTCGTGGGTCGGATAATTAACCTCATAATGTCTCAATTGCCGTGAAGCATAAGCAATAACCTTCCCATTCTGCATGAGTACACATCCGAGACCCTGTCCGGACGCATCACTATAAACCACAAATCCCTCCGTCCCTTGCGGTAAAGAAAGGACAGGTGCTGAAGTTAACCGGCTCTTGAGTTCCTCAAAACTCTGTTGACACGCATCGGACCACGTGTATTTCTTATCCTTCCATAAAAGATTCGTCATGGGTTGAGCGATTTTAGAAAATCCTTCAACAAACCGCCGATAATAACCGACTAATCCGAGAAAGCTTCGGATATCCTTAACATTCTTCGGAGGTAGCCAATCTCGAATAGCCTCTGTCTTTTGAGGGTCGACACGAACT
This sequence comes from Orobanche coerulescens, assembly GCA_033398695.1. NCBI lineage: Eukaryota > Viridiplantae > Streptophyta > Magnoliopsida > Lamiales > Orobanchaceae > Orobanche > Orobanche coerulescens. The sequence goes on from JAWKAU010000031.1 coordinate 343,749, forward strand.
CCGTCTGATGAAATTACATGTCCGAGAAATGTCACTTCGGACATCCACAACTCACATTTGGAAAACTTCCCATAAAGTTGTTCTCGTCTTAACACGTCGAGCACCTGATGAAGATGAAACTCGTGTTCCTCCCGGTCACGAGAATAGATCAAAATGTCATCAATGAAGACAACCAAGAACTGATCCAGATAGTCGATGAAAACCCAATTCATTAACTCCATGAACACCGCAGGTGCATTAGTCAACCCAAACGGCATAACCACAAACTCATAATGACCATAGCGTGTTCGAAACGCCGTCCTCGCGATATCCGACTCTCGAATCCGCAACTGATGATATCCAGATCTTAAGTCGATCTTGGAAAATACTGAAGCTCCCTGAAGTTGATCCAAAAGATCATCGATACGGGGTAAAGGATACTTATTCTTGATCGTCACCCAGTTCAATTCCCGGTAATCAATACACAAGCGGAACGAACCATCCTTCTTCTTGACAAACAACACTGGTGCTCCCCACGGGGACGCACTCGGTCGAATATAACCTTTCTCGAACAACTCCTCAAGTTGGTTCTTTAATTCCTGCATTTCGGTCAGGGCCATCCGGTACAGTGCCTTCGATATCGGGGACGTGTACCGGGCTCCAACTCAATCGTGAATTCCACATCTCTCTGTGGAGGCAAACCAAGTAACTCGTCTGGAAAAACATCGGCATATTCCCTCACTACCGGAATATCCGTCAACATTATTGATGATTTCTCGGATTTGGTCATATAGCACCAATAACCAACACAACCCTGACGGAGTAGTTTCACTGCTTTCATCAAGTTAATGACTTTACCAGAACAGCCGGGATTACCTCCCTGAAAAACACATTCAACCCCATCGTCTAAAATGATAGTGACTATACGCTTACGGACACTAATGATGGCATCGTGACGAACCATCCAGTCAATACCCAGAATGACGTCGTCTCTCGGTAAATCTACCACGATTAGGTCTGCTAGCCATACACGGCCATGAAGCTGAATCGGAAAATTCTGAATCTCGCGATTTCTGATAATTCTTCTACCGTCAGGTAGACCAATGACATAAGGCTCACAACTAGTAGCACTACCCAGACGTAGTCTACTCAAACATGACTCGGAAATGAATGAATGCGATGCACTAGTATCAAAAAGGGTACACACAGGTTGAGATAGAATATCGAGTGTACCTGATATCATACGGGCCTCTGGATCGTCGGTCTTCTTCATCTCATAAATTCGGGGCTTGCCGGCCCCCGAACCGGATGCTCTCGTCTGATAGCTCTTGGCTCCGCCTTTAATAGCTCCTATCGTCTTGAACGCAGCCGGTAGTGGCCGATTACGCACCGAATGTCCTGGGGCCTGAGATGATGCCGGAGTAGGTTTAGAGTCCCTTCGGCAAAAACGGGCCCTATGCCCAGCAATCCCACAGTTGTGGCATGTGACAGTCTGTTTCGGACACTTAGTGCTGAAATGACCCTGTTCTTCGCAGTTGAAACAGGTGATGGCCGAACTGGCCGCTCGTGACTGAGAATCTGCGGGTCTAGACGCCATGGGAGGTCGCTCAGAAAAAGTAGAGCCCGCACGTGGTTTCTTGAAAATGGCTTGACTGCCGTCAGAGTGATTACGGTTCTTAGACTTCTTGCCAGCAGATGAAGGTTGTTGCTTAGCAATTTCCTTAGCAGTAAGCTCGTAAGTGAGAGCTTTCTCGATGAATTTGGTCAGAGTGGTACAATTATGATTAAGCAACTGTAGTCGCATACGAGGTTTCAGTCTCTTGCTAAAATACTTGATCTTGTCTGCCTCAGAGTGAATGATAGATGAGGCGAACAGAAGAAGTTCCTGAAATTTTTCGGCGATGGCAAGAACATCATCATCCGCTGAGAGGTCGGGAGTGAGTAATTCCGACAACTTAGCCTCCCTGAGTGGGGCTGGATAATACCTCTCCATCATGAGAGTTTTGAACTGATCCCAAGTACATGATCCGTCGGTGGGATTCAACGATAACCACCATGAATGAGCGCTCTTACCAAGATAGTAGGCTGCAACTGAAACCTTATGCCCTTCAGGGCAATCCACCATAGCAAATAACTTCTCGAAATGCTCAAGCCAATGAACAATATCTGCCGGCTCAGATGAGCCCTCGAAGGTAGGTGGTCGCTGACGAGAGATATCGCCAATGATACTGCTTACACCCCTCTCTTGCCTCTGAGGTGGCGGCGGAGGAGCCTGTTGATTTTGAGTAGTGGAGTTATGCATCATATCCATTAGTTGTGCCATCTGAGTCATTTGGGCCATCATGCCCTGCATAAAAGCGAGTGGGTCAACCCGAACACCCTCTGACTGAGCTGTGTCCCGGGTACGACTCCCTGATAGTGAATGATTACGCCCAGGTGAATGAGTGGCGGCGTCACTGCTCGATGAGTTAGCATTATTTCTAGTATTCGCGCGTGTATTCACATGAGCTCTCGGGTTTCGGCCTGCACCACGGCCTCTTCCCCCGCGTCCCCTGCCAGCCCTTTCCATGCTGAAGTGGAAAGTCATATGATGATTGTATATCTCGCATGAATATCACATTATGATTATATTATGAAATGATGAAGATGAGCATACGTGCTCAAATACAATGATTACATGAATGATCAACTGAAATGACGTGATTATCTGATGAAATTCTTGAAGTGAATATCTGAACAAGTTAACAAGATTAATGACATGATCCTCAAGATCAACAACTGAACAATAAAATGAACTGAGTGATTAATGAATTCACATGATCGACTTGATCACAAATGAAAATGATAGATGAGGAAATCTTACTGTTCTTTGGTCTAAGGGGCTCGGCTCTTGCACAGGTCACACGTGACGCGAAAGTCCAATGATACTAATCTGATGAACGATGATTTCAAATGAGACATGACTCGGAAGGTAGTATTCAAAACCACGCTCTGATACCAACTCTGTAACACCCCAAACTAGGCGGATATTACAGTGCCGTGGACCCCCGACTGGGACCCACCAGGCGAATGAAAATGAATGAATTACACAGGGTAAATGTAGTACCGAACCACATTACAACATTAATTACTCCGATGAGGAGTTTTATACAACACACCCAAGATATTACAGAATACATGTATATTTTATATGGAGATAAAATATACAACACTGAGTAAAATGAGTATTCAAATGGAATGTCTGCAGCGGAATAAAATGAAGGAAACATAAATGACTGAAAAAACTGGGGGGCCCTACTAGTATCATTGGGACTCCTCGCCGTCAACATGCTCTCTCCGTGCGTTTGCCTTGCCATGACCTTAAAAACAATATCCCCCAATGGGGTCAGTTACGCAGAACAACAATCCTCAAGAGTTGAATACACACAATCCTGTCGAAACATACGCAATCAAACATGCTATATGAATCAACTAATAGTACGGCTCAAAGGAATGGCGCCACACTACGTCCGGGATGGAAATGTGTCCGTGCACAAGCCACCAACGAGTATCGATCGAATACATGTGTGGTCTTGTACCTAATCAGTCTCACGAAGCAATCGACCCGTGTGCACAGTCCAATGTGAGGCCAACAACCAACACACGACTTAAATGTGCCCGACATGAAAATCCTACACATACCAACCGGCACGCCAGTATGACCCGGAATGCCACGATATAACAAAAGTGACATAAAAAATGAATAATGACTCACCAAGATGAAATGATGGTGAAATGAGTGACAGCTCAATGAAATGATTGGAACCGTCGTTCCTCGTAAATGAAGTAATTAAGTGACAATTACAAGTTTTAAAGCGGTTAGTACCTTATGAATGAATTATGATTATGAATGAACAACAACGGAAGGAATGAATATCCTTTTAACTGAGTAAGAATTAACTTACTCAACACCGATGAAGAATGTCCGTCCACGAACAACGTCCTAAATGAGATATCGGTCGCTCGAACAACCTTGAATAACACAATTACCAACAATCCGTTTAACATACGTATCAAACATGATTATAACGAACTCAAAACGTCGATACGACTAAACCAAGTTCATTGGGGTATTATATCGAACACGTTGTGGCCAATTTCGATTGTTTACCACCCAACTTCAATAATACCAACATCAAATCCCCAAGAAGTGTTTAAACCAATAAAACATCTTCAACACGATTAATAATCCAAAATGAATATCCAAATTCATGATTACAACAACAATTAATCGAAAACCCCCAAATCCAACTTGATATGCAAAGTGTTCTTGAATAATCCCTCAATAATCCAATGAATCTATATACAAACTCATAATCGTATGCATATCCCTTCATATAACATGATTATAACGTCCAAAACATCATATCTCAACACAAAATCGAAATCCAAGATGTTGAAGAAATTACCTCTAGAAGATCCAACCACTTCGATCCGATGAACACGAGTTAAATCGAGTATCCAAGCTTCCCAAACGAATGAAGATGATGAAAATCTAACACTCAAGTGATAGGTGATGGAAAATCTCTCCCTCAAACCCTCTCTCTCGGATAAAAGTTGGAGAAATGAAGAAATGAGGAAAAAGTCCCGGACAACTCCTTATAAACTGCCGGAAGTTACGGCCGTAACTCGGCCTTCTTACGGCCGTAACATCCCAGGTCAATGGCCTTACGTCCGTAACCGGCCAACTCGTACGGCCGTAACTCGGCTTCGTCCAAACACCTGCCGACAGCCTTATGGCCGTATCCGCTCCTGACTTACGGGCGTAACTCGCCCTCGTCTTAAACACCTGCCGACATCCTTACGGCCATACTCGTACACCTTACGGGCGTAACTCGGATGATACGGCCGTATCCGGCCAAACATACGGGCGTAAGCTCCCTTCGTCAAAAATGACCAAGCACCCTGCCTGTAACGTACGGCCGTATCCGGCCAAGCCTTACGGCCGTACCTTCCTCGTCTTACGGCCGTATGCCGCAACCCTTACGGCCGTAAGTCCCTCCCGTCCGACAAAACCTGAAATATACGAATACCACTTACGGCCGTATCCTATCCTTCTTACCGCCGTAACTCGCCTTCGGCCAAAAATGCTTGGGCAGCCTGCTGGACACGTACGGCCGTAACCGGCCAAGCCTTACGGCCGTACCTGCTCAACTTACGGCCGTATGTCGTAACCTTACGACCGTAAGTCCCGTTCGTCCAAAATGGCCTGAAACCAACGAACACCAGTTACGGCCGTAACCTACAACCCTTACGGCCGTAACTCGTTGCTGGACAAGGTGAAAATCCGATAACTCCGATTCCTCGCTACGATTGATGAATGATCCAACATACCATACGAATGTGAAAGTGAACAAGTCCAACACATGCCAAAGATGATATTCCCAATACAAGACTACCAATTACGATGAAAATGATTATACTCCCATCTCGATCTATAAACGGAGATGAAATGACGATCGGTAATTGATATACGGTTACAACATGCCCACAGTGAACGAAATGAATGAAGAGTGATTAATAATGAGTGAAGTTTACTGAATGATAATTACTGACTGATTAATACTGAATGAAAATGAAAGAATTACAACCGGGTATTACAGTTACAGTATGCCTCCGAGACATACCTCAAAATTTCCATCATGGGGACAATCTTGAAGTTCCGAAGCAAGTCCACAAAGTTAGGACCCGTTTGGGTTTTCTTTCCAAGTAGTATGATAGTGGGTTCAATGTCATTTTGAGAGTGTTGTTTGTTTAGCTACAGAGAATAATAGTAGATTCGTTAGTGATTGTTTAATTATGATCCGAGTATATAATCTTAAAGACTTTCTATATTTGCTATTTTATCAGCATTACACACTCTCATGTGAAATCCGGAAGTCATGATTGACTTTATAACGGTGATCAATTTCTTTAGAAAGTTTAATAGAAGGCACACATTCGGTTTCTATTCTATCATTTTGTATAAAGTGGTGTCTAACAGTAACCAATCTAATGGGTGATTAAATCTCTTTTACCCCTAGTTCACTTGTCCTCAACCCATACGATTTATATGACTCGCTGAACTATCTAAGTTTAAACCGTCAACTTCTATCCATCTGATAATTGAATTGAACCCGACAACCATACAGCTTCTGGGGGTTTGATTTATCACAACTGAAGGCATCTAATAGACGATAGGTATTTATCGACCTTCCCAAAATACTATCCCGGCATTCTCGGAAGAACAGTATTTCGGTTTAGATTTTAATTCTTCATGAGTTTGAAGAAGGGTAGGAAACTTCGTAACCTTTATAACTTAGTATTTGTAAGTTCGAGTACTACGCGATCATATATTACACTTTGTACATTAATTTGTTTATAAGTGCGGGGTTTTCGGTTTGTTTATTTGTCATACAATATGAAAATATACACAACCTAGTATCTATCAACATGCAGTCCATGGACCGTTCTTAAGTACCGAGTCATCATCTCCCCAGTAAAAATACAAGTAATCAATTTATATGTCTTGAATCTTCATATTCTTGGCGGTTCATCCTCGGGTTCATCATAGCTAATTTATTACATCGTTGAAACTTGTATCCTACACAAATTTTCTAATAAAAATAAATTAGCTTAAAACTACCTTCACAACCCCATTGGATAAAGATGCCAAACTAAGTCCATGAACTACATCACCAACACATAATAAACACAATAAATACATTAAGATAATGGCATAACAATCAATTTAATATATTGATCCAATCAATATAAAATTAACCCATCTATAAGAATTAATCTAACTAATTCACACAACCGGTAGTTCCAATTTGTTCTAGGTGAAAATAAATACTCCATTTCATTAAATTAATTCCCTTGAAAATAAAAAAAATATATTTTTATTTTAGTCAAATTAAATGCAATTTAAATTATGGAAAATTAATTTACCAAAACATGAAATAAAAATAAATTTAGAAAACAACAGCCCAGGCCAAGCCCGCAGCCCGGCATCACATCCCGGCCTTGGACGAGGGCAGATCGCCTCGGCCCTGCTGCGAGTGCAGCCGCCTCGCCACCGCTTACCGAGTGCGGCGGCAAAGAACTGCTGCCGGCGGCTGAGCCGCTGTGTCCATCCAGTTTTTCGGCTCGTCTTTTCTCCCCAATTTTAAAAATAATATTTTATTAATTTTTAAATTACACATACAAATCAATTTTTTAAGAGAAAAAAAGATTTATATTGTAACAGAAAATCATGAAAAATAATTTTTTCGACAAATAATTAAATATTAACAATTAAAATAATTATAATTCTAAATCATAAAAATATTCAACCAAGCATTTCAAATGATAATACCATTTATATGATCGCATAGACCTCGCTCCGATACCACTATCGGGATTCGGGGCCTAAATGAAGGCGCAACAGAATAATAATATTGATCCAATCAATAAATCGAACCCCTCAACAAAATCAATCAAGCATTGTATATACGAAAAAAATAATTCAAAGAATGAATTTAGAAATCATATCCTTGAAGGCATTTGGTTAAATGTTGGTGAACACGATCCAAACTTCTGCAAAATCCCGAGTATAAAAAATATCGCGCCTCTACGAATCATGCATCGGAAAGATAATCGAAATTAACTTCTATCTTCTTGCTCTCTAAGAACACGACTAGAAGATGATAGTAGAAGCTTATATGATATACTAAAGACTCTAAGGGGGTGTTTGGTTTGCTAGAATGAATCTGAAAGGAATGGAATCTGCAAAAAAGTTGGAATCCTAACGGAATTGGAATTACAATCCTAACAGGTTTGACCATGTGTTTGGTTGGCAAGAATTGGAATGAAATCTGTAAATATATTTGTTTGGTTTACATATATTAATATAAATAAAGTTATGTATAACTATAAATAAATATCATATATAATATCTATTTATATATTTTTATATAGTATTATATAAATAATTTAGATATAAATATAAATGAATATCATATATATTATTCATATATAGAATATTATATATATTATTTTTATATGTAATATATATTTATACATATGTATATTATTTATCTAAGTAAATATTATATAAATAACTTAATTGTATATAAATATCAGATATATTATTCATATGTAATTGAAAAGTACATATATATTATTTATTTATATATATAATATATACATGTATATTATTTTATACTTATATTTTGTATATGTAGAAATATATTTTTTAATATATAGATATATGTTTATATTACACATATTATTTATATATGGAATTTAATATTTTATATATTATTTATATATCAAATTATATTATATTATTTATATATAATAGTTGTTTAAATATAACTAACATAGATGCGTATATATACGCATAGTATAGTTTTGACTTTTTGACTTAATATGTAGGAATGGAATTGAATCCCGTCACATATGTAATGGAATGATGAAATCCATGAGTGATGGAATATGTGGAATTCAATTCATTCAATACGCGAACCGTAAAACCGATTGAAATTTGGTCAACGGAATTGGTCATTCTAATTCCTACAGATTCCATTGGAATCCTGCAAACCAAACGACATCTAAGTGTATATCTCAAATTTGCTCTGAAGAACATCTCTCCCTTTGTTCCTCTTTGGTTCGGCCGAAATGCTCCAATAGGTGGTGGAGGATACATTACACAAGCTTTAATAAAAATACACTAGTATTAATTAATGTCCTACTCTTATCATATTTACACCATGACAAAAATGATAATACTATACCATGTGCGGGGACGGGCGGCCAAACCTTCAATTATGAGGGTTAGTTCATTTCATTTGATGTAGGCACTGCTTCTGTTTCCCCAACACTGCTTCTGGTTTGTTGTTTTGGATTCTTTGTCTTTCTTTTCTTTTCCCTCCTGGGTACATGAAAATCTTTAGTAAGTGAGATCTATTTGCAGAAGGCCTTGGCTTCAAACACAGGTTAGCATCACTGTTGGATAAGGATTCATTACTCACGCCTTTGGCCTATATGAAGTCTTTATGGGCTGTTCTTCATGAGCTTCCGGAACTTTTGCATAAATAGGGCCATCTCGTCTTATGAAAGCTTGTCATCTTGTCCTGTACTTTTCAAGGTACTAGGAGCAAGGTTGTGCTTCTTTTTAGGTCATACATGTAATATCCGGATTTATTATTGAGTATTTTATCTGTATTTGAACACTGTATTATTCGGAATTTTGATATCGATAATTGAAGTATGATATTCTCGTATTTGAACCCTTGTACATGAGTATGACAACATGTAAATTTTCCCATGCAAATACGTGATAACGTACGCTAACAAGGATAGCTTAACGTACGTTATCTGTTAAAATTAGCGTACGCTACGAATGTAGCGTAGCGTGCGTTAACCAATCAATTATTGAGCTGGGCAGCTAGCACATGCGCCAGCCGGATGTGGGTCCGGATAAGATTCCCGCGGGCGAACCTGGACAGATTTGGAGTCAACGCTAGTTAGCGTGCACTAAGGATATTGCGATAGCGTGCGCTAAACAACGTAAGTACAGAAATGTTATAAAGGGACAGCAACCCATTTTACTTGGTTTACATTCCCTTCACTTGTCCTTCATTCTTGAGAGACCAGAGAGCCTTATATCCTCCTTAAACACACTTAGACCACCTCTACTTGATCATTAAAGATTGGATGTCACTTGTGATTGATCATTGAAGTAGAGAAGCACCTTGGATTGGCATACAAACAACCGGAGTTGGATTCTACCTTTTTGGCTTGGTGATTTCTTCATCTTAAGGTATGTTAATTCTATCTCCAGCCTTAGATTCATGTTCTGAAGAATAGGATGAATCATGCTATCAAGATATTGAGTCCCATTGGTGAATTATTCAAACAAATATCATGTTTAAAAGATTGGAATGATTATGATTATGATATTGTCGTTGGAACATCGTAGTTGGAATCCTAGTACGTCAAATGATGAGAGGAATATTCTGAGATTGATTATCTGTATGAATAACATTGCCATGTTGATCGTAAACTTGGAGTTGATATCACTTTTGTTAAAAGGACCTTAGAAAGAATCATCTTAGGTTGTACCCTTTCTTACAAGTTGGAATTGGTAGTTCACCTTTAAAGATAAAGTCTGAATGTATTATGACAATAGAATCTAGTGCATCAACCTGAGATCACCGAACTTCACATGAGAATTAAAATCGAGTTGAATATAAGAATTGTGATGATATTCATTTCCTTGAATTCAAAGATGATTGAATCCGTAAGATCATTCATAAGTTATGAATATGATATGTAGATGGGTAACGGACGTTAATCGTTGAGGAGTTCGTAAGTTTCATCACTGTTAGAACAGTCTGCTGCCCAGTAGTGAAACTGCCATGCACGCTTAGCGTACGCTAAGCTATGTAGATTAATGTACGCTATCGGGCATGTTTATCATACACTACGTTTGGTACGTAACGTACGTTATGTCATCAGGCGATTGAGTCGGCTGATCAGAGGGGACTGTCGATACATAGTTAGCGTACGCTAGACTTTATTGTTTACATGCGCTAACGAGCAGGCTTAATGCATGCTACATAGAATACATAGCGTACGCTAAGCAGTTCAGGCAGATTACGTTTTATGAGCTTTCGGCTGTAAATTGGATTGTTAGACATTCGTACGACGTGAGATATATTCTATATTATTTCTTTTGTTAAGGTTCGAGCTTAGCAACATGTTTAATCGAAGGGGATGACCTTCGAGCATTTTGATATTCGTGGAAGTCTTCCTTGTCTTCGAATCGAGGTAAGTACCTTAATTGTTTTATGTATTGATGTTATACATATTGTTGTACATGTATGTCGTTGTTGTATGTCCACCTCGTGTTGGTCCGACGAGATCATCGGGGGATCAAGTGCTAGCGTGCGCTGGATCATCGGACGGGTTTTTCCACCTCGGGTTAGTTTGACGGAATCATCGGGGGGTCTAGGCAGTGAACGCTAGATCATCGAAATTACCATGTGTATGTTGTGATATCATGTTGTGATTATCATGTGTATGTTATTATTGAGTTTCTCGTAGGAGAAGACTCTTTGGTTCGTTGTCATTTATATTGTTATTATTCTTTATGAGATGTTGAATAATATGTTGTGGTACTTGTACTAGCATCGTTGTGCTAACCCCTTCGGGGGTGAACATTTGTTTATGTTCAGGATCCAGGAGAGCGGGGAAACAACCACTAGAGTTCCATGACGACGAGGGTGCAGAGTGATGTTCCGGCCGGGTTTATTTGTCTGTTGTTTGTATCGTTTTAATAAGTACTCGAGTACATCGTCGTTTGTGATTATTTGGATTTGATGATGTAATAATACTTTTCCTTTGGACATTTGTATTTTCAGTATTGGTCAGAACTGTTGTATCTTATTTCAGTTACTTTCGTACGTTGGTATCTGTTATTGTCTTTTCCTTTCTTCAGCCTTGTAAATCCCTATGTAAAGGATTTACGGGGCTGTAATATTCTTGAATATATCGGGGGTGTTACAGAATATGGTATCGGAGCTAAGATTATGGATATCTTGGCCATTAGGTTAAAATAGGGGTCGTATACGTCTTTTGAGGTAACTGGCCATGAATAACATCACTATACTGCCTACGTCTTCATGCGAGCGGTGGTTGTAAGTTCCTAAACCATATCTCGTCCTTTTCGTATTGTATCTCTTTATACTTGAACGTTGAACGATATTGTTTCCTGTATATTGAGTATTTATGCTTACAGTATATTGAGAGGTAGATGTGGACGTGGTCGCGGTCGTGGACGCGGACGAGGGAATGCCGAAAGAGAAGCTTCGCCTTCTAATCAGGCCAGCCATAGCTCAGGCGAGCTACAGAGATCTATTAATAATGAACCGGAACCTGTTGTGCCCGAAATCCTTCATCAGGTGGTGAACTAGATGACTCAGTTCGCCCAAGTCGTGGACCGAATGCAGGTGGTAGTAGGGTTACAACAGGGAGATCGACATCAGGGTATCCATACATGTGAAATCGAGGCGACCGATGGCTGCAAGAGGTGGCGAAGATGCAACCACCTAAATTCAACGGTATTTCTGAGACTCCCACCTGGGATCATTGGTTAAAGGAATTGGAGAAAATTTTTGTCGGGATTAACTGCCCAGACGACTGGAGAGCCTCTATTGCTCAGTACCTTCTGATAGGGGAAGCATTCGAGTGGTGGGAAGCCATCTGGCCTGCAGATCATGATGCGGACTGGACAGAATTTAAATTGATGATGGAAGCTCAGTACTGCCCTCGTCTGTGACGGAAGCCAAAGTTCGGGAGTTTTTCTCCGCTCAGCCTTCAGATGTGCCAGTATCTCAGGCAATTAAGACGTTTAACCAGCAGGTGGCATTTGTTCGACATCTGGTCAGAACAGATGCAGGAATGATGATCCATTTTGATATGAGAAAGAAACCAGAAATCCAGAGGTACATGTTCGGTTTTGAATGTACCACTCTCCGTCAATACCAGGATAAAGCATTGGCGTATGAAATCAAGGAAGCAACAATGGAGAAGTTTGCAGAATCCAAGAAGCAGAAAGTATCCGGTAGTTTCACGGAACACAAGAGTATTGGGCCCCGCAAGGCCCAATCATCCTTTCATTCTTTCAAGAAACCTCCGCACCCATCTAAGAGTGGAAGGAACTTCGGAACATCATCAACTACGACGGATGTCACCAGGAAATGCTTTAATTGTGCCTAGACAGGGCACTGTCGACGGAATTGCCCCCTACATGCCGTGACTTGTTTTAATTGTGGTCGAGAGGGACATCGTGTGGTGTTCTGTGAAGAGGCTGCAAAGTCTTTTAGAGCCCGTACACCACAGCTAGTTCAGAAGGAAGCCAGTATCCAATAGACGCAGCAAAGTGTTCAGATGCCTAAGAATTTTGGCTGCAAACGAGGCAGAGGACAGTGGGACCGAAAGGGTACATCGAGTGCCGGATATGTTCCCCCACGTCTGTATGAGATGAGGAGAACAAACGATCAGGATGCTGCTGTCGCATCAGGTACTGTTCAGATTGTAACACCCCAAAAGGCGGCTATTACAGTGCCGTGAATCCCACACTGGGACCCACCAGGCGATATTCAAAACAGATTAAACAAATATTATTTGTGATACCGAACCACAATGAATAGTCATTACTCCAATTAGGAGTTTATTAAAATATGGCCAACGGCCTTATAATACACAGGATCCAAAAAAAAACAAGTATAAACCATATGGAGATGGAAAATACTTCAAATGTCAAATACAACCAAATAGGAATTTAAATGAAACAGGAAATAACATAACACGGTTTAACATAACCGGACAACAAAAGATGTGGGGCCCCCGAACTAGTATCCTTCGAACCCTTCGCCGTCGACATGCTCTTCCCGTGCCTTGCCTTTGCCTCGACCTAAAATACAATACAAGTATTTCGCCCAACACAGGGTCAGATATACATGATAATCAAATCTTCTGACATTATACAATTCACATATATATAGATTTCAAAGAAATCATTCCGACTATCACTCATACCCCTCGGGCGTATGAAACAATCAGTCACGAGCATCCAATACTATGGACGATTAACAGTATGGCTCAATATGGACATCACAGTACGCCCGATCCGGAAATGTGTCCGTATACATGTCCGCCCCGTATACGGAATCCAGAATATATGTGGGACAATGTATCTAATTAGCCTCACGAAACTACGTCTCGTGTGCACAGTCCAATGCGGAATAATATCCACACATGACTATATATGTGCCTGGCTAAAAATCCTACACAATGACCAATCGGAACGGAGATATGATTCCGGATATGTCACGATACAACATGACAACGAATTCAACAAATCACATATCCGATTAAGGATCAAGAAAAACTCACCGAAGTGAAAATAAGGCCAACGAGATCAATGATTCAAAACGACGTACTTGGGAATGCAACCCCATGAAGAAAACGAAATAACGTCAAGGACAATGTCAAATCACGACAAACATTTCATGAACAATTCATACATATGAAAGATATAACCAATCACAAGAATCTAATCATCATTATAACCAAGCAAGATAACTTGCCTCAAATCCGTAAGCGAAAGATAGTCCTTCTCCAAATGATCAAACGGACGGTATCCTCGGTTAAACACTCAATCGAACAAGCAACCTTGAATGAAACGTAATTCATTCAATAACATACTCACATAATATTAATATCAATTCATAGGAAACGACGCCCGCAACCTACTCGAATAATTCATTCCACCCTAATGAATACCTTAACGATTAATGAAAGGTTTCAATACATCTAATTCATCTTCCAAAATCGGATTACCATACCAAAAGTGTCCTTTAATTCTCTTGTTATTCTATGAACAAAACATCTTCAATTCGCCAATAAAATTGGTTTAATCAAATTCTCATGTTCTACAACATCTACTATTATAAAAGGATAGTCATAATGAATTTGATACTCAATATACCATGACAGTATCATTCATAAACAGCATCATATTCTTAAGAACACTATCTATTTAGCATGATGATGAACCACATTCTAAGTTATCAACACATTAGATTAATGAAAAGTTATTGTTGTAATTATCAAGATCCTTATCATTCTTCAAAGACTTGTGAAGCTGAACCATAATGATTGTTAAAGCTTCTAAGATTTCTGAACAAGATCATCTAATCCTATCTTTAACATTATCAAGTTCTTCTCAAGGTAATTAAATACCTAAAATGGTGTTTAAACACTCTATGATATCAAGTTCTTGATTAAATCCAGCTATGATGAAGCTAACCGATCCAACAATGTCCTACTGAGCTAAATTCGTCCAGTAAGATGAGTAATGATAACTACAAACATGGTTACCATCACCACAACATCAATAACTCATCTAATCTAAACCCTCATTTATCATATTCATCAAGAAGTGTTTAAAAAGTTTAATTATAACCATGTTTTACTTGCTTAATCTAACTCTAGGTGAAGTATAATTCGTCATTAATCATCAACATAAGAAAATAATGCAGAGAGGAAAGTACACCTACCTCCAGAAATGAAGAACAACTTCAATGCTATGAGAAAATATACTCCAAGCTCAAGAACAACTCCTAGTCTCCAAGGAAATGAGCTCCACTCCAAGATTTAAGGCTTAGAAACAAGTTGGTGAAGGTTGATATCGTTTTGGGAGTGCAGAGGGACGATAAATGGAGAGAGAATCGGTTTAGAGTTGTGAAGAAATGAAAAACAGGCTGGTCCTATAAATAGACTGTACATACTTAGCGCACGCTATCGGAACAGTTTAGCGTACGCTAATGCACTTACGTACGCTAACTGGTCGATATTACGTACGTAAGCGGCTTACAGTGGCTACTGTCTTGAATTATCGCAGGTCGTTAGCGCACGCTAATGAGAAATGGGTTACGCACGCTAATAAAAGTTGATTCTAGCCGACATGACAGCTCATACCTTGTTCACATGCATGCTAACGGCTAAGGAGTTCACGTGCTGAAGTCAACTGATGCCAGATTCCCTCTTAGCGTACGCAACAGAGGAAACCTTATGCACGCTAAGGCACAGGATTAGCGTACGTTAATCGTGCTATGTAGCGTACGCTACATCAACAGAAAAATTCGAAAATGCAACTCTCTAATTAACATCGAATCATCCAATATGAAATGAAATAACAACGATATGAAATTCAAATCTATAATACCTCAACATAATACTAAATGCAACGATTCATGATAATCAGATTATCCGAATAATACAATGACAGGTAAAAATGGAAAGTTACAGTCGGATATTACATACTCCCCCCCTTAAAAAGAGTTTCGTCCTCGAAACTAAGGGGTAAATAACTCGGGGTATCTCGCTCGCATACTATCCTAGGTCTCCCACGTAGCCTCCTCGACTCCGTGTCGTGACCACTGAACTTTCAGTAGGGGAATTGTCTTGTTCCGCAACTGCTTGATCCTCCTCTCGAGTATCCGTACAGGACGCTCCTCGTACGAGTGATCCTCTGCTAATTCAATATCTTCGAACTGAAGTACATGGCTCGGAATAGCAAGATATTTCCTCAACTGGGAGACATGAAACACGTTGTGAATCTTACTCAAAGTCGGTGGCAAAGCTAGTCGATAGTCCAGATCACCTACACGCTCCAAAACCTCAAACGGCCCAATGTACCTTGGGCTCAGCTTGCCCCTCTTCCCGAAACAAAAAACACCTCGGGTAGGAGACACCTTCATTAACACATGGTCACCGACCTCGAACTCAAGCGGTCGTCGGCGGTGGTCAGCATAAGACTTATGTCGACTTTGAGCCGTTAACAACCGACTCCTAATCAAAGTGATCTTCTCACGGGTTGCTAACAACATATCGGGTTCCGTACCCAGAGATTCTGACAGTTCGTCCCAGCACAAAGGGGACCTACAGCGACGGCCATACAATGCCTCATACGGTGCCATCTGAATCGAAGCGTGCCAACTATTATTATAAGTGAATTCTACCAAAGGTAGCTGGGCTTCCCAACCGTTCTTCCAATCAAGAGCACATGCTCTCAACATATCATCTAGAGTCTCGATGGTTCTCTCCGACTGACCATCGGTCTGTGGATGAAAAGCCGTACTGAAATTCAACTGCGTGCCCATCGCACGATGAACTGCCTTCCAGAAGTGTGACACAAATCGCCCGTCATGGTCAGATACAATACTCTTGGGGGTACCGTGTAGTCTCACAATTTCCTTAATAAATAGCTGGGCCAATCTCTCGGGGCCCCATGTGTCCTTAATCTCCAAGAAGTGGGCTGATTTGGTCAGACGGTCCACAATCACCCAAATCGTATTCATTCCTAGACGACTCGTCGGCAAGCTAGTGATAAAATCCATAGATATGTCCTCCCATTTCCACTCAGGAATCGGGAGCGGTTTCAGCATTCCTGCGGGTCGCTGGTGCTCAATCTTAACCTGCTGACAGGTTAAACACCTCGAAACGAATTCGGCAACCTCACGTTTCATATTCCCCCACCAACAATTCTGCTTCAAATCCTTATACATCTTGCTAGAGCCCGAGTGAATAGAGTACGGGGTAGCATGGGCTTCTCTCATGATAGAGTTCCTCAACTCTTCGTCAGCGGGTACACAAACTCGATTTCTAAAACGTATCAATCCATCCTTGTGGATCACGAATCCAGGGGCTTTCCCCTGGGTTACTTCATCCCGAACTCGAGATAAGAATGGGTCTATAATTTGCTTCGATTTGATCATATCATCAAGAGACGAAGAAATCTCAAGGGTACAAAGTTGTCCCTGAACACGCTGTAACCAAACTTCAATTTCTGACCTCATAAGGTCCAACTGCAACTCCCTCTGTGCTGTCAAACGGCTCAGCATCTGCTCCTGCACGGTTTTACGGCTCAAAGCATCGGCAACCACATTTGCTTTTCCCGGATGATAAAGGATCTCGATATCATAGTCCTTGATTAATTCTAGCCACCTTCTCTGTCTCATGTTTAACTCCTTTTGAGTAAAAATGTACTTTAGGCTCTTGTGGTCTGTAAAGATCTGGCAGGTAACTCCATAAAGATAGTGACGCCAGATTTTTAAAGCAAACACCACGGCTGCTAACTCCAAGTCATGGGTCAGATAGTTAACTTCATAGGGTTGCAATTGTCTCGATGCATAGGCAATCACTTTCCCTTCCTGCATTAGTACACATCCCAGACCCTGTCTCGACGCGTCACTATACGCCACAAATTCTTCCGTTCCTTTTGGTAAGACCAAAACAGGGGCCGAAATCAATCGACTCTTGAGCTCATCAAAACTCTTCTGACATGTTTCTGACCACAAATACTTCTTGTCCTTTCGCAGTAAGTTAGTCATTGGTTGCGCAATTTTAGAAAATCCTTCTACGAACCGTCGGTAGTAACCTGCTAGGCCGAGGAAACTACGAACTTCCTTCACGTTCTTTGGTGGTAGCCAATCTCGAATGGCTTCCGTCTTTTGTGGGTCCACTCTCACCCCTTGGTGATATCACATGCGAGAAAGACAACCTCGGGCATCCGAATTCACACTTAGAAAATTTCCCATAAAGTTGTTCCCGCCTCAATGTATCGAGAACTTGGTGGAGGTGACACTCGTGCTCTACGTGGTCGCGAGAGTAAATCGAGAATCGTCAATAAAAGCGACTACAAAGCGATCCAGATAGTTAATAAAAACTCGATTCATCAACTCCATGAACACCCGGTGCATTAGTCGATCAAATGGCATCACCACGAATTCATAATGCCCATAGCGAGTACGGAATGTTGTCTTGAAATGTCGACTCTCGAATCCTCAGCGATGATAACCAGATCTCAAGTCGATCTTAGAAAACACGGCGGCTCCACGAAGTTGGTCAATAAATCATCAATACGAGGCAAGGAATACTTGTTCTTGATGGTTACCTGTTCACTCACGGTAATCAATACATAAGCGTAGAGATCCATCTTTCTTCGTCACGAATAACACGGTGCTCGCAAGGCGCACTAGGTCGAATATAGCCTTTGTCAGTCAACTCCTCAAGCTGGTTCTTCAATTCTTGCATCTCAGTCGGAGCCATACGGTACGGTGCTTTTGAGAGCGGGGACGTACCTGGTTCTAACTCAATAATAAACTCCACGTCATGATGAGGAGGTAAGCCTGGTAACTCGTCTGGAAATACATTGGGGTAGTCTTGGACTACCGGAATGTCGGCCAATTCAACTGGTCGATCTGCTGTTTTGGTCATGTAGCACCAATAACCAATACACCCTTGATTAAGCAGTTTCACTGCTTTCATAGCGCTGATGACTTTCCCGAGCAGTGGGATTATCACCTCGAAAAATACACTCGAAACCATCATCAGAAGTGACGGTTACCATCTGCTTGCGGACACTGAGTATTGCATCATGACGGTCCATCCAATCGATACCCAAGATTATATCATCCTTAGGTAGATCGACTACAATCAGATTTGACAACCACTCACGGTCGTTCAAACGAATCGGACAGTCCTGGGCTTCACGATTTCCAATAATTCTTCTACCATCAGGTAGACCAATCACGTAGGGCTCACAATTGATAACATGGTCTAGAGGCAAACGACTTAAACAAGAAGAAGATATAAAGGAGTGTGAAGCAACGGTATCAAAAAGAACACATACAGGCTGGGAGTGGATCTCGAGTATACCTGAAATCATGCTGGCCTCGGGATCGTCAGCTTTCTTCATCTCGTAAATCCTGGGTTTCACAGTTCCGGCACCAGGTGTACCACTTTGATTCCCACGGCCCATTCCCCTATTCGCCCCGGTGGTCTGATAGGAAGCGGACGGAGGCGTCCGGTTATGGACAGAGGATTGAACTGGAGCATGAGATGCTACTGGATCATGTCCGGGCCCACTCCTGCAAAAACGAGCACGGTGACCATTCTTCCCACAAGTATGGCATGTGATGGCAGGCTTTGGGCATTTGAAGTTGATATGCCCCTGGCCCCCACAGTTATGACACACCACGGAAGAGGGAACCGCTCGAGAGTGCGATCCGTGAGCTTTGACACCATGGGTGGTTGATCGAAGGGTTTAGCAATGGTAGGGCTTCTGAATGTCCCCGATTACTCTCGATGCAGTTGGTTCTTGGACCTTTTGTTGTTGGGTGTGGTTGTTTCTTGGAAATCTCCTTCGCGGTGAGTTCGTACTCGAGCCTTCTCGATGAACTGCGGTAAGGTAGTACAGTGGTGATTCAACGTGCATTCTCATTCGGGGTTTAAGCCTCTTGAGAAAGTATTTGATCTTATCGGCCTCTGTTCGGATAATTGTCGTGGCAAAAGGAAGGAGTGCACGGAATTTCTCAAGAACAGATAATACATCATCGTCTTGAGCGGGTGGGGTTCAATAGTTCCGGTTTGGCCTCACGGAGTGGCCACGGATAATGTAATGCTAGCATGAGGTTTTAAATTCCTCCCAAGTGTAAACACCATCACCGGCCTTCTTGAAAGCCACCAGTGTGAGCGCCTTTGCCAAGGTAATACGCGGCTACCGAAATGCGATTCTCTTAAGGCGGTCCACCATCTGGAAAAGTTTCTCAAAATGCTCGATCCAATGCACAATGTCGAGGCTCGAGGAGCCTTCAAAAGTCGGTGGTCGCGGCGAGAGATGTCGCCGATAATCCGACTCACGGGTCCGCCAATCACAGGAGGAGGATGAGCCCCTATTCTTTGGCGATGGCGGCCCTCTGCATAGCTTCCATTAGTTGACCCATCTGGGTCATCTGTGTCATCATGCCCTGCATTACGACGTAAGGATCGACACGCGCATCCCCGCGTCCACTGTGGTGCGATTGTTCCCTAGAAGGTGAACCACTGTCCGCGGAACTCTGATCCGCATTCGCACGCCTGTTGGCTCGAGGTATCGGGATTCGGCCCCTTCCGCGGCCTCGTCCCCCTCTGCCACGACCTCTCAGGTTTCTTTCCATACTGAAAGAATCAATCATAGTGATAACCATAAGTACAGTTCAAGATACTAAAATTCATGCTAAGTTAATAGCAACAAGGAATCATATAATCAAGGAAAACGGTTATCGATACCACAAATGTCGCACCGAATATCATATCGGTGTCAAGTCGAACAATTTCAATTGTATAATCAATTTAGCATTTACCTCGGATTATCAATCAGATAAATCCTGTCACAATTCCTCGAAATAACATGATCAACAAGGAGACCCATACTGATATCAATATCATGCCAGTAATTAAATCATGGCTCATAAAGTACATACCGTATTTGGCTCGTAGGGTCAGGCGCTTGCACAGGTCACACGTGACACGAAGGTCTCTTGATACTAGTTCATTTCTCAATGACTCATAAAAAAGGAAACAACTCTCTGATACCATCTTGTGTAACACCCCAAAAGGCGGCTATTACAGTGCCGTGAATCCCACACTGGGACCCACCAGGCGATATTCAAAACAGATTAAACAAATATTATTTGTGATACCGAACCACAATGAATAGTCATTACTCCGATTAGGAGTTTATTAAAATATGGCCAACGGCCTTATAATACACAGGATCCAAAAAAAACAAGTATAAACCATATGGAGATGGAAAATACTTCAAATGTCAAATACAACCAAATAGCAATTTAAATGAAACAGGAAATAACATAACACGGTTTAACATAACCAGACAACAAAAGATGTGGGGCCCCCGAACTAGTATCCTTCGAACCCTTCACTGTCGACATGCTCTTCCCGTGCCTTGCCTTTGCCTCGACCTAAAATACAATACAAGTATTTCGCCCAATACAGGGTCAGATATACATGATAATCAATTCTTCTGACATTATACAATTCACATATATATATAGATTTCAAAGAAATCATTCCGACTATCAATCATACCCCTCGGGCGTATGAAACAATCAGTCACGAGCATCCAATACTATGGACGATTAACAGTATGGCTCAAGATGGACATCACAGTACGCCCGATCCGGAAATGTGTCCGTATACATGTCCGCCCCGTATACGGAATCCAGAATATACGTGGGACAATGTATCTAATTAGCCTCACGAAACTACGTCTCGTGTGCACAGTCCAATGCGGAATAATATCCACGCATGACTATATATGTGCCTGGATAAAAATCCTACACAATGACCAATCGGAACGCAGATATGATTCCGGATATGTCACGATACAACATGATAACGAATTCAACAAATCACATATCCGATTAAGGATCAAGAAAAACTCACCAAAGTGAAAATACGGCCAACGAGATCAATGATTCAAAACGACGTACTTGGGAATGAAACCCCATGAAGAAAACGAAATAACGTCAAGGACAATGTCAAATCATGACAAACATTTCATGAACAATTCATACATATGAAAGATATAACCAATCACAAGAATCTAATCATCATTATAACCAAGCAAGATAACTTGCCTCAAATCCGTAAGCGAAAGATAGTCCTTCTCCAAATGATCAAACGGACGGTATCCTCGGTTAAACACTCAATCGAACAAGCAACCTTGAATGAAACGTAATTCATTCAATAACATACTCACATAATATTAATATCAATTCGTAGGAAAGCAGCCCGCAACCGACTCGAATAATTCATTCCACCCTAATGAATACCTTAACGATTAATGAAAGGTTTCAATACATCTAATTCATCTTCCAAAATCGGATTACCATACCAAAAGTGTCCTTTAATTCTCTTGTTATTCTATGAACAAAACATCTTCAATTCGCCAATAAAATTGGTTTAATCAAATTCTCATGTTCTACAACATCTACTATTATAAAAGGATAGTCATAATGAATTTGATACTCAATCTACCATGACAAGATCATTCATAAACGACATCATATTCTTAAGAACACTATCTATTTAGCATGATGATGAACCACATTCTAAGTTATCAACACATTAGATTAATGAAAAGTTATTGTTGTAATTATCAAGATCCTTATCATTCTTCAAAGACTTGTGAAGCTGAACCATAATGATTGTTAAAGCTTCTAAGATTTCTGAACAAGATCATCTAATCCTATCTTTAACATTATCAAGTTCTTCTCAAGGTAATTAAATACCTAAAATGGTGTTTAAACACTCTATGATATCAAGTTCTTGATTAAATCCAGCTATGATGAAGCTAACCGATCCAACAATGTCCTACAGAGCTAAATTCGTCCAGTAAGATGAGTAATGATAACTACAAACATGGTTACTATCACTACAACATCAAGAACTCATCTAATCTAAACCCTCATTTATCATATTCATCAAGAAGTGTTTAAAAAGTTTAATTATAACCATGTTTTACTTGCTTAATCTAACTCTAGGTGAAGTATAATTCGTCATTAATCATCAACATAAGAAAATAATGCAGAGAGGAAAGTACACCTACCTCCAGAAATGAAGAACAACTTCAATGCTATGAGAAAATATACTCCAAGCTCAAGAACAACTCCTAGTCTCCAAAGAAATGAGCTCCACTCCAAGATTTAAGGCTTAGAAACAAGTTGGTGAAGGTTGATATCGTTTTGGGAGTGCAGAGGGACGATAAATGGAGAGAGAATCGGTTTAGAGTTGTGAAGAAATGAAAAACAGGCTGGTCCTATAAATAGACTGTACATACTTAGCGCACGCTATCGGAACAGTTTAGCGTATGCTAATGCACTTACGTACGCTAACTGGTCGATATTACGTACGTAAGCGGCTTATAGTGGCTACTGTCTTGAATTATCGCAGGTCGTTAGCGCACGCTAATGAGAAATGGGTTACGCACGCTAATAAAAGTTGATTCTAGCCGACATGACAGCTCAGACCTTGTTCACATGCATGATAACGGCTAAGGAGTTCACGTGCTGAAGTCAACTGATGCCAGATTCCCTCTTAGCGTACGCAACAGAGGAAACCTTATGCACGCTAAGGCACAGGATTAGCGTACGTTAATCGTGCTATGTAGCGTACGCTACATCAACAGAAAAATTCGAAAATGCAACTCTCTAATTAACATCGAATCATCCCATATGAAATGAAATAACAACGATATGAAATTCAAATCTATAATACCTCAACATAATACTAAATGCAACGATTCATGATAATCAGATTATCCGAATAGTACAATGACAGGTAAAAATGGAAAGTTACAGTCGGATATTACATAGATCCTTTCCCAGCCAGTTAGCGTTTTATTCGATACAGGAGCTACACATTCATTTATATCCTTGTCTTGTGTAAATCGTTTGAATATTTCTAGTTTTCATAATTGTGAACCTTATGTTTGTAATATCCGCATTTTTCTTTCCCTTGTAATTGTATTTCCGGTGTAATTCTCGATTGTAGTGACCCTCGTGTATCCTTCAGTGTAACTTTTCCGTCATCTTTTGATCTGATTCTCGTAATTGTTGTGCGGAACCGCCGTTTCGGGGTTGCCGTGGATTCATTCTATGCTATGATGCGTTTTGAGGTGTTCCGTTTGATGTTTCGTTCGTATTCTGGTGTAGTGGACCGTTTATGTTCTGTACCTAGCGCACGCTAATTTTTCTGCATAGCGCGCGCTAGAAGTTCCTTTGTAGCGCACGCTACGTTTACTTCGTAGCGCGCGCTAGCGAGTGAACCCTGGGGGTGGCAGTTCAACTCCCAGGCCTCTGGACTATCGGATTAGCGCACGCTATCTTGTCTAGCGCACGCTAATGTCGGGAGACTAGCGCACGTTAAGTTGTTCTGATGGCGCTAGTGTACTGTCGATCTTGGGCGGTTTACTCTTGAACTCAATCAGATGATAGTTAGCGCACGCTTCGCTTGTATGGTAGCGCACGCTAGCAGGTCGAGTGAGTGAGTTTTGGGCGGTTAGCTCTTGGACTCGGCGATGTCCAAGTAGCGCACGCTATCGGCCGATCGCGTGCGCTACCAAGAAGTTATTAGCGCACGCTACGCGTATGGTAGCGCCGCTAACGGCGAAATCGCTCTTTGGGTGGGGCAAATTGTTTGTTACGTATTTTCATCCGTTAGCGCACGCTAACCTTGAGGATTAGCGCGCGCTAACACTCCCTAGCTATATAAACCGGGGAGTTGGACCGAGATAATCATAATTCCTCTTTTCTTCCTCTCTCATGGCGAAGGCGATTAGAGGCGTTTTCTTGGCAATTTCTTCCTCGATCATCTCATCCATCATCCTTCTTGAGTTCTTGGAGTATTATATCAACATCAACACGAATCTTTCGTCCTAATCCACAGTAAATCTCTTAGAACCCTACTTTTGGATAATTTGGGGGTTTTGGGATTTCCTTAGGTCGTTCCGTTTTGTTGGTGGATTCATGATGAATATGATTAATCTTGTTGGTATAATTAGTTTTCCTACGGATTCATGGTATATTTTCATGGTTTTGCGAAATCGAGAGGGTTTGGTTGTGGTCCGCCCTCGTTGTTATTTTTGTATGAATACACATGAATCGTAGGCGGGTTTTCGGGTGTATTCCATTTCCATAATCGTTTAGAAGTGGTTGTGATTGTACTATTCGAATCGTTAGGTTCATTCTCGTCGGTTCCTCGCGGTCGTGCTTGATTCTTCCGTTCCGTTCGTGTCGTCGTCTATTTAATCGAGGCAAGTATCCTTATGAACTTACAATCTTGACATAGTAGTTTTGTATGAGAAATTGTGTGTGCGTGTATGCTCACTACGGGTTAGATCCGACGGGGTCTCGGTAGGGCTCCACGAAGCTGTGGAACCGCGAGATTGCTTTTAACCACTGTGGGTTAGATCCGACGGGGTCTCGCGAGGATCCAAGGCCGTGGCCCGCGGTTAATTGTGGTGCATTTTTACAAATGTGGTTTGATCATTGGCATTTCCGGAAATGAGTGTTTTGGAAACTATGATTTCTTGATGGCATGCATTACTATATGTGTAAGATGTAAATTGTTCATTTGGTTACTTGTACTAGCGTAATTGCTAACCCCTCTGGGGACCCGTTTTGGGAAATTCGTTTTATGAATTTGAGTCGGGTTCATCGGGACGAGCGGGCGCTGGACCAGTACGGATGATGGTCATGCGTGATGATTGTGCATAAGTGACGTCTTAATGTCTTTTTGTCTTTTCATCTTTTGTGGCTTTTGAACTAATAGTTGTACTCGAGTACTTAAGAGTTCTTGTTCGTCCAGGATTGTATTGTTGCCTATATGTTTGTGTTGATTGATGATGTTATGTTTGGCCAGGTTGAGCGGGTGGATTATTCATTTACGTCTTTATGACATGGTGTTGGTTTGTCGTTTATGTGAGTCGATGAGTATGATCTTTGTTCGGCTGGTGGGTCCCATATAGGGATTCACGGCGTAATATACCTCGAATATCTTGAGGATGTTACGAGAAAATGGTATCGGAGCACTAGGTTTATGGATACCTAGGCTTGTCGGTTTATTGGGTCTTGTGGTGTTTTGTTATGCACATCATCGTCACGTTGCCATGATTAAGTACTACCGGTGTCCGTAAGTTTTCCTTCCTCTGTTCATTAATTCCTTGTATCGTACCCTTGATTCTCGACTTGTGATTGTTCTTTTCTTGTGCTGATCCTCGTATGGCTTTTGCTACTTATTTAACTCCGGTATGGATCTTTGGAAGAGGTCGTGGTTGCGGTCGTGGTCGTGGGCCGGCCCGGGGACGTGGGGCGGCCGGTGGGCGGCCACATCACGATCTTGAGGCCGCGTCTGGCGACCGTCATAGCCATGCTTCTTCTCGAGCGTGCGATCTTGGTATTGCGGCCGTTATGCAACAAATGGTGAACCAAATGGCGGCAATAGCTCGGGCGGTTCGACCCGGATCAGGCCCATGCTAATCGGGGCGGAGCGGATCGTTGGCTCCAAGATGTTATCAAGATACATCCTCCTCAGTTCTCGGGAGCTTCAGACCCGATTGGCTGGGAAGGGTGGATCAAGGAGATATCTAAGGTCTTCGTTGCCACTAACTGTCCCGAGGACCGTAAAGTCCCTATTGCTCAATATTTTCTCACTGGGGACGCTACGGACTGGTGGGAGGCCGTTGGGCCCAAAGACCATCTTTGCTTCGTGTTTGAGTTTCAAGAGTTGATGGAGATCGAATGCCGTGGCGATCGAGACAGGCTCGGGTACATGCTTTTATGATGCTCAACCACGGGATATCCCGTAGCTCAAGCTATTCTGATTTTAACAAGGAGTTGGGTTATGTGAAGACCCGATTTGTCGAGAGAGTGACAAGATTTTCCATTTCTCCAGACGGATGAAGTTGCCGATTCGGGACTATATGTCGGGGCTCGTATGCACTACCTTGAAAGATTACAGAGCGGGGCCCTTGCTTACGATATATGCAGTGGCGGCGAGTGAGGCGGCCGCGAGAGTAAAAAGCAGTCCGCGGGAATTTTCGGGCCACAAAGGTGGGGGTCGTGAAATTTGATCTGCTAACTTTCATTTGGTGGTGGCCCGGCTCGATCTGGGTTTCCCGTAGGCTGCCAGTGCCCCTTCTCGAGAGGTGAAATGCTTTAAGCGTGGCGGCGGGGCCACATCGGTCGTGTTTGTCGAACCCTTTGCGACGTGTAATCGGTGTGGCGGTCGGGTCACAAAGTGCTTCTGTCTTGAGAGGAGAAAATCCTTGGTGCCGAGCTTCCATTCAGCGCCTAGGGAACCAAGTGTGAATCGGGGATCGTTTGCTCCTCAATCTCGCCGAGTGCTAGTCGGGGAGAGGTCGAATCAGCCCTCTAAGGGGAGCTTCGGTGTCGGCTCGGCCCACCCACATGTCTATGAGATGCGGAGAGCCGATGATCCAGTGATTCTGAGTGGCGGCAGTACCGTTTATATTCTTTCTCATCACTGTCGGTGTGCTTTTCGATTAGGTGCTACGCATTCGTTCATATCTACGGATTGTGTGCGCCGTTTGAGTCTCGACCGTTTGACGCCTTGTGAGCCCTTCATCGTTAAGCTTCCTAGCGGCGATAGGATCGTTGGTGATCGGGAGGTTCGAGGCCCTCTGTACTTATTTGTGAGAGGACTTGGCCCTCTAACCTTATTGTTGTGAGTATCGAGGGTGAGGATTTGATTCTTGGTGATGATTGGCTCGAGCGGCATGGTGCGATCATGAACTACCGCACGAGAATCATCACTATGTTAGCGAGGACGGCACCAGAGCACTCTTTCGCGGGGCGAAAGAGGGAAACAGTCGTCATTAATGCCTTGAAGGCGATGAGTCTCTGCGAAAGGGGTGTCTGGTTATTGGTGCTATGCCTTGAAGGCGGAGGATGGTGGAGTCGAGCTTTCGTCGATTCCAATCGTTAATGAGTTTCTGATGTATTTCTGACGAGTTCTGGGATTGCCACCGGATCGTGAGGTTGAGTTTGCTATAGAGTTAGAGCCGGGCGCGGCTCTGTTCAGCGCCCTATCGCATGGCACCTTGAGAGATGTCGAGTTGAAGAAGCGATTGAGTGAGCTTCTTGAGTCGGGGTATGTTCGACCAGCGCCTCGCCTTGGGGCGCAGGTCTGTTTGTCTTGGAAGAAGGATGGCTCACTACGTTTGTGTATCGACTATCGCGAACTAAACAAGGTGACCATCAAGAACAAGTATCCTTTGCGAGAATTGATGACTTGTTCGATCGATTGCGAGGAGGCTGCGGTATTCTCGAAAATTGATTTGAAATCGGGGTACTATCGGCTCGGGTGAGAGAGTCCGATGTGCAGCGACCTTTCGGACGAGGTACGGACATTATGAGTTCGTAGTCATGCCTTTCGGGTTAACTAATGCGCCGGCGGTGTTCATGCAATTGATGAACAAAGTTTTTATCGAGTATCTGGATAAGTGCGTCGTCGTCTTTATTGACGATATTCTTATTTATTCGAGGAATGAGGAAGAGCATGCCCATCATTTGCGGATAGTATTAGACATTTTAAGGACCGAGCAACTCTATGCAAAGTTCTCGAAATGTGAGTTCTGGCTGAAGGAAGTGATGTTTTTAGGTCACGTGATTTCGGTAGGGGGTTCGTGTGGATCCGCAGAAGATTGAGGCCGTATTGGATTGGGCACCGCCCAAGAATGTGAAGGAGCTCCGTAGTTTCTTGGGTTTGGCTGGCTACTACCGTAGGTTCGTCGAGGGTTTCTCGAAACTGGCTCGGCCACTTACGCAGTTGCTCTAGAAATCCGAGAGGTTCGTCTGGAATGACGAGAGGCAGTCGAGTTTTGAGGAACTCAAGAAGCGTTTGACTTCAGCCCCAGTTTTGGCGTTGCCATGTGGCAACGAGGGTTTTGCCGTTTATAGCGATGCTTCGGGTCAGGGTCTTGGGTGCGTATTGATGCAGCACGGCAAGACCATTGCTTATGCATCGAGGCAGTTGAGGCCGTACGAGCTTAACTACCCTACTCATGATTTGGAGTTAGCGGCGATGCTTTTGCGCTAAAGATTTGGCGTCACTATCTTTTCGGCTCTGCATGTCAGATTTTTACCGATCATAAAAGTCTGAAGTACATATTTACTCAGCGAGAGTTGAATATGAGGCAGAGGAGGTGGTTAGAGTTGATTAAGGATTATGACCTCGAGATCCTTTATCATCCGGGTAAGGCGAACGTCGTGGCCGACGCCTTGAGTCGGAAACCGGTTGCGTTACGAACACTTGAGATCCTTACGTCTCAGTCTGAGCTTCGGCGGGCTTTAATCGAGTTAGATGTTGAAGTTTTGTTGCCTGGAGCCGTCGGGCAACTTCGTGCTTTAGAGATTTCGTCGTCCTTGATCGATGAAATTAAGCTGAAACAATCAGAGGATCCGATGATTACTCAAATCCGAGAGAACGTTCTTAAGGGAAAGTCTCCTGGGTTTGTGATTCACGAGGATGGTATTTTGAGATTCCAGAGTCGGCTTTGTGTGCCGAACGACTCAGAGTTGAGGCAGAGTATTTTACGGGAGGCCCATGCTACACCTTATTCCGTTCATCCTGGTTCGAGTAAGATGTACAAGGACCTGAGAAGAAATTTCTGGTGGAATGATATGAAGGATGAGGTCGCACAGTTTGTAGCGAGATGTTTGACTTGTCGGCAGGTCAAAATCGAGCATCGGCCGACCGTCAAGTTATTGCGATCACTTCCCATTCCGAATGGAAATGGGAAGATATATCGATGGATTTCGTTACGAGTTTGCCGAGATCGAGGTCGGGCATGAATATGGTATGGGTGATTGTTGATCGTCGACCAAGTCGGCACATTTTCGGGCATCAAGGACACTTGGGGCCGGAGAAGTTAGCTCGTCATCTATCGCGCAGATTGTGAGACTTCACGGTACTCAAGTCTATTGTTTTGGATCGTGACGGCCGTTTTGTATCGCACTTGGCAAAGCGGTGCATAAGGCGTTGGGTACCCGTTTACATTTGAGTACCTCTTTTCATCCCCAGTCAGATGGACAATCGGAACGCACTATCCAGACGTTCGAAGACTTGTTGCGTGCCTGTGCTCTCGATTGGAGTAGTGACTGGGAGGAACATTTGTCGCTGATCGAATTCACGTACAACAACAGTTGGCACGCGTCGATTCGGATGGCACCGTATGAAGCACTTTATGGGCGATGCCGATCACCTATTTGTTGGAATGAGGCGTCCGATTTGGTCGGGACCGAGCCGGATGTCGTTTTAGAGACGAGGCGGAAGATAGAAGTAATTCGGGAACGGATGTTGACTGCCCAGAGTCGACAGAAGTTGTATGCCGACGTCCGTTGTCGACCTTTGGAATTCGAGGTGGGAGATCACGTTTTGCTAAAGGTGTCGCCGACGAAGGGAGTTTTTCGTTTCGGGAAGAAAGGGAAGTTGAGTCCGAGATTTATCGGCCCCTTTGAGATCCTCGAGCGAGTAGGTGGGTTGGCATACCGTTTGGCGTTACCTCTGGCCTTGAGTCATGTTCATAGCGTTTTCCACGTTTCCCAGTTGAGGAAATATGTCCCGGATCCTAGTCACATCATCGATTATGGTGAGATTGATGTCGCCGAAGATGTTACTTTCGAAGAGCGTCCTTTGAAGATTTTGGAGTATCGTGAGAAACGATTGAGGCATAAGACCATACCTTTGGTCAAGGTGCAGTGGTCGAGACACGGTGTCGAGGAGGCAACTTGGGAAACCGAGGATAGCATGCGTGCTAGGTACCCCGAGTTGTTTGTTTCTTAAGTTTCGGGACGAAACTTATTTTTAGAGGGGTAGAATGTAATATCCGTATTTTTCTTTCCCTTGTAATTGTATTTCCGGTGTAATTCTCGATTGTAGTGACCCTCGTGTATCCTTCAGTGTAACTTTTCCGTCATCTTTTGATCTGATTCTCGTAATTGTTGTGCGGAACCGCCGTTTCGGGGTTGCCGTGGATTCATTCTATGCTATGATGCGTTTTGAGGTGTTCCGTTTGATGTTTCGTTCGTATTCTGGTGTAGTGGACCGTTTATGTTCTGTACCTAGCGCACGCTAATTTTTCTGCATAGCGCGCGCTAGAAGTTCCTTTGTAGCGCACGCTAAGTTTACTTCGTAGCGCGCTCTAGCGAGTGAACCCTGGGGGTGGCAGTTCAACTCCCAGGCCTCTGGACTATCGGATTAGCGCACGCTATCTTGTCTAGTGCACGCTAATGTCGGGAGACTAACGCACGTTAAGTTGTTCAGTAGCGCGCGCTAGTGTACTTGTCGATCGGGCAGTTTACTACTGAACTCAATCAGATGCTAGTTAGCGCACGCTACGCTTGTATGGTAGCGCACGCTAACGGGTCAGGTGAGTTTTGGGCAGTTGGCTACTGGACTCGGCTGATGTCCAAGTAGCGCACGCTATTGGTCGATAGCGTGCGCTACCAAGAAGTTATTAGCGCACGCTACGCCTGTATGGTAGCGCACGCTAACGGCCAGAAATCTCGCCATCGACGGGACGCAAATTGTTTGTTCTCAGATTTTCATCCCGTTAGCGCACGCTAACCTTGAGGATTAGCGCGCGCTAACACTCCCTGGCTATATAAACCAGGGAGTTGACCGAGATAATCATAATTCCTCTTTTCTTCCTCTCTCCGCGGCGAAGGCGATTCCGAGGCGTTTTCTTGGCGATTTCTTCCTCCAATCATCTCATCCATCATCCTTCTTGAGTTCTTGGAGTATTATATCAACATCAACACGAATCTTTCGTCCTAATCCACGGTAAATCTCTTAGAACCCTACTTTTGGATAATTTGGGGGTTTTGGGATTTCCTTCCGATTCGTTCCGTTTTGTTGGTGGATTCATAATGAATATGATTAATCTTGTTGGTATAATTAGTTTTCCTACGGATTCATGGTATATTTTCATGGTTTTGCGAAATCGAGAGGGTTTGGTTGTGGTCCGCCCTCGTTGTTATTTTTGTATGAATACACATGAATCGTAGGCGGGTTTTCGGGTGTATTCCATTTCCATAATCGTTTAGAAGTGGTTGTGATTGTACTATTCGAATCGTTAGGTTCATTCTCGTCGGTTCCTCGCGGTCGTGCTTGATTCTTCCGTTCCGTTCGTGTCGTCGTCTATTTAATCGAGGCAAGTATCCTTATGAACTTACAATCTTGACATAGTAGTTTTGTATGAGAAATTGTGTGTGTGTGTGTATGCTCACTACGAGTTAGATCCGACGGGGTCTCGGTAGGGCTCCACGAAGCTGTGGAACCGCGAGCTTGCTTTTAACCACTGTGGGTTAGATCCGACGGGGTCTCGGCAGGGATCCACGAAGCTGTGGGTCCGCGGTTAATTGTGGTGCATTTTTACAAATCTGGTTTGATCATTGGCATTTCCGAAAATGAGTGTTTTGGAAACTATGATTTCTTGATGGCATGCATTACTATATGTGTAAGATATAAATTGTTCATTTGGTTACTTGTACTAGCGTAATTGCTAACCCCTCTGGGGACCCGTTTTGGGGAAATTCGTTTTATGAATTTCAGGTCAGGTTCATCGGGACGAAGCTACTGGACCAAGACACGGATGATGGTCATGCGTGATGATTGTGCATAAGTGACGTCTTAATGTCTTTTTGTCTTTTCATCTTTTGTGGCTTTTGAACTAATAGTTGTACTCGAGTACTTAAGAGTTCTTGTTCGTCCGGATTGTATTGTTGCCTATATGTTTGTGTTGATTGATGATGTTATGTTTGACCGGTTGAACCGGGTGGATTATTCTGTTTTGCGTCTTTATGACATGGTGTTGGTTTGTCGTTTATGTGAGTCGATGAGTATGATGCTGTTCAGCCTGGTGGGTCCCATATAGGGATTCACGGCGCTGTAATATACCTCGAATATCTTGAGGATGTTACAATGTTGTGGGTTTACCGAGCGGAGAGAGGATTGTTGGAAAATTAGAAACTAGAGATTTCCCTGTATCATTTGGAGACAGAGAGTGGCTCTCAAATCTGATTGTGATAGATATGCAAGGAGACGACCTGATACTCAGAAATGATTGGCTTAATCGATATGGAGCTATTGTAAACTACCGAAAGAGGAATATCTCGTTGATCACTGACGATGGTTCCGAAATACTGTTTGAAGGATGGAAACCAAGAAGCTCATGAAAGATGATCAAGGCGATGAAAGCTGTTAAATTGTTGAAACAGGGCTGTACCGGATACTGGTACTACGCAATGAAGAAAGAAGACAAAATTGTGGAACTTTCATCCATTCCTATTGTGAACGAATTTCTGGATGTATTCCCCGACGAGTTACCTGGACTACCTCCACGACGGGATGTAGAATTCACCATCGAGCTGGAACCCGGAGCTACACCAATTTCTAAGGCGCCGTATCGTATGGCACCTACTGAGATGTACGAACTGAAAAACAACTGGAGGAGTTACTGGACAAAGGCTATATCCAGCCAAGCGTT
The DNA here is from genome assembly GCA_033398695.1 of Orobanche coerulescens. NCBI lineage: Eukaryota > Viridiplantae > Streptophyta > Magnoliopsida > Lamiales > Orobanchaceae > Orobanche > Orobanche coerulescens. Next base: position 377,212 of record JAWKAU010000031.1, read on the forward strand.
TCGCCTTGGGGAGTGATAAGTGTCAGTTTTGTACACTTATCCATAGTTTGTATCGATAAATATCACCCATAATTGAGCAAGTCTACTCATTTTTTGCTTTTAATTAATTAGTTTTTAATAATTTTATTTTTATCAGATGATGATGTAAATCTAGTCTTAATCAGATTGAATTACTGATTTACTCAATAAATAACATGTTTCTAAAATATTCTATTTGTTGAGTTTTTATGTATTCATGTTGTAGGGCTTTCCGAGACGAGTTCGGCAGTCTTTCCGGATTCAAAATCAGAGTTATATATCAAAAACTATCATCCGAAGAAGATTTGGGGCAAAAACGCAAAGTCTGAGAAATTCTGGGCTGAAAACATAACTCACAAAGCAACCAGTGTACAAATTTACGAAGCCATGTTATGGCCGTAACAACTGGATGTTATGGCCGTAAGACATCCTAGTTACGGCCGTAAGTCCTGAATGTTACGGTCGTAACTCTTGACAGATTGTGATCATTTCTCTAATTTTTTATACTTTTTGTGTATTATTGAGGGAATAGATGGCATTGATCCGATCTATTGTAATAATACTGGAGTTTTGGAGCTATTAGATGACTTTAGGTGTATAAATAGACCCCTTAGATCCTTCATCATTCATCATTCATCTTATAATTTTTCTACCTTTTGTAATATTTTCTTTTTGTGTGAAAAATACACTTGTGTTCTTGAGTGATTTGTGTAAGTGTGGTATAGCATATGTTGTTCAGAGAGTTTATTGCTTCTTTCTCCTTTATTTACTAAGGGAGTTAGGATGAATTCTTTCTCTTGTTCAACTAATAATGACCACTCAAGCTTGTATTATGTATATTAAACCCTTCATGGGCTAAGTTACCTTAGTTGGGATTATAAACAAGGTTAATCATGTTATTTAAGTTTGTATAAAGATCTACTGTGAATTACTTATTATTGTGTGTGATTTTTATTGTTTTAACAATCTTTATTTATTTGGCCAATAAATGACGATATTTATGGTCTTCATATGTTTTGAAAGAAAATATATTTGATTAGATCAATTGATCTTCACTCTAAGTTGTTCTAGGGGATAGAAATATATCTCTAGACCTTGGATGGTTCTTTGAGTTATTTTCATAAATTCTAATGCTATGTATTGAAGACAATCAACATAGAAATATAGTGGATTGATTCAATATATAAGGGGCATTTTATAGTTCGAAAGAGAAACCGTCTTTTTAAGGAAAATAGAATCTACACAACATAATAAGTAAATTCATCTTATGATCTCCTATACATCTTCTATAACTAATGATGAACTAAGTTTGTAATCCCAACTATTTCATTTTATCTTTAATCAATCTATTATTAGTGCAATATTTTTATTTCTTTGAATATTAGAACTATTATTGCATTTTCTTTGCAATTGTCAAACCAAACTCTTTAATTGTGTGTTTCATTCATCTTAGTATCTATAAAAATAGATTAATAGTGTATAATTCAAATTATAACCAAACTTCCTCGTGGGATCGATAAACCGGGCTCAAAAAGTCCACTTACTACTTGATACGATATCGTACACTTGCGATAGTTATACTAAGAACGTGTCAAGTTTTTGGCGCCGTTGCCGGTGGAGTATAAGTGTTATTTTTAAAATCTTATATTGTAAAATATTTTTATAGATACAAATTTCTCGACGTTGTAACTTAGTACTCAATTGTGTTTGTCCGGTCAAGTGGCGGATAACGGTACTCCGTGACTATTAAAGTCGGAATTTTCAGTTTCCCACAACAACTAATATTTGTAGATATTTTCTTCAATTATTTTAATTTTATTTTTTTATTTTTATTTTTTTATCATGGAAGAAACTTTGAATAAAATCGAAAAAAGATTTCCCTTTCTGAGCAAAAATGTCATTTTAAAGATTTATAAGACGACACTTGAAAGGATGAGGTTGCTTATGAATAAAAGCATACCTTTTGACATAAGATTCATTATTGAAGCCAAAGTAAGAATAGAAGGTGAATTCACAAAAACACCGACTAGATTTTTACCAGAGCTTGGAAAAAGTTCATATGCCAAGAAACGAAGAGCAAAGATGATAGTCGTTTGCTATAAATGTGCTAGATGGAATTGTAATTTGAAATGTCGATCTTTAGGAATTCCATCTACAAAGAGAGAAGATAAAATTCAGTTCATTAAGGATGATCTGAATAAAGAGAATTTAGATAATATCGAAATTTCTCTTGACACGCATCCTAGTGGACTCGTACATTATGAAATTCGATGTTTGTGGAATAAATTTAAACCAGAATATGAACAACGTCTTGGGAATATGACGTTAAAAGACCCTGTTTGCCAATTTGTAAGAAAATTGGATGGGAAGCTTCTCCCCGACTCATAGAAGGCGTTTAGGCCATTTATGGACGTAAAATCAGAGGGAGATGTGAGCCACAATCACAACTACTGTACATACACGTGAGTATCTTTAATTTTTGTCGTTTGGTGAGATTTTCTGAATAAAAAATGTGATACGCGATAAATGCATTCATTATTCTATTGAGTAGTTGAAGCGCAATCAACACAATTACAAACTTATTTAGCAATTTTTCCTCATTTTTCTTCTATAAATAAACCTTGTGCTTGTTTCTTTTATTCATCCCTCAAACTTGTACTTTTCTTCTTTTTCTCTCAAATAAATTTCTTTTCTAAAATGGAATCATCATCTTCCACAATAAAATTTAGCACAGTCTGCATTTTTGGTTGAGCTAGTTATGGAAAAGAGGCATGCTTTACTGAAGCAGCCCACAACATGGGTCGTACCTTAGGAGAAAAATGCATTCATGTAGTTTACGGAGGAGGAAGTCTAGGATTAATGGGACGAGCTGCTGCTTCTGCATATATGGAAGGAGTAAGAGTGTTGGGAATAATTCCAAAACCTCTGGCCGAAAGTAAAATCACCGGGGCAACTATTGGAGATGAGTTTAGATCTGTAAATATGCAAGATCGCATAACTCACATGATAAATAATTTTGGCGCCTTTATCACCCTTCCCGATGGTTTTGGCACTCTTGAGGAACTTTTTCATGTGGTTACCAGAGCCCAGCTAAATGTTCATCAAAAACCAATAGGTTTGCTTAATGTCAATGATTTCTTTGATGGTTTAGTGTCTTTCATCGACTACTCTGCTGAAAAGGGTTTTATTTCCGAGCGTGCTAAACGAATCATAGTCGTTGCAACAACACCAGAAGAACTAATCAAAAAACTCAATGAATTCGTTCCTCAACCAGATCCAGCTCTAACTAAAATTGTCTGGATGGAAGATTTTACCGTGAGAAAACGAAAAGTGGATTCATTCCTCTCCCTTTGATAACCCATGTCGGACCTCTTATATTTTTACTTTCTGTTGTGTGTAAAAATCGTGCTAAATGATGGCAGCTTACAGAGTTTCTTCTTGATCTCTTGACGCGCATCTATTCGCGATTTATGTATTGTTATTTAATTGTTGTAATTTTTATTGTGTGTTTTTTTTTATAAAAGCATTGATGGCAGCGTAAGGCGACTCTTCGGACTTTCTTGAAGCGCATCTTAAAAATTGTGTTATACTTCCGAGTATATTTTATTTTCTTTTGTTGTGTGCCTCGTATATTTATTCTCTTGCAGATTCTAAAAGGCGTTAGCTCAAGCATCAACTTTTATAACAGGGAGTATTCTGTTTTTCTCCTTGCTTTTTATTTTATTTTTTTATTATTTTTTTAAAACTGAGGACAGTTTTATTTTCATGTTTGGGGGTGATATGTTTTAATTATTTTGGTGTGTTAGTATTTTGGTGTGTTTTTGATTATTTTGGTTATTTGCCTTAAATTATATATATATATATATATATATATATTATTTTGATTTGTGAGATTTCTAGATCTGGCCATAACACCAATAAGTTAGCTATATACAAGCTTCTAAAATCGTTTTAACCGGTAAAAAATTGTATATTCCAAAATTTTTGAGCCTTAATCTCTCTTTCCAAGCCTTGTAGTTATCATATAAAATCGAGTCATTCGTTACCTTGAGAACAGAAGAATCAGTCGGTTGATGAAAAAATAGAACTGAAATTTACTTAATTTGTGGAGTTTTTGATTTTTCATGCTTAACAAAGAAATGATTTTATGCAAAAATTCTATTCCCTAAAAAAAGGAGTCATTGGTGAAAAGACCTACACGTTAGCAAATAACGGTGTGAAAGCTGTAATATCCACGTTTTCTATTTTTAGTAATTTCTATTTTTGGTGTATATTCGTTTCGGACAACTCGCTTGGCACTGTTTTGGAATTCTGAATCTATTTTGTTCTTGGAGTTTCTCCATTTGGACGAGTCTCGATGATGTTTTTACGTAATTTCATCTTGAGTTATATTTTGTCGCATGTGTATTCGATTCTCGTTAAACTCGTTCGATTTCGTCATTTTCCTACTTCTATGAGTTCGTATGGTTGAGTAGAGCATGTTGTGAGTTTCGGATTGTTAATCCGACGTTGTATCGTGATTTTCGGATGTTTGGGCCGTTTTTGTAATTTCCTATAAGTTTAGGGAATTTGTTCCTTGTTCGGTTTTGATTGTGTACCTCGGACCGTTTTGGGTTACTGGTTATTGTTTCTCGTTGTGTGTATTTTCCTCGGACGGTTGGATCGGCATATCGTGTTTTGGTGATCGTCTTTTTCGTTTTTGGTAGCGTTGTTTTCTGTCCAGAATGCTGTCTGTCAGGACCTGTGCAAAACGGCGCAAGACCCGCGGCATTTTGCGCCGTGTCGCACAGGGGGTCGATCACTGTCCGAGAAACGGCGCAAGACCCACGGCATTCTGCGCCGGGTCTGTGCGCCGTGTTGCCCAGTGGTGCCCGCTGCCTTGCGAAACGGCGCAAGACCCGCGGCATTTTGCGCCGTGTCGCACAGGGGTCGCCTCACGACCCGGCAATACTGGCCCGAACACGGCGCTATTTGGACCGTTTGTTGCGCCGTGTTCTGTCCAGTATATAAAGGACAGACGGGTGTTTTAACCCCATTTCTCCTTTCTCTTCCGTCTCTCCACTGCCTCATCGCGTTTTTGGACGATTTCAACCGGATATTGCATTCTAGCATCTTATAACTCGGATTTGGACATTCTAACACGAATCAATCATCTTCCTTCCACTATTCCATCGTTGAATTGAGGTAATTGGTCATTATACCTAATTTTAGGGTTCTTGGCTATAATTCATTTTTCCTTTCGTTTTTGCTTCGATTGATGATGAATATTAGTTGGGTAATCATGGTGTTATGTTTTCCTAGAACTTTAGCGGATAAATTCCAAGTTTTTCCCCTTCGTTGATCGAATTTGAACTTTATGCCTCAATAGTGTTCGGCGGATTGTCCTTTAGGATAGAACGTCGATTAATTCGTGATTTCTCAGTGGAATTGTAGTTGATTAAGTCTCTATTGTTGTTAGGACCAGATTTGTGAAGATTGTTCGGACCGAAACCTTTCCTTTCGCCGTTTTCTTCGCGTCGTGTCATCCAAGGCAAGTACATGTATTACATTCCGTTATGTGCGTATGATTTTGATGCGAATGATGTAAATGGTATTATTGAACGAATGTGATTGTTTCTCTTCCACCTGGGGATGGCATGTGTCCTCTGGGGGCCGATACTAATGGGTACGGCCACGGAAGTGGATTTGGGTGCGTGCGTTGATACACTGTTTTGGTGTAAATGTGATATTCCGGAATATTGATTTTCAAAATGATTTTTCTAACAATTTATTTGCGTTGAATCGTGTATGTATATAATGTTGTGTAATTGTGTACTTGCACTAGCTATTCAAATGCTAACCTCTTAAATGGGGGAAATGCGTCTTATGCATTTCAGGTACCGGGAGAGATGAGGAGCAGGCACGGGACATGCACGCAAAGGATGGGCTGGCTTGATGATAGTGGCTCGAGTCTGTATTTTTTTTTATGTTTCGTCATTGCATTTGTCGAGTATTGGAGTTAAACTGTTTACTTCTGAACTTGGTTTAAGTCCCCTGCGTGGGCAATGAATTGATATTTACATTATGTTTCATGTACTCCGTTGAAATGTTTTGGCCGAGGCCACGACCTTATTTACTTTTGAGTGCATCTTTTAGGGTTTTCATTGTGGTTATGTGTCATGTGTTAGCCTCGTATACCTCACGAGGGTTCTACGGCGTGTAATGTCCCATTTGTGAATTGGGGTGTTACATTTATGGTTTCAGAGCTTAGGTTTTGAATACCTAGGCTGTCGGTTAATTTTTGGGTCTGTTAGTGGCGTCATTAGAGTCAGTCGTTGAGCCTAATATCATCATGCTACCGTCTTTTCGTGCGACCCGTGGCTGTAAGTCTCCTCAAACTCTTATATTTCTGTATTCGTTTTCTTGCGTTGTTCGGAATTGAGAATTATGATACCAACCTTGTAAATTGTGAATCTTTCTGATCTTGTTCTTTTCGTATTTTCTTCAGTATGTTGAGAGGTCGTGGTAGACCAGCTAGGGGACGCGGCCGAGGCCGTGGTCGGGGTGCTGATAATGAAGAGGGCTCACTTTCTCAGTCCTCTGCAGACTCAGACTCTCACTCAGTGCCGTCGGGTAATAATGCCGACCAGAGCTCTTGCCGTACTTGCTGATTAGTAGCCCAACTTGCTCGAATAGCTCGGGGTGGATGCGTGAATCCGCCCCCGTCACATGAAGAGGATGCTGTTAAGTGGCTTAAGACAGTGACTAATATTCACCCTCCTCGTTTCTATGGATCTTCTGACTCCCTCGGTTGGGAGAATTGGCTCTTTCAGTTGTCCAGTCCTTTGATGCCGTAGCTTGTCCGAAGACGAGGAGGTACATATTGCCCAGTACCTCCCGGATAAGGAAGGCTGGAATGGTGGGAGGCCGTTGCGCCCGAGAGATCGTCGGGCCACTTGGGAGGAGTTCGGGGCTGCTATGGAAGCGAGAATATTGTCCACCGCCGATTAAGGAGCGCGAGTGTGGAGTTCTTCACCGCTACACCTCGGGATGTGCCGATTTCTCGTGCCATTATTTCCTACAATCAGCGGTTGGGTTTTGTGAAAGATCGGGTGAGGACGGAGGCCGATAAAATCCGTTACTTCAATATGCGCATGAAGCCGCATATCGGGCGAGTATGGCACCGCTCATGTGTGCCACTTTGCAGAATACCGGGATCGCGCTCGCGATCGAGATGGTTGTCCCGGAATCGAGTCGGTTTCGGAAGCTAAGAAGCGAAGACCACCGCGGGTTCTCGGCCGGTAAAGGTGGTCGATTTTCGAGGTCTCGTTCTGCTCCTACACAGGAAGAGGCCGTTTCATCGGGCCGATGGATCTCGGGGTAAGATTGATCCGATCTGTGGCACCTGGCGGGAGAGTTTGTTTTAATTGCAGTCAGCCCGAGCACATTATGAAGGATTGCCCATTTCCGTTAGTTGCTTGTTTTACTTGCGAACAGACCGGGCATCGGGCAGCCCATTGTGAGAGGGCCACCAGGGACGTTAGAGTTCCGACTACCACCGCCGATCAGAGGGATCACAGCACTCCAGCTACTCATGTTCCGCAGAGTTCGGGCCGTGGTAGGGGTCGGGGTCAGACGGATCGCCGTACAGCATCGAGTTCGGGTTCAGTTCACCCCCGATTGTATCAGATGAGGCGTACAGAGGAGACAGACATTCCAGTGGCGTCAGGTACCACTCAGATCCTTACTCATCCAGTTTCAGTGCTTTTTGATTCGGGTGCTACCCATTCCTTTATTGCTTTGGATTGTGTGAGTCATATTGGTTTTGATTGCTTGTTTGAGTGTGAGCCGTTTGTAGTGGGTACACCCAGCGGGGATCGTATGGTTGGGGACCGGGAAGTTAGGGATTTCCCAGTGAGGATCGGGAGCCGGGATTGGCCCTCGAATCTCATTGTTATAGACGTTAAGGGTGAGGATTTGATCCTCAGGGACGATTGGTTGGATGGACACGGTGCTATCATGAACTATCGGACTCGTACCATCTCGATAGTTGCCGAGGACGGCACCGAGCATACTCTCGTCGGTTGTAAGCCGGGTAAATCGGGGAGTGTGATTAGCGCCTTAAAGGCGATGAAACTTCTGAACCAGGGTTGTGTCGGCTACTGGTGTTTCGCCCTGCAGGCGGAAGGTGGTGGGGTTGACATATCGTCGATTCCAGTTGTTAGCGAGTATCCCGACGTATTTCTGGATGACTTGCCGGGATTACCACCACATCGAGAGGTGGAGTTTCATATTGATCTTGAGCTGAATGCGGCCCCTATTTCTCGAGCACCGTACCGTATGGCACCGTCGGAGATGCTAGAGTTGAAGAATCAGTTAGGAGATTTTTTAGATAAAGGGTATATTCGACCGAGCGCATCGCCTTGGGGTGCGCTTGTACTTTTTGTTAAGAAGAAGGATGGATCGCTTCGTTTATGCATCGATTATCGAGAATTAAACAAGTTGACCATCAAAAATAAATACCCTTTGCCCCGGATTGACGACTTGTTTGATCAGCTTCAGGGGGCGACAGTCTTTTCGAAGATTAACTTGCGATCGGGCTACTACAAGTTGAGGATTCGGGACAGTGATATACCGAAAGCTGCCTTTCGGACGAGATATGGCCATTACGAGTTTGTGGTTATGCCTTTCGGGCTAACCAATGCCCCAGCAGTGTTCATGCAGTTGATGAACAAAGTTTTTATTGAGTATCTAGACAAATTCGTAGTCGTCTTTATCGATGACATTCTTATATATTCACGGAGTCGGGAGGAGCACACCTTGCATCTCCGGATTGTATTAGACATTTTGAGAGCTAAGCAGTTGTATGCGAAGTTCTCTAAGTGTGAGTTTTGGCTCGAGGAAGTGATGTTCCTCGGGCATGTGATTTCAGCAGAGGGAGTTCGGGTAGATCCGCAGAAGATAGAGGCGGTGATGGCTTGGGAGCCGCCTAAGAATGTGAAGGAGGTGAGGAGTTTTCTGGGTCTCGCCGGTTATTACCGTAGATTTGTTGAGGGGTTTTCTAAGATCGCTAAACCGCTCACTCAGTTGCTCCAGAAGACTCAGAAATTCGAGTGGACCGCAGACAGATAGGGTAGTTTTGACGAGTTGAAGAGACGATTAACTACCGCACCCGTGTTAGCGTTGCCTCAGGGGAACGAAGATTTTGTGGTATATAGTGATGCTTCGGGCCTCGGGCTCGGATGTGTTTTGATGCAGATAGATAGAGTCATTGCTTATGCATCCCGCCAGTTGAAACCTTACGAGGTGAATTATCCCACGCACGATTTGGAGTTAGCTGCGGTCATTTTCGCCTTAAAGATCTGGAGGCATTATCTTTATGGGTCGTCTTGTAAGATTTTTACGGATCATAAGAGCTTGAAGTATATCTTCAGTCAGAAAGAATTGAATATGAGACAGCGTAGGTGGTTGGAACTAATTAAAGATTACGACCTCGAGATACTTTACCATCCGGGTAAGGCTAACGTAGTGGCCGATGCGTTGAGCCGAAAGCCGATGGCGTTGCAGATGTTAGAGGTACTTACTGTAATATCCGGATTTATTACGGTGTATTTCATCTGTATTCAAACCCTGTATTATTCGGATTTGTGGTTTTGATTATTGGAGTATGATATTTCTTGCATTGATATCTTTGTACATAAGTATAACAACATGCAAAATTTCTCATGCAAACTCGTGATAGCGCACGCTAAGAATGTAGCTTAACGCGCGCTATCAGGCTACTACTAGCGCACGCTATGCATGTAGGAGTTGCGTGCGCTAAGAACTCAATTATTGAGCGGGACGGCTAGCACATGCGCCAGCCGGGACATGGGTCCGGATAAGATTCCCGCGGATGAACCTGGATAGTTCTGAAGTCAACTCTTATTAGCGCGCGCTAAGGAAAGCTGAGTAGTGTGCGCTAACTTGTTAAAATGCAGAATATTATAAATGGGACAACAACCCATTTTGGCTTACATTTCATTCGTCCATTCTTCATTCTTGAGAGGCCAGAGAGCTGTAATAATCCTTCTACACACTTAGAACACATCTTGTTGGTCTTTGTATATTGGTTATCACTTGGGAGTAATCATTGAAGTGGAATAGCACCTTGGAGTGGCATACAACCAACTGGAGTCGGATTCTACCTTACGGTTTAGTGATTTTCGTCATATTAAGGTATGTTCAACCTATCTACAGACTTAGAGTTGGATTCTAAAGAATTAGATGATCATGTTATCAAGATATTGATTTTTCATTAGTGAATTATTCAACATGCATCATGTTTGGAAATATAGAGATGGTTATGCCTCAAGTACTTTGATTATGAACATCATGATTCGAATCTTATTACATTGAACAAGTAAAGGAAGCTTCTATCATTGGTAATCCGAATCTAATAGATGACTTCATAGCAGTCATGGACTTGACATTAACACCATTATTGTTAGATGAATCTAAAGGATTGATCATGGAAGGATTTATCTAGTATAGATGGAATGTTAAACAACTTCAGCATGATAATTTTGATTGATATAAAGGTGTCGATATCAACTGTTAAGCCTTTCGAATTGTCGTATGAAGATTTGTAGTCGAAATGGAATATGGTTTTATAATGGTATACATATCCCTGAATCCGAAGTTGTTGTTATCCGTAAAATCATTCATAAGCGTATGAACATGATATTCATGGAGGTAACATGAATTATCACGGAAGATTTCATTGTTTTGATCATGATGAGAACAGTTTCGCCCGTGATGGAACGCCATGCATGAATAACGCACGCTAAGCTATGAAGATTAACGTGCGCTATCGAGCACGAGTTAGCGTACGCTACGTTTGGTACGTAACGTACTCTAGGCCATCAGACGAGTCGATCGGCGATCGGTGAAATCTTGACCATGCATAGTTAGCGTCGCTAGGCTTTGTTGTTTGCGTGCGCTATCGGCGAGACTTAACGCACGCTACGTGAGTACTTAGCGTGCGCTAAGCGATTCGACGATTACATTTTATGAATTTTTGGCCGTAAATCGAATAGTTAAACATTCGTACGACGTGAGATAAATCCTATATCATTTCTTTTGTTAAGGTTTGATCTTGTTACGTGATTGATTGAGGAGGACGACCTTCGAGTGTTCGTTTTCGTGGAAGTATTGTTCTTGTCTTCAAATCGAGGCAAGTACCTTAATTGTTTTATGTATTGATGTTATACATATTGTCGTGCATGTATGTCATTGTTGTATGTCCACCTCGTGTTGGTCCGACGGGATCATCGGGGGATCTATGCTAGCGTGTGATGGATCATCGGACGGGTTTTTCCACCACGGGTTGGTCTGACAGGATCATCGTGGGTTCTAGGCAGTGAACGCTGGATCGACGGAATTACCATGTGTATGTTATGATATCGTGTTGTGATTATCAGTTGTGTATGTCATTTATGAGTTTCTCGTATGAGAAGACTCGTTGGTATTTTTGTCGTTTACGTTATTATTCTTCATGAGATATGAATAATATGTTGTGGTACTTGTACTAGCATCGTTGTGCTAACCCCTTCGGGGGTGAACATTTTGTTTATGTTCAGGATCCAGGAGAGCGGGAAAACAACCACTGGAGCTGCATGACGACGAGGGTGCAGAGTGATATTCCGGCCGGGTTTATTTATCTGTTGTTTATTGGTTATTTCAATAAGTACTCGAGTACGAAGTCATTTATGATGAATTTGAATTTGGTGATGTATTATTAAGTCCCTATTGAACAATTGTACTTTCAGTATTTGGTCAGAACTGTTGTATCTTAATTCCGATATTTCCATTCGTAGTATTTCTTAATGTCTGTTCAATTCTTCAGCCTTGTAAATCCTTATGTAAAGGATTTACGGCGTTGTAATATTCCTGAATATATCGGGAGTGTTACACTTACACCACAGAGTAGGATCCAGCGGGATTATATCTGTCAGAATATCGAGGTTTGGGTTCAGAGAATTCAGGGTCAGTTATGTGCGTTAGAGATCACTTCGTCCTTGACTGATGATATCAAGGCGAAGCAGTATGATGATCCGTTTTTGGTCCAGTTGAGGGAGGATGTGAGGAAGGGGAAAGCCCCCGGATTTGTGGTTCACGATGATGGAGTTTTGAGATTTCGCGGCGGTATGTGTACAGTGTTGTTGGTGAGACGAGAAGATCTTGAGTGAAGCTCATACCACACCTTACTCCATACATCCGTACGAGTAAAATGTACAAGGATGTGAGGAGCAACTCTTTGGTGGAGTAATTTGAAGACAGGACGTTAGCGAGTTTGTGTCGAGTGTTTGACTGTCGGCGAGTTAAGATCGAGCATCAGTGACCCGCGGGGCTTTTACGACCACTTCCTATCCCGGAGTGGAAATGGGAGGATATTTCTATGTATTTCATTACCGGTATGCCTAAGACTCGGACTGGGATGAACATGATTTGGGTCATTGTCGATCGACTAACCAAATCGGCTCATTTTTTGGGTATTAAGGACACTTGGGGGCCAGAGAGACTTGCACGAGTGTTTATTGCGGAGATCGTGAGGTTACATGGGACCCCTAAGAGTATTGTTTCGGATCGTGATGGCCGATTCATATCACATTTTTGGCAGGCCGTTCATAGAGCTTTGGGAACCGAGCTGAGACTTAGTACATCCTACCACCCTCAGACAGACGGACAGTCTGAGCGGACGATACAGACGCTAGAGGATATGTTGCGAGCCTGTGCTTTAAATTGGAAGGATGATTGGGAGTCGCACTTGCCATTGATCGAGTTCACGTACAACAATAGTTGGCACGCCTCGATCAAAATGGCACCATTCGAGGCATTGTATGGGAGGAGGTGCAGATCGCCGTTGTGTTGGGATGATGCGTCCGAGCTGATTGGTACCGAGCCTGATATGGTAGTTGAGACGAGAGAGAAGATTGCTCTGATTCGCGATAGGTTGGTGACGGCCCAGAGCCGACAGAAGTCTTATGCCGATACACGTCGCCGGCCATTGGAGTTTGAGGTAGGAGACCATGTGTTGCTTAAGGTGTTGCCGACACGGGGAGTTTACCGCTTCGGTCGGAAGGGTAAACTTAGTCCGAGATTTATTGGACCGTTCAAGATTCTAGAGAGAGTTGGAGAGCTTGCATATCGGTTAGGTTTGCCGTCGTCCCTGGGCCACGTGCATAACGTATTTCATGTTTCCCAGCTTAGGAAGTACGTACCGGACCCTAGCCATATTATTGACTTTGGATAGATCGAGTTGGGGCCCGAAATTACCTTCGAGGAGAGGCTGATTCAGATCTTAGAGCGTCGGGTGAAGCAACTCAGGCACAAGACCATTCCTTTGGTTAAAGTGCAGTGGTCGAGGCATGGATCCGAGGAAGCCACGTGGGAAACGGAGGAGAGTCTGAGGTCGAGATACCCCGAGTTATTCGTGTTGTAAGTTTCGGGACGAAACTTATTTTTAGGGGGAGATAATGTAATATCCGCGTTTTCTATATTTAGTAATTTCTATTTTGGTGTATATTCATTTCGAACAACTCGCTTGGCACTGTTTTGGAATTCTGAATCTATTTTGTTCTTGGAGTTTCTCCATTTGGACGAGTCTCGATGATGTTTTTACGTAATTTCATCTTGAGTTATATTTTGTCGCATGTGTATTCGATTCTCGTTAAACTCGTTCGATTTCGTCATTTTCCTATTTCTATGAGTTCGTATGGTTGAGTAGAGCATGTTGTGAGTTTCGGATTGTTAATCCGACGTTGTATCGTGATTTTCGGATGTTTGGGCCGTTTTTGTAATTTCCTAAGTTTAGGGAATTTGTTCCTTGTTCGGTTTTGATTGTGTACCTCGGACCGTTTTGGGTTACTGGTTATTGTTTCTCGTTGTGTGTATTTTCCTCGGACGGTTGGGTCGGCATATCGTGTTTTGGTGATCGTCTTTTTCGTTTTTGGTAGCGTTGTTTTCTGTCCAGAATGCTGTCTGTCAGGACTTGTGCAAAACGGCGCAAGACCCGCGGCATTTTGCGCCGTGTCTGTGCGTCGTGTCGCACAGGAGGTCGATCACTGTCCGAGAAACGGCGCAAGACCCGTGGCATTCTGCGCTGGGTCTGTGCGCCGTGTTGCCCAGTGGTGCCCGCTACCTTGCGAAACGGCGCAAGACCCGCGGCATTTTGCGTCGTGTCTGTACGCCGTGTCGCACAGGGGTCGCCCGCTGACCAGCAACACGGCGCTGAACACGGCGCTATTTGGACCGTTTGTTGCGTCGTGTTCTGTCCAGTATATAAAGGACAGACGGGTGTTTTAACCCCATGTCTCCTTTCTCTTCCGTCTCTCCACTCCCTCATCGCGTTTTTGGGAGATTTCAACCGGATATTGCATTCTAGCATCTTATAACTCGGATTTGGACATTCTAACACGAATCAATCATCTTCCTTCCACCATTCCATCGTTGAATTGAGGTAATTGGTCATTATACCTAATTTTAGGGTTCTTGGCTATAATTCATTTTTCCTTTCGTTTTTGCTTCGATTGATGATGAATATTAGTTGGGTAATCATGGTGTTATGTTTTCCTAGAACTTTAGCGGATAAATTCCAAGTTTTTCCCCTTTGTTGATCAAATTTGAACTTTATGCCTCAATAGTGTTCGGCGGATTGTCCCTTAGGATAGAACGTCGATTAATTCGTGATTTCTCAGTGGAATTGTAGTTGATTAAGTCTCTATTGTTGTTAGGACCAGATTTGTGAAGATTGTTCGGACCGAAACCTTTCCTTTCGCCGTTTTCTTCGCGTCGTGTCATCCAAGGCAAGTACATGTATTACATTCCGTTATGTGCGTATGATTTTGAAGCGAATGATGTAAATGGTATTATTGAACGAATGTGATTGTTTCTCTTCCACCTGGGGATGGCATGTGGCCTCTGGGGGCCGATACTAATGGGTACGGCCACGGAAGTGGACTTGGGTGCGTGCGTTGATGTTCTTCTACCTGGGGACAGTTCGACGGGACCTCTGGGGGCCGATACTAATGGGTACGGCCGCGGAAGTGGTTTCTCACCTGGGGACGGTCCGACGGGACCTTTGAGGGCCGATACTAATGGGTACGGGCGCGAGTTACCAAGTGTGGATAATTGTGATGTGGAAAACTTGTTGATATACTGTTTTGGTGTAAATGTGATATTCCGGAATATTGATTTTCAAAATGATTTTTCTAACGATTTGTTTGCGTTGAATCGTGTATGTATATAATGTTGTGTAATTGTATACTTGCACTACCTATTCAAATGCTAACCCCTTAAATGGTGGAAATGCGTCTTATGCATTTCGGGTACCGGGAGAGCTGAGGAGCAGGCACGAGACATGCACGCAAAGGATGGGCTGGCTTGATGATAGTGGCTCGAGTCTGTATTTTTTTTTTATGTTTTGTCATTGCATTTGTCGAGTATTGGAGTTAAACAGTTTACTTCTGAACTTGGTTTAAGTCCCCTGCGTGGGCAATGAATTGATATTTACATAATGTTTCATGTACTCCGTTGAAATGTTTTGGCCGAGGCCACGGCCTTATTTACTTTTGAGTGCATCTTTTGGGGTTTTCATTGTGGTTATGTGTCATGTGTTAGCCTGGTAGACCTCACGAGGGTTCTACGGCATGTAATGTCCCATTTGTGAATTGGGGTGTTACAAAAGCTATCACCTAAAAAAAATGACGAAAAGGAGAAGTGTTGAGCAGCAATAGCTGCCTAATTTTGGGGGTCTTAAAATTTTGCGAAAAATAAAGGACTAACCATTGTTGGTGCGTAGCTGCCGTCTCACAGAAAAATTGGTGAAAAGAGCTACACGTTAGCAAATAACGGTGTGAAAGCTATCACCTTTTATAAAAAAAAAAAAGAGAGATAGAAATTGTGTTAGTTAAAAGAGCTACACGTTAGCAAATAACGGTGTGAAAGCTATCACTAAAAGGTATGTAGTTTATGAGCAGATCTGAATTAATTAGCGGCTGAATTTCAATACACTCAATTTCGTGAAAAATCACAATATTTGATGACGCCAATGAAATTCTTCTTCATATTGAGTCGAAAAATAAACGAGTGATCGAGAGCAACCATTAAAGGGAGTCGTGTGTATCACGAGTGGGAAAGAAATAATCAGCCTTTTGGGGGGAAACCTTGCATTTTGGAATTACAAAATAAAACTGTGTTTTAACTTCAAAATCATTAGTAGATTTGTTTTGAATCTTAATTCATTTTTATCTACTGTATAAAGCTGGTTGTTGTGTATTAATGGCATTTTGATCTCCTTTTCTCTTTTTATATTTTAATTTATGTGTGTATTAATTTTCTTATTTTTGTCTTTATTTTTTTTGGAGCGTGAATAATAAAGAATCTTGCTCGGGACTAGCAAGAATTTAAGTTTGGGGGTGTGATAAGTATCAGTTTTATACACTTATCCATGGTTTGTATCGATAAATATCACCCATAATTGAGCAAGTCTACTCGTTTTTTGCTTTTAATTAATTAGTTTTTAATAATTTTATTTTTATCAGATGATGATGTAAATCTAGTCTTAATCGGATTGAATTACTGATTTACTCAATAAATAACATGTTTATAAAATATTCTCTTTGTTGAGTTTTTCTGTATTCATGTTGTAGGGCTTTCCGATACGAGTTTGGCAGTCTTTCCGGATTCAAAATCAGAGTTATATATCAAAAATTATCATCCGAAGAAGATTTGGGGCAAAAACGCAAAGTCTGAGAAATTCTGGGTTGAAAACGTAACTCACAAAGCAACCAGTGTACAAATTTACGAAGCCATGTTACGGCCGTAACCACTGAATGTTACGGCCGTAAGACATCCTAGTTACGGCCGTAACTCCTGAATGTTACGGCCGTAACTCTTGACAGATTGTGATCATTTGTCTAATTTTTTTATACTTTTTGTGTATTATTGAGGGGATGACTGGCATTGATCCGATCTATTGTAATAATGCTGGAGTTTTGGAGCTATTAGATGACTTTAGGTGTATAAATAGACCCCTTAGATCCTTCATCATTCATCATTCATCTTATAATTTTTCCACCTCTTGTAATATTTTCTTTTTGTGTGAAGAATAAACTTGTGTTCTTGAGTGATTTGTGTAAGTGTGGTATAGCATATGTTATTCAGAGAGTTTATTGCTTCTTTCTCCTTTATTTACTAAGGGAGTTAGGATCAATTCTTTCTCTTGTTCAACTAATAATGACCACTCAAGCTTGTATTATGTATATTAAACCCTTCATGGGCTAAGTTACCTTAGTTGGGATTATAAACAAGGTTAGTCATGTTATTTAAGTTTGTATAAAGATCTATTGTGAATTACTTATTATTGTGTGTGATTTTCATTGTTTTAACAATCTTTATTTATTTGGCCAATAAATGACGATGTTTATGGTCTTCATATGTTTCGAAAGAAAATATGTTTGATTAGATCAAATGATCTTCACTCTAAGTTGTTCTAGGGGATAGAAATATACCTCTAAACCTTGGATGGTTCTTTGAGTTATTTTCATAAATCCTAATGCTATGTATTGAAGCCAATCAACATAGAAATATAGTGGATTGATTCAATATATAAGGGGCGTTTTATAGTTCGAAAGAGAAACCGACTTTTTAAGGAAAATCGAATCTACACAACATAATAAGTAAATTCATCTTATGATCTCCTATACATCTTATATAACTAATGATGAACTAAGTTTGTAATCCCAACTATTTCATTTTATCTTTAATCAATCTATTATTAGTGCAATATTTTTATTTCTTTGAATATTAGAACTATTATTGCATTTTCTTTGCAATTGTCAAACCAAACTCTTTAATTGTGTGTTTCATTCATCTTAGTATCTATAAAAATAGACTAACAGTGTATAATTCAAAGTATAACCAAACTTCCTCGTGGGATCAATAAATCAGACTCAAAAAGTCCACTTACTACTTGATACGATATCGTGTACTTGCGATAGTTACACTAAGAACGTGTCAGGGAGCACCAGTTCTTTTTGTCCGGAAGAAGGATGGATCGCTTCGACTGTGTATTGACTATCGAGAGCTGAACAAGATGACGATTAAGAACAAGTATCCGTTGCGACGGA
Source organism: Orobanche coerulescens (assembly GCA_033398695.1). Classification (NCBI taxonomy): domain Eukaryota; kingdom Viridiplantae; phylum Streptophyta; class Magnoliopsida; order Lamiales; family Orobanchaceae; genus Orobanche; species Orobanche coerulescens. The sequence continues at coordinate 395,379 of JAWKAU010000031.1, forward strand.
TTGATGATTTGTTTGACCAGTTACAAGGAGCAACGGTGTTTTCTAAAATCGATCCGAGATCAGGATATCATCACCTGAGGATTAAGGAATCTGATGTTCCGAAATCAGCGTTCAGAACTCGCTACAGACACTATGAGTTTGTAGTGATGCCGTTTGGTCTCACTAATGCACCTTCTGTATTCATGCAATTGATGAACCGAGTGTTCATCGAATATTTGGATAAATTTGTGGTTGTGTTCATTGATGACATTCTGGTGTATTCTAAGATCCCGAAAGAGCATGCACTGCATTTACGGATTGTGTTAGACCTGTTGAGGAATGAACAATTGTACGCCAAACTTTCTAAGTGTGGATTCTGGCTAAAGAAAGTAATGTTCCTCGGCCATGTGGTATCAGCTGAAGGAGTCCGAGTAGATCCTCAGAAGATCGAAGCAGTTATGGATTGGAAGCCTCCAAAGAACGTGAAAGAAGTCCGGAGTTTCTTAGGACTTGCTGGATATTATCGTCGGTTCATGGAAGGGTTTTCCAAAATTACCCGCCCACTTATTCGACTACTGCAGAAAACTCAAAAGTTTTAGTGGAATGAGTTGTGCCAGAATAGCTTTGATGAATTGAAGAAGAGATTGATGACGGCACCGATTTTAGCACTCCCATGGGGAACTGGAGGATTTATAGTTTACAGTGATGCTTCGAACCAAGGACTCGAATGCATATTGATGCAGAATAATGACGTGATTGCTTATGCCTCACGCCAGCTGAAACCTTATGAAGTGAATTACCCAAAGCATAATTTGGAGTTAGCAGTAGTAGTTTTTGCTTTGAAAATCTGGAGACATTATCTGTACGGGACTCATTGTCAGATCTTTACAGATCACAAGAGTCTCAAATACATCTTCAGTCAGAAAGAGTTGAACATGCGGCAAAGAAGATGGCTGGAACTTATTAAGGACTATGACTTGGAGATTCTTTATCATCCAGGCAAAGCAAATGTAGTGGCCGATGCACTTAGCCACAAGCCTGTTTCTATTCAGATGCTGGAGACTCTGACCTCCCAGCTCATCATTCAACGAGAGATGATTCGAGAAGGAATAGAAGTATGGTTACAAAGAGTCCAAGGACAACTGTGCGTGATGGAAATAACTTCATCGTTAACCGAAGAGATCAAATATAAGCAAGCAGATGATCCTTTGATGATTCAGTTACGTGATGAAGTGATCAAGGGAAAGGCCCATGGATTCGTAATTTATGATGATGGAGTTTTGAGATTTTAGAACCGACTTTGCGTTCCCGATGTCGATGTTCTCAAACAGACGATTATGAAGGAAGCTCACAGCACGCCCTATTCTATCCACCCGGGCACTAGTAAGATGTATAAGGACTTGAAGCAGAACTTTTGGTGGGGCAACATGAAGAAAGATGTATCGGATTATGTTTCGAAATGCTTGACTTGTCGGTAGGTTAAGATCGAGCATCAATGACCTACCGGAATGCTGAAGCCGCTCCCGATTCCTGAATGGAAGTGGGAGGACATATCAATGGACTTTATCACTAGTATGCCGAGAACCAAGTCAGGAATGAACATGATTTGGGTGATAGTTGATCGTTTAACCAAATCAGCTCATTTTCTAGGCATCAAGGACATGTGGGGACCAGAGAGGATGGCACGAGTATTTATTTCAGAGATAGTCCGATTGCATGGTACACCGAAGACCATTATTTCTGACCGAGACGGTCGTTTTGTGTCTCATTTTTGGAAAGCAGTTCATAAATCCTTGGGGACCGAATTGAATTTCAGCACAGCTTATCACCCGCAGACAGATGGACAATCCGAGAGGACTATTCAAACAGTGGAAGATATGCTAAGGGCTTGTTCCTTAGATTGGTCAACTGACTGGGAAGTTCATCTACCGTTGATTGAATTTACCTACAAAATAGTTGGCATGCTTCTATTAAGATGGCACCGTTTGAGACATTATACGGGAGAAGATGCAGATCGCCCCTATGTTGGGATGATTCATCAGATTTGATCGGAACGGAACCAGAGTTGATCGTGCAAACTCGAAAGAAGATAGCTTTGATTCACAAAAGGCTGTTGACTGCCCAGAGTAGACAGAAATCTTAGGCAGATGTACGCCGTCATCTATTAGAGTTCAGTATTGAAGATCACGTACTTTTAAAGGTTTCTCCTACTCGGGGAATCTTTCGTTTTGGAAGGAAGGGAAAGTTGAGTCCTAGGTATATCGGACCGTTCGAAATTCTTGAGAGAGTTGGGGAATTGGCATACAGATTGGCATTACCGCCATCATTGAGCCATGTTCACAACGTGTTCCATGTATCCCAGTTACGGAGGTATATACAAGATCCTAGTCATGTCAATGATTTCGGCGAGATCGAAGTCGCTCAGGATCGCACGTTTGAAGAGAGACCGATCAGGATACTCGAGAGCCGAGTTAAGCAATTAAGAAACAAACCGATCTCATTGGTCAAGGTCCAGTGGTCACGCCACAGAGTGGAATAAGCCACTTGGGAAACGGAAGATAGCATGAAGTCCAGATATCCAGAGTTATTTTCGTCTTGAGTTTCGGGACGAAACTCCTTTTTAGTAGGAGAGTATGTAATATCTGGATTTATTATTATGTATTTCATCTGTTTTGAACCCTGTATTATTCAGAATTGTGATATCGATAATTGAAGTATGATATTCTCGTATTTGAACCATTGTACATGAGTATGACAACATGTAAATTTTTCCATGCAAATACGTGATAACGTACGCTAACAAGGATAGCTTAACGTATGTTATCTGTTAAAATTAGCGTACGCTACGAACGTAGCGTAGCGTGCGTTAACCAGTCAATTATTGAGCCGGGCGGCTAGCACATGCGCCAGCCGGACGTGGGTCCGGATCAGATTCCCGCGGGCGAACCTAGATAGATTTGGAGTCAACGCTAGTTAGTGTGCGCTAAGGATATTGCGATAGCGTGCGCTAAACAACGTAAGTATAGAAATTTTATAAAGAGACAGCAACCCATTTTACTTGGTTTACATTCCCTTCACTTGTCCTTCGTTCTTGAGAGACCAGAGAGCCTTATATCCTCCTTAAACACACTTAAACCACCTCTACTTGATCATTAAAGATTGGATGTCACCTGTGATTGATCATTGAAGTGGATAAGCACCTTGGATTGGCATACAAACAACCGGAGTTGGATTCTACCTTTTTAGCTCGGTGATTTCTTCATCTTAAGGTATGTTAATTCTATCTCCAGCCTTAGATTCGTGTTCTGAAGAATAAGATGAATCATGCTATCAAGATATTGAGTCCCATTGGTGAATTATTCAAACAAATATCATGTTTAGATGATTGGAATGATTATGCTTATGATATTGTCGTTGGAACATCGTAGTTGGAATCCTAGTACGTCAAATGATGAGAGGAATATTCTGAGATTGATTATCCGTATGAATAACGTTGCCATATTGATCGTAAACTTGGAGTTGATATCACTTTTGTTAAAAGGACCTTAGAAAGAATCATCTTAGGTTGTACCCTTTCTTACAAGTTGGAATTGGTAGTTCACCTTTAAAGATGAAGTCTGAATGTATTATGACAATGGAATCTAGTGCATCAACCTGAGATCACCGAACTTCATATGAGAATTATAATTGAGTTGAATATAAGAATTGTGATGATATTCATTTCCTTGAATTCAAAGATGATTGAATTCGTAAGATCATTCATAAGTTATGAATATGATATGTAGACAGGTAACGTACGTTAATCGCTGAGGAGTTCGTAAGTTTCATCACCGTTAGAACAGTCTGTTGCCCAATAGTGAAACTGCCATGCACGCTTAGCATACACTAAGCTATGTAGATTAACTTACGCTATCGGGCATGTTTAGCGTACACTATGTTTGGTACGTAACGTACGTTATGTCATCAGGCGAGTCAGTCGGCTGATCAGAGAGGACTGTCGATGCATAGTTAGCGTATGCTAGACTTCATTGTTTACGTGCGCTAATGAGCAGGCTTAACGCACGCTACATAGAATATGTAACGTACGCTAAGCAGTTCAGGCAGATTACGTTTTATGAACTTTCGGTCGTAAATTGGATTGTTAGACATTCGTACGACGTGAGATAAATTCTATATTATTTCTTTTGTTAAAGTTCGAGCTTAGCAACGTGTTTAATCGAAGGGGACGACCTTCGAGCATTTTGATATTCGTGGAAGTCTTTCTTGTCTTCGAATCGAGGCAAGTACCTTAATTGTTTTATGTATTGATGTTATACATATTGTTGTACATGTATGTCGTTGTTGTATGTCCACATCATGTTGGTCTGACGGGATCATCGGGGATCTATGCTAGCATGTGCTGGATCATCGGACGGGTTTTTCCACCTTGGGTTGGTTTGACGGAATCATCGGGGGGTCTAGGCAGTGAACGCTGGATCATCGGAATTACCATGTGTATGTTGTGATATCATGTTGTGATTATCATGTTTATGTTATTATTGAGTTTCTCGTAGGAGAAGACTCTTTGGTTCTTTGTCATTTATATTGTTATTATTCTTCGTGAGATGTTGAATAATATATTGTGGTACTTGTACTAGCATCGTTGTGCTAACCCATTCGGGGGTGAACATTTATTTATGTTCAGGATCCAAGAGAGCGGGGAAACAACCACTGGAGTTGCATGACGACGAGGGTGCAGAGTGATGTTCCGGCCGGGTTTATTTATCTGTTGTTTGTATCGTTTTAATAAGTAATCGAGTACGTCGTCATTTGTGATGATTTGGATTTGGTGATGTATTAATACTTTTCCTTTGGACATTTGTATTTTCAGTATTGGTCAGAACGGTTGTATCTTATTTCAGTTACTTTCGTACGTTGGTATCTGTTATTGTCTTTTCCTTTCTTCAGCCTTGTAAATCCCTATGTAAAGGATTTACGAAGCTGTAATATTCCTGAATATATCGGGGGTGTTACAGCAGTAGAGTTACAACAGGGAGATCAACAACAGGGTATCCCAGACATGGGAAATCGAGGCGACCGATGGCTGCAAGAGGTGGCGAAGATGCAACCACCTAAATTCGACGGTATTTCTGAGACTCCCACCTGGGATCATTGAATAAAGGAATTGGAGAAAATTTTTTCCGGGATTAATTGCCCAGACCGGAGATCCTCTATTGCTTAGTACTTTCTGATAGGGGAAGCATCCGAGTGGTGGGAAGCCATCCGGCCTGCAGATCATGATGCGGACTGGACAGAATTTAAATTGATGATGGAAGCTTAGTACTGCCCTCGTCCTGTGACGGAAGCCAAAGTGCAGGAGTTTTTCTCCGCTTAGCCTTCAGATGTACCAGTATCTCAGGCGATTAAGATGTTTAACCAGCAGATGGCATTTGTTCGACATCTGGTCAGAACAGATGCAGAAATGATGATCCATTTTGATATGAGAATGAAACCGGAAATCCAGAGGTACATGTCTGGTTTTGAATGTACCACTCTCCGTCAATACCAGGATAAAGCATTGACGTATGAAATCAAGGAAGCAACAATGGAGAAGTTTGCAGAATCCAAGAAGCAGAAAGTCCCCGGTAGTTTCACGGAACACAAGAGTATTGGGCCCCGCAAGGCCCAGTCATCCTTTCATTCTTTCAAGAAACCTCCGCACCCATCTAAGAGTGGAAAGAACTTCGGAACAGCATCAACCACGACGGATGTCACCAGGAAATGCTTTAATTGTGCCTAGACAGGGCACTATCGACGGAATTGCCCCCTACCTGCCGTGACTTGTTTTGATTGTGGTCGAGAGGGACATCGCGCGGTGTTCTGTGAAGAGGCTGCAAAGTCTTTTAGAGCTCGTACACCACAGCCAGTTCAGAAGGAAGCCAGTATCCAATAGACGCAGCAAAGTGTTCATATGCCTCAGAATTTTGGCCGCGGACGAGGCAGAGGACAGTGGGACCGAAAGGGTACATCGAGTGCCGGATATGTTCCCCCACGTCTGTATGAGATGAGGAGAACAAACGATCAGGATGCTGCTGTCGCATCAGGTACTGTTCAGATCCTTTCCCAGCCAGTTAGCGTTTCATTCGATACAGGAGCTACGCATTCATTTATATCCTTGTCTTGTGTAAATCGTTTGAATATTTCTAGTTTTCATAATTGTGAACCTTATGTTGTGGGTTTACCGAGCGGAGAGAGGATTGTTGGAAAATTAGAAACTAGAGATTTCCCTGTATCATTTGGAGGCAGAGAGTGGCTCTCAAATCTGATTATGATAGAAATGCAAGGAGACGACCTGATACTCGGAAATGATTGGCTTAATCGATATGGAGCTATTGTAAACTACCGAAAGAGGAATATCTCGCTGATCGCTGACGATGGTTCCGAAATACTGTTTGAAGGATGGAAACCGGGAAGCTCATGAAAGATGATCAAGGCGATGAAAGCTGTTAAATTGTTGAAACAGGGCTGTACCGGATACTGGTACTACGCAATGAAGAAAGAAGACAAAATTGTGGAACTTTCATCCATTCCTGTTGTGAACGAATTTCTGGATGTATTCCCCGACGAGTTACCTGGACTACCTCCACGACGGGATGTAGAATTCACCATCGAGCTGGAACCCGGAGCTACACCAATTTCTAAGGCGCCGTATCGTATGGCACCTACTGAGATGTACGAACTGAAAAAGCAACTGGAGGAGTTACTGGACAAAGGCTATATCCAGCCAAGCGTTTCGCCTTGGGGAGTGATAAGTGTCAGTTTTGTACAGTTATCCATGGTTTGTATCGATAAATATCACCCATAATTGAGCAAGTCTACTCATTTTTTGCTTTTAATTAATTAGTTTTTAATAATTTTATTTTTACCAGATGATGATGTAAATCTAGTCTTAATCGGATTGAATTACTGATTTACTCAATAAATAACATGTTTCTAAAATATTCTATTTGTTGAGTTTTTATGTATTCATGTTGTAGGGCTTTCCGAGATGAGTTCGGCAGTCTTTCCAGATTCAAAATCAGAGTTATATATCAAAAATTATCATCCGAAGAAGATTTGGGGCAAAAACGCAAAGTCTGAGAAATTTTGGGCTGAAAACATAACTCACAAAGCAACCAGTGTACAAATTTACGACGCCATGTTACGGCCGTAACCACTGAATGTTACGGCCGTAAGACATCCTAGTTACGGCCGTAACTCCTGAATGTTACGGTCGTAACTCTTGACAGATTGTGATCATTTCTCTAATTTTTTATACTTTTTGTGTATTATTGAGGGAATAGCTGGCATTGATCTGATCTATTGTAATAATGCTGGAGTTTTGGAGCTATTAGATGACTTTAGGTGTATAAATAGACCCCTTAGATCCTTCATTATTCATCATTCATCTTATAATTTTTCTACCTTTTGTAATATTTTCTTTTTGTGTGAAGAATACACTTGTGTTCTTGAGTGATTTGTGTAAGTGTGGTATAGCATATGTTGTTCAGAGAGTTTATTGCTTCTTTCTCCTTTATTTACTAAGGGAGTTAGGATCAATTCTTTCTCTTGTTCAACTAATAATGACCACTCAAGCTTGTATTATGTATATTAAACCCTTCATGGGCTAAGTTACCTTAGTTGGGATTATAAACAAGGTTAGTCATGTTATTTAAGTTTGTATAAAGATCTACTGTGAATTACTTATTATTGTGTGTGATTTTCATTGTTATAACAATCTTTATTTATTTGGCCAATAAATGACGATATTTATGGTCTTCATATGTTTCGAAAGAAAACATGTTTGATTAGATCAAATGATCTTCACTCTAAGTTGTTCTAGGGGATAGAAATATACCTCTAGACCTTGGATGGTTCTTTGAGTTATTTTCATAAATTCTAATGATATGTATTGAAGACAATCAATATAGAAATATAGTGGATTGATTCAATATATAAGGGGCATTTTATAGTTCGAAAGAGAAATCGTCTTTTTAAGAGGCTGCAAAGTCTTTTAGAGCCCGTACACCAGAGCCAGTTCAGAAGGAAGCCAGTATCCAATAGACGCAGCAAAGTGTTCAGATGCCTCAGAATTTTGGCTGCAAACGAGGCAGAGGACAGTGGGACCGAAAGGGTACATCGAGTGCCGGATATGTTCCCCCACGTCTGTATGAGATGAGGAGAACAAACGATCAGGATGCTGCTGTCGCATCAGGTACTGTTCAGATCCTTTCCCAGCCTATTAGCGTTTTATTCGATACAGGAGCTACGCATTCGTTTATATCCTTGTCTTGTGTAAATTGTTTGAATATTTCTAGTTTTCATAATTGTGAACCTTATGTTGTGGGTTTACCGAGCGGAGAGAGGATTGTTGGAAAATTAGAAACTAGAGATTTCCCTGTATCATTTGGAGGCAGAGAGTGGCTCTCAAATCTGATTGTGATAGAAATGCAAGGAGATGACCTGATACTCGGATATGATTGGCTTAATCGATATGGAGCTATTGTAAACTACCGAAAGAGGAATATCTCGCTGATCGCTGACGATGGTTCCGAAATACTGTTTGAAGAATGGAAACCAAGAAGCTCATGAAAGATGATCAAGACGATGAAAGCTATTAAATTGTTGAAACAGGGCTGTACCGGATACTGGTGCTTTGCAATGAAGAAAGAAGACAAAATTGTGGAACTTTCATCCATTCCTGTTGTGAACGAATTTCCGGATGTATTCCTTCACGAGTTACCTGGACTACCTCCACGACGGGATGTAGAATTCACCATTGAGCTGGAACCCATAGCTACATCAATTTCTAAGACGCCGCATCGTATGGCACCTACTGAGATGTACGAACTGAAAAAGCAACTGGATGAGTTACTAGACAAAGGCTATATCCAGCCAAGCGTTTCGCCCTGGGGAGCACCAGTTCTTTTTGTCCGGAAGAAGGATGGATCGCTTCGACTGTGTATTGACTATCGAGAGCTGAACAAGATGACGATTAAGAACAAGTATCCGTTGCCACGGATTTATGATTTGTTTGACCAGTTATAAAGAACAACAGTGTTTTCTAAAATCGATCTGAGATCAGGATATCATCAGCAGAGGATTAAGGAATCTGATGTTCTGAAATCAGCGTTCAGAACTTGCTACGGACACTATGAGTATGTAGTGATGCCGTTTGGTCTCACTAACGCACCTGCTGTATTCATGCAATTGATGAACCGAGTGTTCATCAAGTATTTAGATAAATTTGAGGTTGTGTTCATTGATGACATTCTGGTGTATTCTAAGAGCTCGGAAGAACATGCACAGCATTTACGGATTGTGTTAGACCTGTTGAGAAATGAACAATTGTACGCCAAACTTTCTAAGTGTGAATTCTGGCTAAAGGAAGTAATGTTCCTCGGCCATGTGGTATCAGCTGAAGGAGTCCGAGTAGATCCTCAGAAGATCGAAGCATTTATCTATTGGAAGCCTCCAAAGAACGTGAAAGAAGTCCGGAGTTTCTTAGGACTTGCTGGATATCGTCGGTTCGTGGAAGGGTTTTCCAAAATTACCCGCCCACTTACTCGACTACTGCATAAAACTCAAAAGTTTGAGTGGAATGAGATGTGACAGAATAGCTTTGATGAATTGAAGAAGAGATTGATGACGGCACCGATTTTAGCACTCCACGGGGAACTGGAGGATTCATAGTTTATAGTGATGCTTCGAACCAAGGACTCGGATGTGTATTGATGCAGAACGAGAAGGTGATCGCTTATGCGTCCCGACAGCTGAAACCTTATGAAGTAAATTAAGCAACGCATGATTTGGAGCTGGCAGCAGTAGTTTTTGCTTTGAAATTCTGGAGACATTACCTGTACGGCACTTACTGTCAGATCTTTACGGATGACAAGAGTCTCAAATACATATTCAGTCAGAAAGAGTTGAACATGCGGCAAATAAGATGGCTGGAACTTATTAAGGACTATGACTTGGAGATTCTTTATCATCCAGGCAAAGCAAATGTAGTGGCCGATGCACTTAGCCGCAAGCCTGTTTCTATTCAGATGCTGGAGACTCTGGCCTCCCAGCTCAGCATTCAACGAGAGATGATTCGAGAAGGAATAGAAGTATGGTTGCAAAGAGTCCAAGGAAAACTGTGCGTGATGGAAATAACTTCATCGTTAACCGAAGAAATCAAATCTAAGCAAGTAGATGATCCTCTGAAGATTCGGTTACGTGATGAAGTGATCAAGGGAAAGGCTCCTGGATTCGTAATTCATGATGATGGAGTTTTAACAATTTAGAACTGACTTTGCGTTCCCAATGTCGATGTTCTGAAACAGACGATTATGAAAGAAGCTCACAGCACGCCCTATTCTATCCACCCGGGCACCAGTAAGATGTATAAGGACTTGAAGCAGAACTTTTGGTGGGGCAACATGAAGAAAGATGTAGCGGATTATGTTTCGAAATGTTTGACTTGTCAGCATGTTAAGATCGAGCATCAACGACCTGCCGAAATGCTGAAGCTGCTCCCGATTCCTGAGTGGAAGTGGGAGGACATATCGATGGACTTTATCACTAATATGCCTAGAACCAAGATAGGAATGAACATGATTTTGGTGATAGTTGATCATTTAACCAAATCGGCTCATTTTCTAGGCATTAAGGACACTTGGGCACCCGAGAAGTTGGCACGAGTGTTTATTACAGAGATAGTCCGATTGCATGGTACGCCGAAGACTATTATTTCTGACTGAGATGGTCGCTTTGTATCGCATTTTTGGAAAGAAGTTCATAAGGCCTTGGGGACCGAATTGAACTTCAGCACAGCTTATCACTCGCAGATAGATGGACAAGCCGAAAGGACTATTCAAACGGTGGAAGACATGCTAAGAGCCTGTGCCTTAGATTGGTCAACTGATTGGGAAGTTCATCTGCCGTTGATTGAATTCACCTACAACAATAGTTGGCATCCTTCTATTAAGATGGCACCATTTGAGGCATTATACGGGAGGAGATGCAGATCGCCCCTATGTTGGGACAATTCATCGGACTTGATCGGAATGGAACCGGAATTGATCGTGCAGACACGAGAGAAAATAGCCTTAATTCGCGAAAGACTGTTGACCGCCCAGAGTCGACAGAAATCTTACGCAAACGTACGCCGTCGCCCATTGGACTGGAGATCACGTGCTTTTAAAAGTTTCTCCTACTCGGGGAATCTTTTGTTTCGGAAGAAAGCGAAAGTTGAGTCCGAGATATATCAGACCGTTCGAGATTCTTGAAAGAGTTGGAGAGTTGGCATACAGATTGGCATTACCGCCGTCATTGAGCCATGTTCATAACGTGTTCCACGTATCCTAGTTACGGAGGTATATACCGGATCCTAGTCATGTCATTGATTTCGGCGAGATCGAAGTCGCTCAGGATGGAACGTTTGAAGAGAGACCGGTCAGGATACTCAAGAGTCGAGTTAAGCAGTTGAGGAACAAACCAATTGATTTGGTCAAAGTTCAGTGGTCACGTCACGGAGTGGAAGAAGCCACTTGGGAAACGGAGGATAGCATGAGGTCCGGATACCCAGAGTTATTTTCGTCTTGAGTTTCGGGACGAAACTCCTTTTTAGTAGGAGAGTATGTAATATCCGAATTTATTATTGAGTATTTTATCTGTATTTGAACCCTGTATTATTCGGAATTGTGATATCGATAATTGAAGTATGATATTTCTCGTATTTGTATCCTTGTACATGAGTATGGCAACATGTAAATTTTCCCATGCAAATACGTGATAACGTACGTTAACAAGGATAGCTTAACGTACGTTATCTGTCGGAGTTAGCGTACGCTACGAATGTAGCGTAGCGTGCGTTAACCAGCCAATAATTGAGCTAGGCGGTTGTCACATGCGCCAGCCGGACATGGGTCCGGATAAGATTCCCTCGGATGAACCTGGACACTTTTGAAGTCAACGATGGTTAACATACGGTAAGGATTATGTCTAGCGTACGCTAATGTGTGTTACTTACGTACGTAACCTGATGGTGTAACGTACGTAATCAAGGTCAGAATCAGGACAGTTAACTATCAGGACGATAGTGTATGCTAAATTATGCTGGGTAGCGTACGCTAAGAGGCTAACGTACGTTATGCATGAAGGCTAACGTACGTTAAAGATAGAAAATTATAAATAAGACATCACACCATTTCATTTCAGCTCGTTCATTTCACCTATCCTTCAGCATACTTCGTGCCCAGAGATATCCCAGCCCCCTTAAACACCTTTAGAACACCTTTTCTTGATCATTGAAGATTGGAGATTACTCATTGAAGTGGAGAATCATTTTGTATTGACACACAAGCAACCGGAGTTGGATTCTACCTATTGTCTCGGTGTTTCCTTCATCTTAAGGTATGTTATACTATCTCCAACCTTTGTTTCATGTTCTTAAGGATATGATGATCATGCTATCAAGATATTAAGTTCCATTGATGAATTATTCGACCAAACATCACATTTAGAAATTGGGATGATTATGCTTAAGATATCATTGTTGTAAACATCATTGTAGAAACCTATTACGTCAAATGATGAGAGTAAGGTTCTGAGATTGATTAACCGTATTGAATAGCGTTTCCATATTGATCGTAGACTTGGAGATTGATATCAATTTTGATAAACGGGCTTAAGAAAGAATCATCAAAGGTTGTATCCTTTCTTATAAATTAGATTTGTTAGTTCTTTTAGATGAAGTCTGAAAGTAATGATGATATTGGAATCTAGTGCATCAACCTTAGATCACCCAAACTTCACATGAGAATCATAATCGAGATTGAATATTAATGTTGTGATGATATACATTTCCTTGAATTCGAAGATGTTTGAATCCGTAAGATCATTCATAGTTTTGATGAAAATGTTATGTAGAAGGATAACATACGTTAATCATTGAGGATTTCGTAAGCTTTATGGTACGTAACGTACGTTAAGCAGTTCAGGCAGGTTACGTTTTATGAACTTCCAACCGTAATTTGGATTGTTAGATGTTCGTACGACCTGAGACGAATTCTATATTATTTATTTAGTTAAGGTTTGAGCTTAGCAACGTGATTTATCGAAGGGAGCGACCTTCGAGCATTTTGTTATTCGTGGGAGTATTATTCTTGGCTTCGAATCGAGACAAGTACCTTAATTGTTTTACGTATTGATGTTATACATATTGTTGTACATGTATGTCGTTATTGTATGTCCACCTCGTGTTGGTCCGACGGGATTATCGGGGGATCTATGCTAGCGTGCGCTGGATCATCGGACGGGTTTTTCCACCTCGGGTTGGTTTGACGGAATCATCGGGGGGTCTAGGCAGTGAACGCTGGATCATCGGAATTACCATGTGTATGTTGTGATATCATGTTGGGATTATCGTGTGTGTATGTTATATTTGAGTTTCTCGCAGGAGAAGACTCTTTGGTTCTTTTGTCATTTATGTTATTATTATTATTCTTCGTGAGATGTTGAATAATATGTTGTGGTACTTGTACTAGCATCGTTGTGCTAACCCCTCCGGGGGTGAACATTTGTTTATGTTCAGGATCCAGGAGAGCGGGAAAACAACCACTGGAGTTGCATGACGACGAGGGTGCAGAGTGATGTTCCGGCCGGGTTAATTTATCTGTTGTTTGTATCGTTTTAATAAGTAATCGAGTACGTCGTCGTTTGTGATGATTTGGATTTGGTGATGTATTAATACTTTTCCTTTGGACATTTGTATTTTCAGTATTGGTCAGAACGGTTGTATCTTATTTCAGTTACTTTCGTACGTTGGTATCTGTTATTGTCTTTTCCTTTCTTCAGCCTTGTAAATCCCTATGTAAAGGATTTACGGCGCTGTAATATTCCTGAATATATCGGGGGTGTTACAATACATCAGTAAGTGTTGTAGTTCTTGCGGGTGATTCCTCTGCCTTCTCTCTCTTGTTGATATCATACTCAAACACTTTCAGGTCAGAAGTTATGTCAAAAGTAGATATCTCGTTGAGCTTACAACAGACTCGCATAATTGTGGTCTTAATGTCCCACTGGGTAAGGACTGCTCTAAATACTTTAAATTCTTTTTTTCTGGGTATAGACTTTGTTCATCCTTCAAATTCACAGACAATGCCAGTGAGTATGAGATCAAGTTCCTCAAGGGTTATTTCAAAAGACCCAAAATCTTGGGTCAGTTTAGAAATTTTATTTTATTTTGAAAGCTCTATGTATTCACAAATCATCTTGAGTTTATTCCAGATTTCCTTTGCTCTCTTACAACCCTTTTCCTTTGAGAATACTCTCTTGTCAAGAGTGATATATAGCACATTCTTGGTGACATTATCTAGGTTTACTCTTCTCCTATCATCTGGTCGTCCATTGCTCTCTTGACTTCAGTAGCATCTCTTAGTAGGCACATCCTTCTGTTAGAAATATGCCTTGGAATGGCACATTGTATTGTAATTATGAAGATCAATATAATAAGGCATTTATATTGTATATCATTGGCATCATGATTTGTATATGGAATAATAGTCCTTACATTTGAGAGCAAATACTCCACTCCTTATGAGATAAGGAGATAAGCAATGGAGGTGTTTAGGCTTGAATACTTAACTGGTTTACAAGTCGGTAAAACTTAACTGCCATTAATTTTACATGTACTTTGACATAGAGAGTGTGTCTTCACTAAGAGTTTGTGGATGCACATGTTATATGTATGCTAATGGAATTAGTATATTCGGACTCGACTCACCTCGATTCAGTCACATAGATTTAACTTCGGAGTCTAGAAGGAGTCATATTTTACTAAAATAATTCTTTACTTGGTGGACAAGAGAGAGACTCCTAAAAATAAAAGGTCAAGATGCTCTCATTCTAACTTTTATCTTCACTCTTCACTACTTTTATCCTATTCTCTCCGGAGACAATGTTTGACTTGATCGTCGGAGTGTCCCGACCTGAATCTCTACCGGCGTTGTTTTCCAGGCTGAACCAATTTATAGGCGAGCAACGAGCGGTTCAATTTGATTCATGGTGCCGACCCATTATGATTCATCAAATGGCATAGTGTGAAGAGTGAAATCGAGTCATTTATCGACTCGAGAGACATGAGATTTACAAGCAATATATGAACCAATTGCAAAATCTTTTTCGCCCATGTCCAAAGTTTTGATTCAATTGTTATTATGAAATTCTTGAATTTATTTTCTGTCTACTCGACAAACAACTATGATATTCTCGATTTTAAAATTCAAGTTTATCATTTTTTTTTAAATTATCTCGAGAAAAGGAATAACATTTTTAATTATTTATTAAGGTTTCGGACCTATAAATGAGATTATTGCAATTTTTTTTTTTTTTGCAATTATTAGTTCAATTTGCAGTGGACTTTATCTGTTTATTTTTTTGTTTAAAGAAAATGCAATGAGTTATGTACGGAATTGTCGATTCCCCACTGTCGTCCCTGAGTAGGATCTGGAGAGTTCAGATATTTTATTGATATACAGAAAACCTAAACCTCAATCATCATATTCAATCCAAACAAAAAAAAAAGGGATGCGGAGAACACATCGGCGAAGAGGATCTGAAACTCAAAAAACTCAACCAAGAAAGAAAACCAATCGCCGACCTAAAATCATAAAGAACCCAGATCCACGACCAAAAACATGGATCCCTTAATGACCAATTAAATCAAAGCCTAGAAGTTTGAAGATTCACCTTCACCCTGAACTCGGCCGCGCACCTCCTACGTAAGAGCTCTCTTATGGATCGCAGCCGCCGAAGCCGCGAAAAATCACACTCGGCAGCTCTCTGACCTCCATGGCTATTTAACCGAGCTTCGAGCTCGATTAGCGGACTTTAGTGTTTTTTTTTTTATGTTTTGAAATCTCAACAAAATAAGTTCCGAAAGATTTCTAAAAATTTACTTGTAAACCACAAAGATTCCCCATCAATTTTATAAAATTTTACGATAATTATTATTAATTCATGTATTATTTCTAATCCGTTAAAATCTTTAAAAATTCATGGATTATTATTAACCACCCAAATCTGAATTGAATACACCTCTATTAGTATTAATACGAAACAATATCAGGTATTTTTGATATATATTTACACAAAAATTATGTTTTTAAAAATTAATAATATTATTATGAGATTTATTAATTATGCATGGGGATGATAAATTTTATTATTGTACATATTTAGAGAAAAACATAGTCACTTACTATATTTGTTGCTAACATATTTTATTTTCCGCAAAATAAATTTAAATAGACATTTCAGAGAGGAAGAGAGACGGTAGATGGAGGTGGCAAAAGCTAGAAGGGAAGTTTATAAAATTATTGGGATGATTGGAGAAAAGTGAAGAAAGGTGGTTTTTTTCAAGAAATTTATAGCCTTGGTTAAGATCACTACATATTTCTATGAGTTAATTACATAAATTGTTCTTGTGATTTGTCGGGTTTCACATGTTTAGTCCTTATACTTTTTTTTTCAGCGGATCATGTCCTTGTGGTTTTTGATCCGTTACGGATTTAGTCCTTGTGGTTTGTCGGGTTTCACATGTTTAGTCCCTATACTTTTTTCAATGATCATGCCCTGGTTTTGATCCACGGGTTTAGTCTTTTGACCAATAATTCTGTTAGTTATCGTTAATTTGAAGGGTATTTTCGTCTTTTCATATATATTTTTTATTATTATTATTTGAGTACGTTGTAACTAGCTCTTTATTTTATGATTATCTTATACATATAAAGATCGAGTCCTTAAATTTATTGTGGAGTCTTAATAACTCTAATTTTTATGTTTTAATTATTATGGGGTCTTAAAGCTTCAATTCATTATCTTTAACATCTGAATTTAATATGCAACCATCAATACAATAAAACCAAAAGACCATAAAACACAAATAACCAAACGATTGGGGCATGATAGGTTAGCAGTTTCATTTCCTTATTAATTGAGGATAGTTAATTACAATCATTCATAAGTTACATGGAATGGGCCTATAAATAACACATACATTTCTTTAGCTTGCCACATCTCTGTTGTGTCGAGATTTATACGTCTTAACAGACGATCGCCTCAGAGACCAGGCGACCTAGCCATAGCCGAACAGCCAAGGCAGAACTGCCGACCGAAGGTCCCAGGACAAGTCCCGGTGTCGAGCGATCAACATCTAAGACGATCGTCTCTCGGTACTTAGCGATCGACTCCTGGTGGCCGACTAGCTGACGACCGAAGGTCCCAGGACAAGTCCCGGTGCCAAGCGATCAACATCTAAGATGATCGTCTCTCGGTACTTGGCGATCGACTCCTGGTGACCGACCGAATGACGACCGCCTCATGCCACGCGAAGCCATCGATCGTCCTGTCGGCAAGGGCCGATGCGCGAAGCAAGAGCCCACATGCAGATCCAGAATTGGCGCCGCAGCACATGGATCGTTGACCACAACCTGTCAGCATCTTTCCACCAACCGACAGGCCCGCGGAAAGGTGTACCGTGGGACCGCCCGTGACAGCAACTCAGGACGCGTGCCAGCTCCTCATTGGATCAAGATAAATGGCCGCCAAAGAAGAATGCAAGCTTTATGCAGACAGCCCATGTGACATAAAGACGATCGCCCCATTATTATATTGCACGAAAGGCGATCGCCCGCCAGAAAACAAGGCATCTCAGCCCCTATAAATAGAAGGCTTCCTGCACTTGGACACTTCTTCTGGCTTTTGACAGAACTTGGCTTTCTTACTCCTGGCTACAGTTATCTCTCGGCCTTTCTTCTCTCTCAGCACCTTTTACACAGCAGACGATCGACAGAGACGAAGAACACACAGAGCTTCGCTCAAGAGCTAGATAAATAGGATCTTTTACACTCATTGTATTTAGAATCTTACATTAATACTTGTATCAACAAATATTCCTATTAATAACATCTCGCGAGAGCATTCAAGCTCGGGACTAACAACCCGGGCAAATCTTGTGTTTTTTCCATTCCCTCGGACGTGCTCTCGCAATTTGCTGTTGCTCGACCATTCCAGCAATATCTGTCTTCGGATAATATTTCGGGCAACAACAATTGGCGCTAGAGGAAGGGCATCTAACCCTCAACTTCATTCCTACCGTCTCGAAGAACACTCACTGTTCTCCGGGACATATACCTGAAGAAACACTCACTGTTCTTCAGAGAAAGCTTTCAGAATCATGACTTCTGCCTCCACGTCGAAGAAAGCCACTGACCGATCTGTCAGACGCCTCATTCCGTCTCAGTCCGAGCCACAGCCGATGGCGGAGGGTAGCCGCCACGGTCCGAGACGCTCGATCCCCCCCTGAGGGACGGCCCAAGCCTCTCACTCGATCAGTTCCAAACCGCGGAACAGATCGAAAAGACTTTGGCCACCCTACAGGAGCGACGGAGTGCTCTCGACGCGCCGCCCTCTTTAACCCCCTCGTCCATCCGCCGCATGACCAAACAGAAGTTCAAGGCGTTACTGACCGAGCGATCACCAGGAGGCTCCCATTCGCAAGAAGAGGCGCTCGCCAGCTGGGGCACCTCTGTTTTCGATCGCCTAAGCAGCGACCCGTCATGGCGATCGGGGCAGTCCGGCCCCAGCCACGAGATGACGGAGTTCGAGTCCGTCACCAGGAGTTCGGCGTATCCGACTACCAGAAGGCCGACCAGCCATCTGGCTCCTCCTCGCCAAAGAATCGAGGTCGGCAACAGCGGAGTCAGGAGATCGGTACACGATCGCCTCGGCTCCCGCTCTGAAAGCCGACCCACGAGCGACCAAGCTACAGCGATGGACGCGATGCAACGCCAGCTCGACGACATGAAGGCGCTTCTGGAATCTGGGGCAGGCGCCAAGAACAAGATCGCCGGGCCGAGCGAGCCACTCACGGTCCCCATTGAGCTCCCTCCCGTGCAGCGTAAGATCGCTCCTCCGCAAACACCTCTGTACGAGGGGAGATCGGACCCCGAAACTCACCTGAGCAAGTTCCGCATCTACATGACCGGGTGTGGGGCATCCGATGCGACCAGATGCCGAATGTTCCTACTGACGCTGGACGACCTCGCCCACAGGTGGTACACATCATTGCCGCCGCGATCCATATATTCCTTTGACCTACTGGCGAACAGCTTCACAGCTTACTTCGCCGCCAAGGTCGCTCGGCCGGATGGTCCCCACCGCATGATGCAAATCAGGCAGGGAGAAGAAGAATCCAATGCGGACTACATCGACCGGGTAGACGAGATCATCCTCAACAGAGAGCCCATAAGCGATGAGATCGCCCTCTACACGGTCTTAGGGGGATTCCATGGTCATTCGCCTATGTTCAGGCACCTTACGAAGGACCATCCCCTGACCTACGCGATGTAACACCCCAAACTAGGCGGATATTACAGTGCCGTGGACCCCCGACTGGGACCCACCAGGCGAATGAAAACGGATGAATTACACAGGGTAAATGTAGTACCGAACCACATTACAACATCAATTACTCCGATTAGGAGTTTCATACAACACACCCAGGATAAAATAGAATACAAGCGTATTTTATGTGACGATAAAATACACAACACTGAATGAAATGAGTATTCAAACGGAATATCTGCAGCGGAATAATAAAGAAAACATAAATGACTGAATAAATAACTGAACAGACTGGGGCCCCTTTCTAGTATCATTGGGACTCCTCGCCGTCAACGTGCTCACCCTGTGCCTTTGCCTTGCCATGACCTGAGAAACAAATATCCCCAAACGGGGTCAGTTATACAGAACAACAATCCTCCAGAGTTGAATAAACACAATCATATAAATATGTAGTATAAACCACAAGTTCGATTAAAATGAAGCGGTTAGATTATAACCCAAACTTGTTGAAAACATACGCAATCAAACATGCTGTATGAATCAACTAACAGTACGGCTCAAAGGGTGGCGCCACACTACGCCCGGGATGGAAATGTGTCCGTGCACAAGCCACCAACGTGTATCAATCGAATACACATGTGGTCTTGTGCCTAATCAGTCTCACGAAGCAATCGACTCGTGTGCACCGTCCAATGTGAGGCCAACAACCAACACACGACATAATTGTGCCCGACATGAAAATCCTACACATACCAACCGGCACGCCAGTATGACCCGGAATGCCACGATATAACAAAAGTGACATCGGAAACGAATAATGACTCACCGAGATAAAATGATAGTGAAATGAATGATAGCTCAACAAAATGATTGGAACCGTCGTTCCTTGTGACTGAAGTGATTAATTTACAATGACAAGTTTTAATACGGTTAACACAATGATGAATGAGTTACGATTATGAATGAACAACAACAAAAGGAAATGAATATCCTTATAACTGAGTAAGAATCAACTTACACAATACCGGTGACAATTATCCTTCCACGAACAACGTCCTAATTGAGATATCGGTCGCTCGAACAACCTTGAATTGTACAATATCCAACAACTCGTTCAATATACGAATCAAACACGAATATAACGAACTCAAGACGTCGATACGATTAAACCAAGTTCATTGGGGCATTATATCGAACACTTTGAGGCCAACTACGATTGATTACAACTAAACCTCAACAATACCAACCTCAAATCCCCAAGAAGTATTTCAAATCAACAAAACATCTCCAATACGATCAATAATCCGTTATGAATATCCAAAAACGTGATTATAACAACAATTAAACGAAAACCCCCAATTTCAACTTGATAATCAAAGTGTTCTTGAATAATCCTTCAATAATCCAATGAATCCTTATACAAACTCATAATCATATACATATCCCTTCATATAACATGATTATAATGTCCAAAACATCATATCTCAACATAGAATCGAAATCCAATGTGTTGAAGAATTTACCTCTTGAAGATCCAATCACTTCGATCCGAAGAACACGAGTTTAAACGAGTATCCAAGCTTCCCAAATGAATGAAGATGATGAAAATTACACACTCAAGTGATTGATGATTGCAAAATCTCTCTCTCAACCCTCTCTCTCGGATGAAGATGGAAAATGAAGAAGTGAGAAGAAATGACCCGGCCAAGTCCTTAAATACTGCCGGAAGTTACGGCCGTAACTCGGCCCTCTTACGGCCGTAACTTTCCAAGTCAACGGCCTTACGGCCGTAACCGGCCAACTCGTACGGCCGTAACCCGGCTTCGTCCGAAAGCCTGCCGACAGACTTACGGCCGTAACCGCTCCTGAGTTACGGGCGTAACCCGCCTTCGTCAAAAACACCCGTCGACAGCCTTACGGCCGTACCGCGCACCTTACGACCGTAACTCGGATGATACGGCCGTATCCGGCCAACCTTACGGGCGTAACCCGCCTTCGTCAAAAATGGCCATACATCCTTCCTGCAGCGTACGACCGTATCCGGCCAAGCATTACGGCCGTACCTGCCTCGACTTACGGCCGTATGCCGCAACCCTTACGGTCGTAAGTCACCCTTGGTCGACAACACCCGAAATTTATGAACACCACTTACGGCCGTATCTCACCTTCCTTACGGCCGTAACTCACCTTCGGCCAAAATGCAGGCAACTCTTTGGACCACTTACGGCCAGAATCGCCACTTTACGGCCGCACTACCGAACTTACGGCCGTATCCCAGAACCTTACGGCCGTAACTCGATGCTGGCCAAGGTGGATAAATTCGATAATTCCGATTCCTCGCTACGACTGATGAATGATCCGACATATCATACGAATGTGGAAGTGAACAAGTCTAACACGAGCCAAAGATGATACTCTCAGTATAAGGCTATCAATCACAATGAAAATGATAATACTCCCGTCTCGATCTAAAGACGGAGACAAAATGACGATCGGTAACTGATATACGATTACAACATGCCAACAGTGAACGCAAATGAGTGATTCATGAATGATGAGTGATTATTAATGAGTGAGAATTACTGAGTGACAATTACAGACTGATAATTACTTAATGAAAATGAATGAATTACAACTGGGTATTACATACTCCTCCCCTTAAAAAGAGTTTCGTCCCCGAAACTAAGGGTCAAACAACTCGGGATAACTCTCCCGCATATTCTCCTCGGTTTCCCAAGTGGCCTCTTCGACTCCGTGCCTAGACCACTGAATCTTGACCAAAGGGATCGTCTTGTTCCTCAACTGTTTGATTCGCCGCTCTAACACTCGTACAGGACGCTCCTCGTACGAATGATCATCTGCGATCTTGATTTCGTCGAACTGAAGTATGTGACTCGGGTCGGCAACATACTTTCGCAACTGAGAGACGTGAAACACATTATGAATCCTGCTGAAAGACGGAGGTAAAGCCAATCGATAAGCTAACTCGCCTACTCGATCCAAAATTTCAAACGGTCCAATGAATCTCGGACTCAACTTCCCCCGTTTTCCGAAACGGAAGATACCTCGACTCGGGGATACCTTGACCAAAACGTGGTCACCCGTCTCGAACTCTAGTGGTCGACGACGATTATCTGCATGTGATTTCTGTCGACTCTGAGCTGTCAACATACGACTCTTGATCAAAGCTACCTTCTCCCGGGCGGCTATAAGCATATCGGGCTCGGTGCCGATTGATTCTGACAAGTCATCCCAACACAAAGGAGATCGACAACGACGTCCGTACAAGGCCTCGTAAGGTGCCATCTTAATGGAAGCATGCCAACTATTATTATACGTGAATTCGATCAATGGTAGTTGGGCTTCCCAATCGTCCTTCCAATCGAGGATGCATGCCCTCAACATGTCCTCTAATGTCTGAATAGTCCTCTCTGATTGTCCGTCGGACTGAGGATGAAAAGCGGTACTGAGATTGAGCTGAGTTCCCATAGCACGATGAACTGATTTCCAAAAATGAGACACAAATCGTCCGTCACGTTCGAAAACGATACTCTTAGGAGTACCGTGCAGTCTCACTATCTCCTTGATGAACAACTGGGCTAGTCTCTCGGGACCCCACGTATCCTTGATCTCAAGGAAATGAGCTGATTTTGTTAAGCGGTCCACAATCACCCAGATCGTATTCATGCCACGACGACTCGTCGGCAAACTCGTGATGAAATCCATAGAAATGTCTTCCCACTTCCACTCTGGAATAGGGAGAGGTTTCAGCATACCCGCCGGTCGCTGATGCTCAATTTTAACTTGTTGACAGGTTAAGCATCTCGAAACAAATTCTGCGACTTCTCGCTTCATGTTACTCCACCAGTAATTTTGTTTCAAGTCTTTGTACATCTTGCTAGACCCCGGATGAACAGAATAAGGGGTAGCATGAGCTTCTTTCAAAATCGAGTTTTTCAACTCGTCATTTGCCGGTACGCACAACCGATTCTTAAATCTCAAAAGTCCATCCTCGTGGACCACGAATCCAGGGGCTTTCCCCTGAGCCACATCCTCACGGATGCGCAACAATGAAGGGTCTGAACTCTGATTCTCTCTGATTACCGCCTCAAGTGACGATGAAATCTCCAACATACAAAGCTGTCCCTGAGCTCGCTGGAGCCAGACCTCGATCTCGGGTCTAATGAATTCCTGCTGAAGTTCCTTCTGAACTGTTAAACGAGCAAGCATCTGCTCCTGCACGGACTTACGACTCAAGGCGTCGACGACAACGTTCGCCTTGCCTGGGTGATAAAGGATCTCGATATCATAATCTTTGATTAGTTCTAACCACCGCCTCTGTCGCATATTTAACTCCTTCTGAGTGAATATATACTTTAAACTCTTATGATCGGTGAATATCTGACAAGTAACGCCATAAAGATAATGACGCCAAATCTTCAATGCGAACACCACGGCTGCTAGCTCCAGGTCGTGAGTCGGATAGTTAACCTCGTAAGGTCTCAATTGTCGTGAAGCATAAGCAATAACCTTTCCATTCTGCATGAGCACACATCCGAGACCCTGTCCGGACGCATCACTATAAACCACAAATCCCTCCGTCCCCTGCGGCAAGGAAAGTACAGGTGCTGACATTAACCGGCTCTTGAGTTCCTCAAAACTCCGTTGCCACGCGTCGGACCACGTGTATTTCTTATCCTTTCGCAAAAGGTTCGTCAAGGGTTGAGCGATTTTAGAAAATCCTTCCACAAACCGCCGATAATAACCCGCTAATCCGAGAAAACTTCGGATTTCCTTAACATTCTTCGGAGGTAACCAATCTCGGATAGCCTCCGTCTTCTGAGGGTCGACACGAACTCCGTCTCGATGAAATTACATGTCCGAGAAAAGTCACGGACATCCAACTCGCATTTGGAAAACTTTCCATAAAGTTGCTCTCGTCTCAACACGTCGAGAACCTGATGAAGATGAACCTCGTGCTCCTCTCGGTTACGAGAATAAATCAAAATGTCATCGATGAAGACAACAACAAACTGATCCAAAAAGTCGATGAAAACCCAATTCATTAACTCCATGAATACCGCAGGTGCATTAGTTAGCCCGAACGGCATCACTACGAACTCATAATGACCGTAGCGTGTTCGAAACGCCGTCCTCGCGATATCCGACTCTCGAATCCGTAACTGGTGATATCCAGATCTTAAGTCGATCTTGGAAAATACTGAAGCTCCCTGAAGTTGATCTAAGAGATCATCAATGCGGGGTAAAGGATACTTGTTCTTGATCGTCACCTGGTTCAATTCCCGGTAATCAATACACAACCGGAACGAACCATCCTTCTTCTTGACAAACAGAACTGGTGCTCCCCACGGGGACGCACTCGGTCGGATATAACCTTTCTCGAACAATTCTTCAAGTTGATTCTTCAACTCCTGCATTTCGGTCGGGGCCATCCGGTACGGTGCCTTCGATATCGGAGACGTACCAAGCTCCAACTCGATCGTGAATTCCACATCTCTCTATGGAGGCAAACCAGGTAACTCGTCTGGAAATACATCGGCATATTCTCTCACAACCGGAATATCCGACAACAATACTGATGATTTCTCGGTTTTGGTCATATAGCACCAATAACCAACACATCCCTGACTGAGTAACCATACTGCTTTCATCAAATTAATGACTTTACCAGAACAGTCGGGATTACCTCCCTGAAAAACACATTCAACCCCATCGTCTGAAATGATAGTGACCATACGCTTACGGACACTAATGATGGCATCATGACGATCCATCCAGTCAATACCCAAGATGACGTCGTCCCTCGGCAAATCTACTACGATTAGGTCCGCTGGCCATACACGACCATGAAACTGAATCGGACAATTATGAATCTCACGATTACCGATAATTCGTCTACCGTCAGGTAGACCAATGACATAAGGCTCACAACTAGTAGCACTACCCAGACGTAGTCTACGCAAACATGACTCGGAAATGAATGAATGCGATGCACCAGTGTCAAAAAGGGTACACACAGGTTGAGATAAAATATCGAGTGTACCTGAGATCATCCAGGCCTCTGGATCATCGGTCTTCTTCATCTCGTAAATTCGGGGCTTGCCGGCCCCCGAACCAGATGCTCCCGTCTGATAGCTCTTGGCTCCGCCCTTGCTAGCTCCTGTCGTCTTAAACGACGCTGACTGAGTGGCCTGATTCTGCATCTTTGAATGTCCTGGGGCCTGAGATGACGCCGGAGTGGGTTTAGAGTCCCTTCGGCAAAAACGGGCCCGATGCCCAGCAATTCCACAGTTATGGCACGTGACAGTCTGCTTCGGACATTTGGTGCTGAAATGACCCTGTTCTTCACAGTTGAAACAGGTGACGGCTGAACTGGCCGCTCGAGACTGAGATTCCGCGGGTTTAGACGCCAGGGGAGGTCGCTCAGAAAAAGTAGAGCCCGCCCGCGGTTTCTTGAAGGTGGCCTGACTTCCGTCAGACTGATTACGGTTCTTAGACTTCTTGCCAGCAGATGAAGGTTGCTGCTTAGAAATCTCCTTAACAGTGAGCTCGTAAGTAAGAGCTTTCTCAATGAATTCGGCCAACGTGGTACAATTATGATTAAGCAACTGTAGCCGCATCCGAGGTTTCAGTCTCTTGCTGAAATACTTGATCTTGTCCGCCTCAGAGCGAATGATAGATGAGGCGAACGGAAGAAGTTCCTGAAATTTCTCGGCACTGGCGAGAACATACGCGTCTGATGAAGGGTCGGGAGTGAGTAACTCTGACAGCTTGGCCTCTCTGAGTGGGGCCGGATAATACCTCTCCATCATGAGAGTTTTGAACTGATCCCATGTACATGATCCTTCGGTGGGCTTCAACGACAACCACCAAGAGTGCGCGCTCTTGCCCAAGTAGTAAGCCGCAACAGAAACTTTGTGTCCTTCGGGACACTCTACCATAGCAAACAACTTCTCGAAGTGTTCGAGCCAATGAATAATATCTGCCGGCTCAGACGAGCCCTCGAAAGTCGGTGGCCTCTGGCGAGAGATGTCGCCGATGATATTGCTCACATTCCTCTCTTGCCTCTGAGGTGGCGGCGGAGAAGCTTGTTGATTTTGATTGACTGAATTGTGCATCGTCTCCATAAGTTGTGCCATCTGCGTCATTTGGGCCATCATGCCCTGCATAAAAGCAAGTGGGTCCACCCGAACACCTTCTGACTGAGCCGTGTCCCGGGTACGACTCCCCGATAGTGAATGATCACGCCCAGGTGAATGAGTGGCGCGTCAGCCGCTCGATGAATTGGCATTGTTTCTCGCATTCGCACGTGTGTTCACACGAGCTCTCGGGATTCGGCCCGCACCACGGCCTCGTCCTCCTCGTCCTCTGCCAGCTCTTTCCATACTGAAGTGGAAAGTTACATGATGATTATATCTCTCGCATGAATATCACATTATGACTATGACATGAGGTGATGAAAATGAGCATACTCTCTAACACAGTGATTACATGAACGATTAATCGAGGTGACATGATTTCTGATGAAATTATTGAAATGATTATCTTGAACAAGTTAACAAGATTAATTATATGATCTTCCAGATCAACAACCGAGTAATGAAATGAATTGAGTGATTAATGAGTTAAAATGACCGTCCTGGTTAAAATGAAAATGATGTTTGAGGATTGTTAACTGATAAATTATGAATGAATGAAAATTGCCAGAAATTATACCATGGCGATAGAAGTCTTACAGTTCTTTCGGTCTGATTGGCTCGGCATCTGCACAGGTCACACGTGACGCGAAAGTCCAATGATACTAGCCCGATGACGATGATTTCAAATGAGACATGACTCGGAAGGTAGTATTCAAAACCACTCTCCGATACCAACTCTGTAACACCCCAAACTAGGCGGATATTACAGTGCCGTGGACCCCCGACTGGGACCCACCAGGCGAATGAAAACGGATGAATTACACAGGGTAAATGTAGTACCGAACCACATTACAACATCAATTACTCCGATTAGGAGTTTCATACAACACACCCAGGATAAAATAGAATACATGTGTATTTTATGTGACGATAAAATACACAACACTGAATGAAATGAGTATTCAAACGGAATATCTGCAGCGGAATAAATAAAGGAAACATAAATGACTGAATAAATAACTGAACAGACTGGGTCCCCTTTCTAGTATCATTGGGACTCCTCGCCGTCAACGTGCTTACCCTGTGCCTTTGCCTTGCCATGACCTGAAAAACAAATGTCCCCAAACGGGGTCAGTTATACAGAACAACAATCCTCCAGAGTTGATAAACATAATCATATAAATATGTAGTATAAACCACAAGTTCGATTAAAATGAAGCGGTTAGATTATAACCCAAACTTGTTGAAAACATACGCAATCAAACATGCTGTATGAATCAACTAATAGTACGGCTCAAAGGGTGGCGCCACACTACGCCCGGGATGGAAATGTGTCCGTGCACAAGCCACCAACGTGTATCAATCGAATACACACGTGGTCTTGTGCCTAATCAGTCTCACGAAGCAATCGACTCGTGTGCACCGTCCAATGTGAGGCCAACAACCAACACACGACAAAATTGTGCCCGACATGAAAATCCTACACATACCAACCGGCACGCCAGTATGACCCGGAATGCCACGATATAACAAAAGTGACATCGGAAACGAATAATGACTCACCGAGATAAAATGATAGTGAAATGAATGATAGCTCAACAAAATGATTGGAACCGCTGCGTTCCTTGTGATCAAGTGATTAATTGACAATGACAAGTTTTAATACGGTTAACACAATGATGAATGAGTTACGATTATGAATGAACAACAACAAAAGGAAATGAATATCCTTATAATCGAGTAAGAATCAACTTACACAATACGGTGACAATTATCCTTCCACGAACAACGTCCTAATTGAGATATCGGTCGCTCGAACAACCTTGAATTGTACAATATCCAACAACTCGTTCAATATACGAATCAAACACGAATATAACGAACTCAAGACGTCGATACGATTAAACCAAGTTCATTGGGGCATTATATCGAACACTTTGAGGCCAACTACGATTGATTACAACTAAACCTCAACAATACCAACCTCAAATCCCCAAAAAGTGTTTCAAATCAACAAAACATCTCCAATACGATCAATAATCCGTTATGAATATCCAAAAACGTGATTATAACAACAATTAAACGAAAACCCCCAATTTCAACTTGATAATCAAAGTGTTCTTGAATAATCCTTCAATAATCCAATGAATCCTTATACAAACTCATAATCATATACATATCCCTTCATATAACATGATTATAATGTCCAAAACATCATATCTCAACATAGAATCGAAATCCAATGTGTTGAAGAATTTACCTCTTGAAGATCCAATCACTTCGATCCGAAGAACACGAGTTTAAACGAGTATCCAAGCTTCCCAAATGAATGAAGATGATGAAAATTACACACTCAAGTGATTGATGATTGCAAAATCTCTCTCTCAACCCTCTCTCTCGGATGAAGATGGAAAAATGAAGAAGTGAGAAGAAATGACCCGGCCAAGTCCTTAAATACTGCCGGAAGTTACGGCCGTAACTCGGCCCTCTTACGGCCGTAACTTTCCAAGTCAACGGCCTTACGGCCGTAACCGGCCAACTCGTACGGCCGTAACCCGGCTTCGTCCGAAAGCCTGCCGACAGACTTACGGCCGTAACCGCTCCTGAGTTACGGGCGTAACCCGCCTTCGTCAAAAATGGCCAGACATCCTTCCTGCAGCGTACGGCCGTATCCGGCCAAGCCTTACGGCCGTACCTGCCTCGACTTACGGCCGTATGCCGCAACCCTTACGGCCGTAAGTCACCCTTGGTCGACAACACCCGAAATTTACGAACACCACTTACGGCCGTATCTCACCTTCCTTACGGCCGTAACTCACCTTCGGCCAAAATGCCTGGGCAACCTGCTGGACCACTTACGGCCGTAACCGGCCAGCCTTACGGCCGTACCCGCTGAACTTACGGCCGTATCCCAGAACCTTACGGCCGTAACTCGATGCTGGCCAAGGTGGATAAATTCGATAATTCCGATTCCTCGCTACGACTGATGAATGATCCGACATATCATACGAATGTGGAAGTGAACAAGTCTAACACGAGCCAAAGATGATACTCTCAGTATAAGGCTATCAATCACAATGAAAATGATAATACTCCCGTCTCGATCTAAAGACGGAGATAAAATGACGATCGGTAACTGATATACGATTACAACATGCCAACAGTGAACGCAAATGAGTGATTCATGAATGATGAGTGATTATTAATGAGTGAGAATTACTGAGTGACAATTACAGACTGATAATTACTTAATGAAAATGAATGGATTACAACCGGGTATTACACGCGATCTTCCGCGCTAAATCCGCAGACTTTCTGGCCAGGCAAAGGTTTCTTCTTAGCCTATGAGCAGCGCGATCGGCGCCCGAATGATGATCTCCAGTCTTCCAGCCCGATCGCCGATATCAAGCTACATCACCGAAACTGGAGGACTCGCTCGCCACCTACAGTTCATCATCTAACATGTTGGACTAAGGCACGAGATCGCCTCCCCCGCACAACGTACACCGTCGAAGGTCGGCATTTGACATGACGATCTGAGGTGGAAGAGTGCAGCCATGGTCCTGGTGGTCGATGGAACCGACTGCTTAGGCCATGCAAGGTTCCTTTGGGCTGAGATCGCTCGCCCTTTCGTTTAAATACGAGGCGGGCGTAAATCGAAGGGCCCTCCAAGTCAATCAGTGGACACGATCGCCTGCCCTCAAAGGTTCACCATCTAACATGGTGAACCCGGACAATGCGACGCGTCACTACCCCCGTCTCAACGTATACCGTCGAGGATTGCCATCTAACATGACGATTCGAGGTAGAAAAGAGCTAACTAGCCGCGGACGTGGAGTCGATTCATCCGACGACGCCCCGCGCAAGGACTCCTCTAGACCAAGACTGCACACCCTTCGTTTAAATACGAGGCGAGGCGTAGCCTAACAAAGGACCCTCACAATAAAATGAGTTACGAGACAGACAATGTCGCTCGCGCACAAGACATGGTCATGGAGTCGGTCCATCGAACTCCGAGACTGTGCACGATTCCTCAACGACGAAGCAATCAAGTTCCTAAGATGGATCGGCAAAATTGTTTATTGCAGGTACAAGACCGAAGATAGCTAGCCAATCGACCGGATCGCCCAAGCTCGAAACCAAAGTCCGCTCAACGGGTCGCCCGTCTTCATCCTACACGATCGCCAGCATGAACCACCTCACCCCGTGTCTTCAACATCGGAGAAAGATGGGGGGCAATTGTTGTGTCGAGATTTATACGTCTCAACGGGCGATCGCCTCAGAGACCGGGCGACCTAGCCGTAGCCGAACAGCCAAGGCAGAACTGCCGACCGAAGGTCCCAGGACAAGTCCCAGTGTCGAGCGATCAACATCTAAGACGATCGTCTCTCGGTACTTAGCGATCGACTTCTGGTGGCCGACTAGCTGACGACCGAAGGTCCCAGGACAAGTCCCGGTGCCGAGCGATCAACATCTAAGATGATCGTATCTCGGTACTTGGCGATCGACTCCTGGTGACCGACCGAATGACGACCGCCTCATGCCACGCGAAGCCATCGATCGTCCAGTCGGCAAGGGCCGATGCACGAAGCAAGAGCCCACATGCAGATCCGGAATTGGCGCCGCAGCACATGGATCGTTGACCACAGCCTGTCAGCATCCTTCCACCAACCGACAGGCCCGCCGAAAGGTGTACCGTGGGACTGCCCGTGACAGCAACTCAGGACGCGTGCCGGCTCCTCATTGGACTGCACAGCTGGCTGCCAGCAGCAGCAGCAAGTTTTATGCAGATAGCCCATGTGACATAAATACGATCGACCCATTATTATATTGCACGAAAGGCGATCGCCCGCCAGAAAACAAGGCATCTCAGCCCATATAAATAGAAGGCTTCCTGCACTTGGACACTTCTTCTGGCTTTTGACACAACTTGGCTTTCTTACTCTTGGCTACAATTATCTCTCGACCTTTCTTCTCTCTCAGCACCTCTTACACAGCAGACGGTCGGCAGAGACGAAGAACACGCAGAGTTTCGCTTAAGATCTAGATAAATAAGATCTTTTACACTCATTGTATTTAGATTCTTACATTAATACTTGTATCCACGAATATTTGTATTAATAACATCTCGCGAGAGCATTCAAGCCCGGGACTAACAACCTCGACAAATCTTGTGTTTTTTCCATTCCCTCGGACGTGCTCTCGCAATTTACTGTTGCTCGACCATTCCAGCAATATCTGTCTTCGGATAATATTTCGGGCAACAACAACCTCCGAATTGATATTAAAGGCTTGAATTACTAAAAATAAGCACAATATGTTTGATTGGTAAAGTTTTATCTATCTTATCTTATCTTATATGGCGATTGTGTGTTACAAAAACCCATGAAAGATACGTAGTTAGGGATGCGCCTGTTGCAAATGGTGCCAAGTTGATTGGAGCGGTCGAAGCTGGACTCACACCGCTGTGCAAAGATGGGTTGGTGACTCGCCAAATCCTAATAAGGAGGACATGGGTAACTTCTACTCCGCGGGGTATGATCCTTTATTTTACGTCCACCATTCGAATGTCGACCGTATGTGTAAACTCTGGAAGTATTTGGGCATTATAGGGACTAAACCTGTAAAACCCGACAAACCACAAGGACTAAACCCGTAACGGATCAAAAACCACAAGGACATGACCCGCTGAAAAAAAGTATCGGGACTAAACCTGTCAAACCTGACAAACCACAAGGACTAAACCCGTAACAGATCAAAAACCACAAGGACATGACCCGCTGAAAAAAAAGTATATGGACTAAACATGTGAAACCCGACAAACCACAAGGACGATTTACGTAATTAACTCTATTTTTATATAGGCAACAACTTTTTCAAATTTTATTGAAAGCAAAGTCTGTATGAATAAGATTTTGTCGATCACTTAATATTGTACTACAATATGTAAAAGTTCGATATAAAATACTCCCTCCTATTCTTTTTACATGTCATTTTACAGTTTTAGATTAATTGTTAAATACATGTCGTTCTAGCATTTTTAGCCCCCATTTTTCCATATATACCCTCAATTAATATTTACCTCCATTACCATTAAGATGATTCTTCCCAAGAAATAAGCGTGTTCTCCTTGCCGAATGCTTCTCCTTCCAGGATAATGAATTCAATGCTTCTCATTCTTCTCCCCGTTAAATTCGTTTATTTACACCATTTTTCCGATTCTCATTTTCCCCTTAAAAAAATAAGATCAGAACCAGAGGTGTTGTCTCGATATGCTTTGTTTGCCTTCGATTCGGTAAGCTTGTTATGATTTACTATTGATGTAATTTAATTTTGAACTCCTAATTCTTTTAGAAATTACATAGTCTGATGAATGAATTATTTCTGCGAATTTATAAATATTAGGGATTTAGGGTTCATGAAGTTTTTCTGTATTTTTGTTGAGAGATAGGCGTATGAGAGTCTGGTCGACAGGTTTTGTTTTTCTATCATTTAGTCTGCGAATTTATGGCGTACGAGAGTATTTTCTGTGAATCTAGTCTGCGAATTTCTGGCGTATGAGAGTATTTTCTGGCGTATGAAGGATTTAGTATGCGAATATCTGGCATATGAGAGTATTTTCTGTTTTTCTATCATTTTTTTGTTGCCTAATTGTTGAGTGATGGTCAATGAGAATTTGGTTGAGACATGACGAATGTATTGCGAATGTCCGTTCTTGTTATCATATCAGTATTGTAATTGTTGTTTTCCTCATTTTTTTTGTTGTAGGAGCGACAGTTTTGCATTCTAAATCATGAATGCGAATGAATTGAAATTGAATATGAAATCTCACCAATTGGTTGTTAATGATTGTCTTGAGTGCAAAAGCCTTTGAGAAGGCTCTCAAGGAGACGATTGTTGGAAATTGGTTAATAATATTTATTAAATTAAATATTATTTAGTTAATCTATTGGTAAAGTAGATTAACAAATTTCTCAAAACCAATTTTTTTTTAGTGAGTGAGAAATGAAATGCTAAAGTTAGTTGACAATGGAGTGAGCTAGGCTACTCGTACACACAAATGCGAGTCATCGACGTCATTGCTGCTAATGGCTCGAGTCATGAATAATATATATATATATATATTGCGGTGTTATTGGAGTATTTGATTTAATTAAATTAAATCAAAAATTTGTTGCATAAGCCAAAACTCAATTAATCATTTCTAATGATGAAAGGAAACGTCTGTGCAGGTTCCTTTGCAATTAAAAATTGAAACTGCAACTTTCAATTGGTGGTCAAGTCTAACGGTGAATTTTGATTGTTTCAAAAGAGAAACAGTAGCAATTATTTGGTTTTTAAAAGTTGAAACCGAATGATTATCATTTGTGGCTTGTTAAAGCACATTATGATGATTAAATCCTCTACATGGTGAACTTGCCTATAAATAGGGCACTTTTGCATTTGAATTCTACACTTGCAATATCTCTTAGCATACACATCTTGCATACATATAGTTTGTAGTGTCGAAGCTCTGTCCTCGCCTCGTTCTAGTTCGCCGGAGCTCGTGGGTTTTGTGGTGCTACTACCTACGAGACGAAGCCGTTTTATCTTTGGGAACGACACGCCTAAATTGAGAGCACTACCGGGGCGTATCTCGTCTTGCGGATAGAGGGTTCCTCGACTCGGCTATACCTTACGGTTTTCTGTCCTTTTAATTTGTTTATTTTTGGTTCAGTTCAAAATCTGTAATTTTTATTTTCTTGTACTTTCAATTTTGTTTCGAGTTCTGTAATTTCCTTTTGGTTGAGTCTTGTAATTTCTGGATCTCGAGTTGTAATTTCCTTTTCCAGTTGTAATTTAATTTTCGCCCAGCAAGTTTGTACTCAGAAATATACAACAAGCGCAAGACGAGATTCCTACTTGCTGAATCCTACAACTGGAGATGACGACCGCTGCTTCCACCGACTCCAACATCACCGCTGCCTTTGCCTCCGCGACCGAAGCTTCGACCGTGGCAAACACAATTGTCGCAACCTTGTCTAGCATGATGAGCTCGACTACCTCATCAACAACTCCATGGGTGTTTTCGAACCCCATTCTGACTACCGGTGGATCCACCTCGAGTGGCACCGTTGGTTCCACTTTTAGTGGTACTGTGGGATCCATGTTAGGATCTAGTGTTGGAGCCTACGGTTCAACACGATTGGTTCCTTTTTTGGAACAACCTCGGGGCGTAGGATGATGCCTACCGCCGAGAAGCCACCAAAGTTTGGTGGTGCCGACTTTAAAAGGTGGCAACAAAAGATGTTGTTCTATTTGACAACACTGGGATTTGCTAACTTCCTTAAGGAAGATGCACCACCAGCGCCAAGTGCTCAAGAGACTAGTTTTACAGTCCGAGCTGCCTATGACAACTGGCACAATGGAGACTATCTTTGTAAAAACTTTATTCTGAATTCCTTAGAAGATAGTTTGTACAATGTTTATTCTGTTGTAAACACATCAAAAGAGATGTGGGAAGCACTTGAAAAGAAGTACCGTAGTGATGATGTAGGTACAAAGAAGTTTGTAGTCACCAAGTATCTGGACTACAAGATGGTTGACTCAAAACCAATCATGGAACAAGTGCAAGAGTTCCAAATCATCGTTCATGATGTCAATGCCGAAGGAATGGTCCTGCCGGACGCTTTCACTGTTGCAACTGTGATCGAGAAGTTGCCCCCCAGTTGGAAAGACTTCAAGAGCTATCTCAAACACAAGAGAAAGGAGATGACTCTTGAAGACTTGATTGTGAAACTGCGCATCGAGTTAGACGTGCGCAAAAATGACCACAAACCAAAAGGCCTGATTGATGCTTAGGCCAATCTGTTGGAACATGGCAGTCCCTCCAACAAACGAGCTCATCCCAGTGCTCAAAACAGGTACAAAGGGAAGCAACCAGCCAAGAAGTTTGATGGTGATTGCTTCAACTGTGGCAAACATGGGCATGCGGCGAAAGATTGTCGAAAGCCGAAAGCCAACAAGAAGAAGAAACATGTTGCCAACATCGCCGAGTCTAACGGCGGGTGGAAAGAGGATGACCTTGCTGCTGTGGTCACCGAGGAGGTCAACCACGTTGAAAACCAAGGTGGTTGGTACGTCGACACTGCCGCCCACGTTGGTGCCGATCGGAGTCAGTTTAAGAACTATCAAGCTGTTGAGGGGAGGAAGCTCAACATGGGGAATCCAGCTTCATCTGAGATTATCGGAGTTGGAGAAGTGGACCTCAAACTTACGTCGGGACAGACTCTCACTTTGAAGAATGTGCTTCATGTTCCTGATATGAGGAAGAACTTGATCTCGGGCTCTATACTAGTTAAAAAGGGGTTCAAACTAGTGTTTGAGTCAGATAGAATTATCATAAAAAAGTTTGATTGGTTTCTTGGTAAGGGTTACCTCACGGAGGGACTCTTTAAACTCAATGCTTTGGCTATACGCCATGTAACCAAATCTGGAAATGCTAATGAAAATGCTATTGCTTCCTCTTACTTGACTGAGTGTTCTGATTTATGGCATTGTAGATTAGGTCATGTGAATCTAAATGCTATAAAAAGATTAGTAAACTTAGATTTACTAAATTTAAATGAAGTCAATACTCAAAACAAATGTGAAATTTGCGTTGAAGCAAAAATGACGAAACTTCCGTTTCATTCGGTAAAACGGAACACAAAACCCCTTGAATTCACACAGACGTGTGTGATTTAAAGTTTGTGCAAACTAGAGGTGGTAAGAAGTACTTTATCACTTTTATCGATGACTGCACAAGATATTGTTATCTTTATCTTTTGAGAAGTAAAGATGAGGCTATTGAAGCTTTTAAGAACTTCAAGAATGAAGCTGATAATCAATTAGGCTGTCGTATTAAGATGGTTCGAAGCGATAGAGGTGGCGAATATGTAGCCCCGTTTGAGGAATTATGCAACGAAAGTGGTATAATTCATCAAACAACAGCTCCATATGCACCACAATCTAATGGCGTTGCTGAACGTAAAAATCGAACCCTTAAATATATGATGAATGCATTATTGATTAGTTCAGGGTTGCCCCAGAACATGTGGGGGGAAGCTGTCTTGACAGCCAACTACATATTGAACAAGATTCCACGCAAAGGTAAGGATGTTACTCCTTATGAGTTGTGGAAAGGTAGAAAACCTTCATACAAATATTTCAAAGTGTGTGGGTGTTTGGCCAAGGTTGAGGTACCTCTACCTAAACAAGTTAAAATCGGACCTAAGACGGTCGATTGTATCTTTATTGGGTATGCACTGAACATTAGTGCCTATCGGTTTGTTATCCACAAGTCAGAAGTACCTGAAATGACTGTGGGAACAACAATTGAATCAAGGAATGTTGTATTCTTTGAAAACATATATCCTTGTAAGGACAATGATAAAGTTGAGAACAATTCTAGCAATAGAGTTGAAGATGAAGGAACAAGTTCAGAACATGTGGATGTAGATCCAAAGTCACGTAAGCGATCGAGATCTAACCTGGAAGAGGTAGAACCGAGACGTGGTAGTAGGGTTAGGACACCAAAGACATTTGGACCTGACTACATAGCATTCATGTTGGATGAAGAACCAACATCAATCAAAGTAGCTTATGCTGGACTAGATGGGTTACTCTGGAAAGAAGCTGTTCAGAGTGAAATTGACTCAATTTTACAAAATCAAACTTGGATTTTGGTTGATTTACCTGAAGGTTGTAAGCCCTTAGGATGCAAATGGATCCTTAAAAGAAAGTACAAGGCTGATGGGTCAATTGACAAGTATAAAGCTCGTTTAGTAGTCAAAGGTTTCAAGCAGAAGGAAGGGTACGATTTTTTCGATACCTATTCACCTGTAACGAGAATTACATCTATTCGAGTGCTTCTCGCGATTGCTGCTTTGCACGATCTTGAGATTCATCAAATGGGTGTTAAGACTGCTTTTCTGAACGGTGATCTGGAAGAAGAGATCTATATGGAACAACCTGAAGGGTTTGTAGTACCTGGACAAGAGAAAAAGGTATGCAAACTGGTTAAGTCTCTATATGGATTGAAACAAGCTCCACTACAGTGGCACTTGAAATTTGATAATGTAATGATATCAAATGGTTTTAAAATAAACGAGTGTGATAAATGTGTTTATATTAAGAACACTAATAACGGCTATGTTATTGTGTGTCTTTATATAGATGACATGTTAATCATGGGTAACGATATACAAGTGATTAACGATACTAAAAACATGTTAAACAAAAAATTTGACATGAAAGACATGGGGCTAGCCGATGTGATTCTTGGAATGAAAATTTTGAGAAAATCAGATGGAATCATATTGACACAATCTCACTATGCCGAGAAAGTCTTAAAGAAGTTTAATACTTATGATAGCTTGCCGGCTAAGATCCCAATAGAGTTAAATGTTCACTTGAGCAAAAATCGAGGGGAGCCCGTTGCACAAGAAGAATATGCACGAGTCATTGGGTGTTTAATGTATCTACAAATTGCACTCGACCCGATTTAGCTTGCGCTGTGAATAAATTAAGTCGTTACACGAGCAATCCAAGCAAATAGTATTGGAAAGCTCTTGTTAGAGTATTGAGATAT
Source organism: Orobanche coerulescens (assembly GCA_033398695.1). Lineage (NCBI taxonomy): Eukaryota > Viridiplantae > Streptophyta > Magnoliopsida > Lamiales > Orobanchaceae > Orobanche > Orobanche coerulescens. The sequence goes on from JAWKAU010000031.1 coordinate 433,539, forward strand.
TTAAAGTATACTCAAACTTTGGCCTACACTATTCGAGATACCCCCCAGTACTTGAAGGGTACTGTGATGCGAATTGGATATCCGATATGAAAAGTTTGTTTTCTACAAGTGGTTACGTGTTTACCATTGGGGTGGAACTGTCTCATGGAAGTCTACGAAACAAACGTGTATAGCCCGATCCACTATGGAATCGGAATTCATAGCTTTGGACAAAGCTGACGAAGAAGCCGAGTGGCTCAGAAACTTTCTAGAAGATATTCCATATTGGTCAAAGCCAGTGCCTGCAGTGATGATACACTGCGATAGCCAAGCAGCTATTGGTAGGGCAAGAAGTAATGTGTATAATGGAAAGTCTCGACATATTCGTCGACGCCATAATACCGTGAGACATTTGATCAAAAGTGGGGTTATCTCTATTGACTATGTGAGGTCATTGGATAATCTAGCGGATCCGCTAACCAAAAGGTTAAATCGTGATCAAATGAATAAATTGCTAGAGGGAATGAGTTTAAAATCCACAAATTTCGAATTATCGTAGTGGTAACCCAACCAAGATGACTGGAGATCCCAAGAACTTGGTTCAATGGGAGAACTAAGCTATGAGAGTTCGTGTAAAACACTCATCTAAGTTTATTCCCTATATAGCAATTGAGTGTTGAAAGCTTGCCTAGTGGTGAGGTTAAGTCTATGACTTTTAATGATTCCTAAAGACCTCGAGGAGGTTGAGTATGGAAGATACTCGGTAAAGAATCACCTATATAAGTGAGAAGTGGGGCCGCTTCATGTAATACACTTATGAATCCAAAGGGGTGTCCAAGGCCCGCAAAGGACACAAAACGTGAGAACATATGAGGTTGAGGTGTTTAAGTGTTAACACTATTATCTCGGTGCACGCCGTGGAGATATAGTTCAAAGCATCGCGCTACTAATCTGCTTGTGTACCCGATGGTGTTGACTATGGAAGGTTCAAAACCATGAACTACCTATCCTAATACTTTAATGCCTCTTGAGAATTGAGCTTGAGTCTGCATACATGTGCATAAGGATTTCTCACTCATGTGGGGGATTATTGGAAATTGGTTAATAATATTTATTAAATTAAATATTATTTAGTTAATCTATTGGTAAAGTAGATTAACAAATTTCTCAAAACTAATTTTTTTGGTGAGTGAGAATTGAAATGCTAAAGTTAGTTGACAATGGAGTGAGCTAGGCTACTCGTACACACAAATGCGAGTCATCGACGTCATTGCTGCTAATGGCTCGAGTCATGAATAATATATATATATATATATATATATATATTGCGGTGTTATTGGAGTATTTGATTTAATTAAATTAAATCAAAAATTTGTTGCATAAGCCAAAGCTCAATTAATCATTTCTAATGATGAAAGGAAACGTCTGTGCAGGTTCCTTTGCAATTGAAAATTGAAAATGCAGCTTTCAATTGGTGGTCAAGTCTAACGGTGAATTTTGATTGTTTCAAAAGAGAAACAGTAGCAATTATTTGGTTTTTAAAAGTTGAAACCGAATGATTATCATTTGTGGCTTGTTAAAGCACATTATGATGATTAAATCCTCTACATGGTGAACTTGCCTATAAATAGGGCACTTTTGCATTTGCATTCTACACTTGCAATATCTCTTAGCATACACATCTTGCATACATATAGTTTGTAGTGTCGAAGCTCTGTCCTTGCCTCGTTCTAGTTCGCCGGAGCTCGTGGGTTTTGTGGTGCTACTATCTACGAGACGAAGCCGTTTTATCTTTGGGAACGACACGCCTAAACCGAGAGCACTACCGGGGCGTATCTCGTCTTGCGGATAGAGGGTTCCTCGACTCGGCTATACCTTACGGTTTTCTGTCCTTTTAATTTGTTTATTTTTGGTTCAGTTCAAAATCTGTAATTTTTATTTTCTTGTACTTTCAATTTTGTTTCGAGTTCTGTAATTTCCTTTTGGTTGAGTCTTGTAATTTCTGGATCTCGAGTTGTAATTTCCTTTTCCAGTTGTAATTTAATTTTCGCCCAGCAAGTTTGTACTCAGAAATATACAACAACAATAACGTTGACTCGCATGAAATTTGTGTAGGAAGAAGACCCAGCCTTTGACTTCGTTTTTTGTTTATGCGAGGGATTTTGTATGTAATACCCGATATTTCCATTTTTAGTTACTTTGAATCATTTGTCGGTTGTGCCGGTTATCTTGTCCGTTGATGGTTAATTGGGATTTTCTCTATGTTGTGTACGATGTGATGTACCACGTTGTGGTGTTCGTCAGGTACGACTTGTTGTTGTGTAAGTCGTGCAGATAATGTGTATGCATGTGTGGCATGGCATATTGTATTCCGTTGTCAGTTTGCCTCTTTGAGGACGTTGTGAACTCTTGTTGTCGTGCCTTTTCGAGTTGGTTATGTTCCGGGTGCTTTTGGAGTCGTGTCGAGCACGATGTTAGCCTTCGATCCTAGCACACAAGCAGGCCACACGAGCTTTTGATCGTGCGTGGCGCTCCTGCGCGATCGATGCTCGGCAGTGGACTCCAGGGACGCACGAGCGGGTTTTCGTGTGGTGCTCGTGCGTGTTGGTCAGAAGCTGGGCAGTGGCCTAGCGCACGACCAAACACCCGAGCATTTGGTCGTACATGATGCTCGTGTGCAACCAATGCTCGGCAGTAACTCTGAGGGATGCACGAGAAGAACACACGAGCACTTGCTCATGCGCGGTGCTCGTGCGTGATGACAGAAGTCGGGCAGTGGCCTAGCGCACGACCAAATGCACGAGCTCATGGCCGTGCGTGATGGTCGTGTGTCCCTAATGTATTTAAGGGGACAATCGCATTTTTAGCCTCATTTTTTGTCTCTCCTTCTTCTTCTCCAAGGGTTTGGGCGATCTGGGGCATATGGAAGCTTAGATTTTGATCGTATATCATCTTCCATCCACGGTTTTCAGCTCCTAACACCAAGTTATCATCATCTAAACATCTTTTACCGATTGAATCAAGGTAAAATCTCTTGGAACTCTACTTTTAGGAAATTTGGGGGTTTTCGATTTAATGTTCGATTCGTTCCGTATTGTCGATTAATCCATGATGTATGTGATTAATCTTAGTGGTACTCATGTTTTCCGTACGAGTTCATGGTAAATTTCATGGTATTTGTGAAATCGAGAGAGTTCGGTTGCGATCCGCCCTCGGTGTTGTTTTGTACGAATTTACAAGAACCATAGGTGGGTTTTCGGGTGTACTCTGTTTCAGTAATCGTGTAGAAATAGTTGTGATTGTATTCTTCGAATCATTAGGTTCGGGATTGTCGTTTCCTAGCGATCGTGGTTGATTCTCCGTTCCGTTTGTTTCGTCATTAATTACTCAAGGCAAGTATTCTCGTGAAACCTTTATGCTTAACATGAAATGGTAATGTATATGTGTGTGCTTTGCTCACTCCGGGAGGGTCCGATGGGGCCTTGTGGAAATCCGTGACTTCACTCCGGATTCACGAGCTTGTTGGCTAGCCAGTCCGGGAGGGTCCATAGAGGCCTCGGATGGGACCAGTGGTTTCGCCCGGTCCTAGGCGATGCATGTCCGTGCTTTTGATTTCTAACTATGGCTAGTCCGGGAGGGTCCTTGGAGGCCTCAGATGGGACCAGTGGCTTCACCCCGTCCTAGGCAAGATTGAACTGTGATATTTGACTGTTTATTTTTCGGGAAAAGACATGTCTGGATTTTGTTTTGAATTGATTTGATGCATGTACTAATAAAATGTGTAAGGGAATGGTTTGCCTTGATTACTTGTACTAGCGTACTTGCTGACCCCTTTGAGACCCATTTCTGGTGATATTCGTGTTATGAATTTCAGGTTGCGTTCAGCCGGTCGATCGAGCACTGGGGCAGTACGAGGATGTTGGCTAAGGTGGTTGACGTGTGCAAATGAGTCCTTTGTTTTAGTTGCCATTTTAAATGTTTGCTTTCAATTTGTAAACTTATAGACCGTACTCGCGAATACCTAGGCATTTTGATTTGGAATATGGTTTGCATTACAAAATGCTATTTATGATTGTCGGTGATGTCTGATTTACCAGTTGTATCGGGTGTTTTATTTAATTTTCGTCTTAGTGATGTGTGTTTTCTCAGTAACCGAGATGGTTAGACGAGTGGTATTTCTTATTTAGCCGGGTGGGTCCCATGTAGGAGTCCACGGCGCTGTAATATACCCTGAATATCTTGGGGGTGTTACAGAAAATGGTATCAGAGCTCTAGGTTTATGGATACTGATAAGTGTCAGTTTTATACACTTATCCATGGTTTGTATCGATAAATTTCACCAATAATTGAGCTAGTCTACTCGTTTCTTGCTTTTAATTAATTAGTTTTTAATAATTTTATTTTTATGGGATGATGATGTAAATCTAGTCTTAATCGGATTGAATAACTGATTTACTCAAGAAATAACATATTTATTAAATATTCTCTTTGTTTAATTTTGATATATTCATGTTGTAGGGCTTTCCGAGACGAATTCGGCAGTTTTTCCGGATTCAAAAACAGAGTTATATATCAAAAGTTATCATCCGAAGAAGATTTGGGGCAAAAACGCAAAGTCTGAGAAATTCTGGGCTGAAAACGTAACTCTCAAAGAAACCAGTGAGCAAATTGACAAATCCAAGTTACGGCCGTAACTACTGAATGTTACGGTCGTAAGTCATCCAAGTTACGGCCGTAACTCCTTAATGTTACGGCCGTAACTCTTGACAGATTGTTAAAATTTATCTAATTTTTTATACTTTTTGTGTATTATTGAGGGGATGGCTGGCATTGAACCGATCTATTGTAATAATGCTGGAGTTTTGGAGCTATTAGATGACTTTAGGTGTATAAATAGACCCCTTAGATCCTTCATCATTCATCATTCATCATTCATCTTATAATTTTTCACTTTTTGTAATCTTTTCTTTTTGTGTGAAGAACACACTTGTGTTCTTGAGTGATTTGTGTGAGTGTGGTATAGCATATGTTGTTCAGAGAGTTTATTGCTTCTTTCTCCTTTATCTATTAAGGGAGTGAGGATCAATTCTTTCTCTTGATTCAACTAATAATGACCACACAAGCTTTTATTATGTATATTAAACCCTTCATGGGCTAAGTTACCTTTAGTTGAGATTATAAACAAGGTTAGTCATGTTATTTAAGTTTGTATAAAGATCTATTATGAATTACTTATTATTGTGTGTGATTTTCATTGTTTTAACAATCTTTATTTATTTGGCCAATAAATGACGATATTTATGGTCTTCATATGTTTCGAAAGAAAATATGTTTGATTAGATCAAATGATCTTCACTCAAAGTTGTTCTAGGGGATAGAAATATACCTCTAGACCTTAGATGATTCTTTGAGTTATTTTCATAAATCCTAATGCTATGTATTGAAGCCAATCAACATAGAAATATAGCGGATTGATTCAATATGTAAGGGGCGTTTTATAGTTCGAAAGAGAAACCGTCTTTTTAAGGAAAATCGAATCTACACAACATAATAAGTAAATTCATCTTATGATCTCCTATACATCTTCTATAACTAATGACGAATTAAGTTTGTAATCCCAACTATTTCATTTTATCATTAATCAATCTATTATTATTGCAATCTTTTTATTTCCTTAAAATATTAGAACTATTATTGCATTTACTTTTGCAATTATTAAACCAAACTCTTTAATTGTGTGTTTCACTCATCTTAGTATCTATAAAAATAGACTAATAGTGTATAATTCAAATTGTAACCAAACTTCCTCGTGGGATCGATAAACAAGACTCAAAAAGTCCACTTACTACTTGATACGATATCGTGCACTTGCGATAGTTACACTAAGAACGTGTCAAGTTTTTGGCGCCGTTTCCGGGGAAGTATAAGTTTTATGTTGAAATCTTACATTGTAAACTATTGTTATAGATACAATTTTCTCGACATTGTAACTTAGTACTCAATTGTGTTTGTCCGGTCAAGTGGCGGATAACGGTACTCCGTGACTATTAAAGTCGGATTTTTCTATTTTCCACAACAACTGATATTTGTAGAGATTTCCTTCAATTATTTTCATTTCATTTATATTTCTTTTTTTTCATGGAAGAAACATTGTATAAAATTGAAAAAAGATTTCCCTTTCTAAGCAAAAATGCAATTTTAAAAATTTACAAGACAAGCATTGAAAGGATGAGGTTGCTTATGAATAAAAGCATACCTGTTGACATAAGATTCATTATTGAAGCCAAAGTAAGAATAGAGGGTGAATTCACAGAAACACCGACTAGATTTTTACCAGGGCTTGGAAAAAGTTTATATGCGAAGAAACGACGAGCAAAGATGATAGCCGTTTGTTATAAATGTGCTAGATGGAACTGTAATTTAAAATGTCGATCTTTAGGAATTCCATCTACAAACAGAGAAGATAAAATTCAGTTCATTAAGGATGGTCTGAATAAAGAGAATTTAGATAATATCGAAATTTCTCTTGACACGCATCCTAGCGGACTCGTACATTACGGAATTCGATGTTTGTGGAATAAATTCAAACCAGAATATGAACAACGTCTTGGGAATCTGACGTTAAAAGACCCTGTTTGCCAATTTGTAAGAAAATTGGATGGGAAGCTTCTCCCCGACTCATAGAAGGCGTTTAGGCCGTTTCTGAACGTAAAATCAGAGGAAGATGTGAGCCACAATCACAACTACTGTACATACGCGTTATTATCTTTTATTTTTGTCGTGTGGTGAGATTTTCTGAATAAAAAATGTGATACGCGATAAATGCATTCATTATTCTATTGAGTAGTTGAAGCGCAATCAACGCAATCACAAACTTGTTAAACAATTTTTACCTTCTTTTTCTTCTATAAATAAACATTGTGCTTCTTTCTTTCATTCATCCCTCAAACTTGCACTTTTCTCTGTTTCTCTCTAAATAATTTCTTTTCAAAAATGGAGTTATCATCTTCAACAAAAAAATTTAGCACAGTCTGCATTTTTGGTGGAGCTAGTTATGGAAAAGAGGCATGCTTTACTGAAGTAGCCCACAACTTGGGTCGTACCTTAGGAGAAAAATGTATTCATGTAGTTTACGGAGGAGGAAGTCTAGGATTAATGGGACGAGTCACGTACGCCTATATGGAAGGAGTAAGAGTGTTGGGAATAATTCCAGAACCTTGGCTGAAAGTAAAATCACCGGGTCAACTATTGGAGATGAGTTTAGATCTGTAAATATGCAAGATCGCATAACTCACATGATAAATTATTCTGGCGCCTTTATCACCTTTCCCGGTGGTTTTGGCACCCTTGAGGAACTTTTTCATGTGGTTCCCAGAGCCCAGCTAAATGTTCATCAAAAACCAATAGGTCTGCTTAATGTCAATGGTTTCTTTGATGGTTTACTATCTTTCATCGACTACTCTGCTGAAAAGGTTTTATTTCAGAGCGTGCTAAACGAATAATAGTCGTTGCAACAACACCAGAAGAACTAATCAAAAAACTCAATGAATTTGTTCCTCAACCAGATCCAGCTCTAGCTAAAATTGCCTGGATGGAAGATTTTACTGTGAGAAAACGAAAAGTGGATTCATTCCTCTCCCTTTTGATAACCCATATCGGACCTCTTGTATTTATACTTTCTGTCGTGTGTAATAATCGTGCTAAATGGTGGCAGCTTAAGGAGTTTCTTCCTGATCTCTTGACGCGCATCTATTCGCGATTTATGTAATGTTATTTTATTGCTGTAATTTTTATTGTGTGTTTTTTTTATAAAAGCGTTGATGGCAGCGTAAGGCGACTCTTCGGACTTTCTTGATGCGCATCTTAAAAATTGTGTTATACTTCGGAGTATATTTTATTTTCTTTTGTTGTGTGCCTCGTATATTTATTCTCTTGCAGATTCTAAAAGGCGTTAGCTCAAGCATCAACTTTCTTAACAGGGAGTATTCTGCTTTTCTGCATTGCTTTTTTTTTTTTTTTTAAATTGAGGACAGTTTTGTTTTCAAGTTTGGGGGTGGTATGTTTTGGTGTGTTAGTATTTTGATGTGTTTTGATTATTTTGGTTATATGCCTTAAATTTTTTTTAATATATATATATATATATATATTATTTTGATCTGTGAGATTTCTAGATCTGGTCATAACACCAATAAATTAGCTATATACAAGCTTCTAAAATCGTTTTAACCGGTAAAAATATTGTATATTCCAATATTTTTGAGCCTTAATCTCTCTTTCCAAACCTTGTAGTTATCATATAAAATCGAGTCATTCGTTACCTTGAGAAAATAAGAATCAGTCGGTTGATGAAAAATAGAACTGAAATTTACTTAATTGGTGAAAAGAGCTACACGTTAGCAAATAACAGTGTGAAAGCTATCACCTAAAAAAATGACGAAGAGGAGAAGTGTTGAGCAGCAACAGCTGCCTAATTTTGGAGGTCTTAAATTTTGCGAAAAATAAAGGACTAACCATTGTTGGTGCGTAGGTGCCGTCTCAGAAAAATTGGTGAAAAGAGCTACACGTTAGCAAATAACGGTGTGAAAGCTATCACCTTTTAAAAAAAATGAGATAGAAATTGTGTTAGTGAAAAGAGCTATACGTTAGCAAATAACGGTGTGAAAGCTATCACTAAGGGATGTAGTTTATGAGCAGATTTGAATTAATTAGCGGCTGAATTTCAATACACTCAATTTCCTGAAAAATCACAATATTTGATGACGCCAATGAAATTCTTCTTCATATTGAGTCGAAAAATAAACGAGTGATCGAGAGAAACCATTAAAGGGAGTCGTGTGTATCACGAGTGGGAAAGAAATAATCAACCTTTTGGGGGGAAAACCTTGAATTTGGAATTACAAAATAAAAACCGTGTTTTAACTTCAAAATCATTAGTAGATTTATTCTGAATCTTGATTCATTTCTATCTACTGTATAAAGCTGGTTGTTGTGTATTAATGGCATTTTGATCTCCTTTTCTCTTTTTATATAATTATTTTTCTTAATTTGTGTGTGTATTATTTTTCTTATTTTTGTCTTATTTTTATTTTTTTTGGAGCGTGAATAATAAAGAGTCTTGCTCGGGACTAGCAAGAATTCAAGTTTGGGGGTGTGATAAGTGTCAGTTTTATACACTTATCCATGGTTTGTATCGATAAATTTCACCCATAATTGAGGTAGTCTACTCGTTTTTTGTTTTTAATTAATTAGTTTTTAATAATTTTATTTTTATCGGATGATGATGTAAATCTAGTCTTTATCGGATTGAATAACTGATTTACTCAAGAAATAACATGTTTATTAAATATTCTCTTTGTTGAATTTTGATATATTCATGTTGTAGGGCTTTCCGATGTAATATCCGCAATTTCGGATTTCCGGTAATTTTCTCTTTCAGCGGAAGTCCGTTTCGACGACTCGCTTGGGACCGTCTCATCATTCTGAGAATGATTAATTCTGCACTTTTGTCATCCGATTTCGTTTCGGTATTCTTTTGTTGAGTTCCGTGTTTCTTAACGACTTTTCCGCACTCGAGTCCGATTCTTGTGAATCTCGTTCGAAATTACTGTTTCGAGTTTCCCGTAAGTCCGTTTAACTTTGTTAGACGTGTTGTGAACTTCGGTTTGGTTATTCGATCACGTATCGTGATTTTCGGACGTTTTGGGCCGTTTTCGTAATTTCCCAAAGTTTGGGGTAATTACTTCGGTTGTCGAATTTCAAGCCTTCGGGAGGTCGGAATCGTGTGTTCTCTTAGCTTTTAGATTCGTCTTTGCGAGTACTTCGTAACCGTATCTTCGATTCGTATTCAGGTTCGGGTTTCGGTGTCGTTTTCTTGAGTTCAGTGTTATTAAACGACTTTTGCAAGTATGAGTTCGACTTTGTAAAATCACCATAAATTCTTGGAAACTCCAAAGATTTTGAATCTTTTCCATATTATAGAGCATCAAGTTAGCTTTCCAATGGTTCAAACGGTGAGTCAATCGGAGTCCGTACGAGAGAGTTATGGTCGAAATAGCTCAGACACTCATTTTCCGCTTTTGCCGATTTGCTGTATCAGTGAGCCGCGGCACACTTAGGCTGGGCCGCGGCACACAGTCCAGAACAGCCTATTTGTGCGGATTTTGTGAGATGAATGCTCATTTCATCTCTTCCTTCATTCCTCCTCCTCTTGGGCAATCTTGTGGGCGATTTTGGGCATTTTTGCATCATCAATCCCAGAGAACTTCATATTCTTCAAGTTCTTGGTGTGGATTAATAACACCAACAATTGTTCTTCATCATTAATCCAAGGTAAATTCTTGAAACCCTACTTTTGGGTGAATTGGGGGTTTTTGTTCGTTTTGTCCGATTTAACCGTAATAACTTAGATTTGTGATGTATTGATGATTATTTAGATGTATTCTATCATTTCCCTTGTTATTCCATGGTTGGATCGTTTCGATTCGTTGTTTTAGTCGAGTTCTTAGTCAACGCCTTGAAGGTGTCCGACAAAAGGTCTTAGAGGGGGGATTGGGCGTTGTATGATTATTATCCATCGTACGATTATTGATTTATCATTGGCATGACTTAGGGACGAAATTCTTGTGAAGAACTCGAGTCGGAACCCTTCTGTTCGTTGTATTTTTCGGGGTCCGAGCTTCCCGGTCGAATCGTGTTCTTTGGAGTATTCGGTAGCGGTTATTAAGGCAAGTATTTTACTATACGAATTGTGTCTTGTGAATAGGTACGTCGTGTTATGGTTGTGATGAATTTGGTTTACTTTCGTGAATATGCTTCGTAAGAATTAATTAGTATGAATGATTGATGGTAGCGACAATACCCTCACTTAGCTAACGTCGTGAAATTGTGTTGGTCGTGTTGATTATCTAAGTTTGTGCCGGGTATGGTTGGTCATTGTTGAGTTGTTGCGATGATTATGATAATATTTTGGTTTACATACTTGATTATACATTTCGGTACAATGTGGAATGGCTTGATATTTGATGATTATGAGGTGTGTCGTGTCGATGTGTGTGTGTGTGTGTGTTCCAGGTAGGGTCTGACGAGGTCTCTGGAGTTGGGTACATGATGTGTACGAATAAGGTGTGTGATCCAGGTAGGGTCTGACGAGACCTCTGGAGTTCGGTACATGATGTGTACGAACGATGTTTGTGGCCGGGTAGGGTCCGTCGAGGCCTCCGGAGTTCGGTACATGATGTGTACGAACAGAGTGTGTGGTCCGGGTAAGGTCCGTCGAGGCCTCCGGAGTTCGGTACATGATGTGTACGAACAGAGTGTGTGGTACGGGTAAGGTCCGTCGAGGCCTCCGGAGTTCGGTACATGATGTGGACGAACAGAGTGTGTGGTCCGGGTAAGGTCCGTCGAGGCCTCCGGAGTTCGGTACATGATGTGTACGAACAACGGTCGTATGGCAGTGATTGTTTGGATAACATTTTAAATACGGGTCTCGGACCCATAATGATATCTCATCTATTGTGTTTTGAAAAGAGAATCGGGCTAAGGCCCTAATGTTTTCGAAAAGGCTTTGTAAATTGGGACTCGAGGTCCAAAGGAATTTCTGCTTTAAAAATCCCCGAGATGATGTGTTCCTTTTCAAATATCTCTTTCTTGAGTTCAAAATTAATAAAACTTCTCGGGAACATTCGATAATTTATTTCCATATTAAATTCGTAGCTGCTATTTACTTGTTGCATTTCGTATTGTTTTATACTTGCACTAGTAAAACAGTGGAGTTTTACTAACCCCCGAGTAATCGGGGGGTGGATATCTGTTTTGCGTCCAGGTACATGCAGTTCGGGAAGCGATCACAGGATTGGCACAAGGGGATGACAAGCTGCGATACTAAACCAAGAGACGAGAGTAGGAATAGATTGGTTGAATAATTAGAGATGATTCAGTATTCCGCTGTATTGTGTTTTGACCCCTGTGTGGGTAATGTTGTTAGTCATTACATTGATAGAGTTGTGTGACCTCATCGTTATGTGTGTTTATGTGTAAGTGACCTTACGGTCGGTATTATTATATTGTTTGACCCTGGCCGGGCAAGCATTTGGTTGTTTATGGATGTTTAGCTTGGTAGATCCTTGTGGAAAGGGTCTACGGCGTGTAATATTCCCATACGGTTTGGGGGTGTTACATTTATGGTATCAGAGCTTAGGTTACGGAAACCTAGGCTGTCGGGTCAAGTCGAGTCGTGATTTGTCGAGTATTGTGTAGTTTTGTCATTCGAGATGTCGGGTGACAAGTTGAGTTGTGCGTAGTCACAACATGTCGGTTATGTTGTCGGATGAGATTAGTATCGTGGGCGACCGTCATCTCCGTGCGGCCTGTAGACGTAAGTCTCCTCTTTTATACATAATATCTGTGTTCATGATATGTGTGATATTTGTGGTGCATGATGTTATTTGCACGGTGCTGTGTAATGGAGTTTGTATTTGATACTTGTGATACACTGTATGTGTATTGAACTGGACGTATTGACGTTTTGACGTTGAACCACCGTGTGGGGTGGTATAATGTGAAAGTTGTAAACTTTGATCGTTCCGAAAAGAAGGTACCGACGATAGAGTTTGTGAGAGAATCAGATAGATGGTTTCGTTGTATGTTTAACTTGATGCTCATGAGATGCATTTGATTGAATTGGTGACCCCATTTGCCGTTTGTGCACGTGGTTCTAAGTTCGACTATTTTGGATTGTTGTAAATATGCCCGCTGTGGGTAGGTTTGAAAACGTTTTTCCTGAAAGACTCTACTGGTTTGAGCATTTTTGTGGAAATCAAATTTTTTTTTTTGAAAATATCTTGATGGTACGGTTAAACAACGGTTTGTGTAGATTTTGAAATCGGTTGAATTGTGACAAGTTGGTCATGTATTTTCAAATAGCACCATCAATCAGTATTTGGAAAATGTGTTTTAAAATACTTCGGACATTGCAAAATACTACCGTCATTTTTATTACGATCGAAAGGATTTTTGGAAAATTATGTTTTGCAAAACGACTCTAATTTTCGGAATTTAAATGTTATGTGTTTGAGTGTTGTGACGGCATAGTATAATTTAATTATATTATTCTATGACGTTATCCTGGACATGATAGCTTATCTATGGTAATGATTAGTGTCTTTGGCGATATTAATAAGGTCATTTCTTTGACATCGGTTATAGAGTGGACTCAATATTTCAACGTATTGTTGTGCAAGTGATTTCAAATCGAGCGCTTTGATACTGGGTCCTTGGATTTGGTTAAATGGTCGAGGTATTAATCAAAGTGTTTTCAAAATTTCATTTCTGCAAAATCTTTCGAACTCACCAATTTTAAAAATATTATCATTTGAACAAATACCTCGGGAAAAATTTTATTTTTAAAGAATGTGACAAGTGCCTGAATTTAATGACATGTATGTGGTCTTGACTGTGTTTACTTTGGTAAAAGTCGTGCACCTCTGTTGGTGTAACCGTGCGAGTTACTTATGAATTTAAGTCTATTATTGCAGTGTTAGTCTGAGTACTCGTGTGATGATTTGGAGTGAATACTTTATTGTGTTGCTGTTTGTTGCCCTATGTTGATTATGTGATATTTATTTTGTTGTTCTGATCGGTGGCCGTTTAGTATGCTGAGAGGTAGAGGTCGAGAGCGTGGTCGTGGTAGAGGTCGGAATCAGGTGCATGAGAGGGCGACTCGCTCGTTGTCAAGCGCCAATGAGCTCAGACAGGTGGTCGAGATGACCAATCGCGTGAGTAGAGGCAATCAACTGGGGAAAATGCTGACATTGGCGCCGCCACCATCCTTCGTCAGGTGGTTGACCAGTTGACACATATGAATCAGACCATGCACCGGGATAGGATCCCAGATGAGGATAATGGAGCTAGTATGTGGTTACGAGGTGTGCTGAGAATGCACCCGCCCCGTTTTGTAGGTTCTTCGGACTCGTTAGGTTGGGAGAACTGGCTCTTCCAGTTGGAAAGAACATTTGATGCCATAGCTTGTCCCGATGAGAGAAGAGTGCCTATTGCTCAATACCTGCTCGACAGGGAAGCTACAGACTGGTGGGAGGCTGTAGCGCCTAGTGATCGTACCGCTACTTGGGCTGAATTCAATACTGCTATGGAGGCCGAGTATTGTCCGCCGCCTGTTAAGGAACGTAGAATTGTCGAGTTTTTCTCGGCTACGCCCCGAGATGTGTCGATATCTCAAGCAATAGTTGATTACAATCGACAACTTTGTTACGTTCGAGATCAAGTGCGAAGTGAGACAGATAAGGTTCGTTACTTTGATATGCGTATGAAACCTCAGGTTCGGCAGTGTATGGACCCTTTTATGTGTACAACGCTGAAGGACTATCAAGATCGAGCCTTAGCATTTGAAATGACTATGATGTCTACAGAGTCTGTATCGGTAGCGAAGAAGCAGAAGATTTCCGATGAAGCATCGGGAAGTGAGGGAATTGGGATTCCTAAACCTCGACCCTCGTATCAGTCGAGTATGGGACCTTCTCGGTCAGCTAGAGAATCTAAAAGACCCGAGCCGGTGTCTTTGAGTTCTGGTAATGCTCCTAGGTGTTTCAACTGTAACGTTATGGGCCATGAACGCGCGCATTGTAAGAAACCGCCGGTGACTTGTTATAATTGTGGACGCGAGGGGCATCGAGTTCAGTACTGCGAGATTGTTGCCAAGATGATAGGGGACCGGAGTCCCGTTCCTACTTCTGGAGGACCCAGTGGTGTCCGGTGATGTAGTTGTGGGTCGTACTTTGTGTTGTTATTCGTGTAGAGATTGATATTTGTTGCGTGAACTTTTTGGTTTTGTTTGTATTCTACCATGATGTTTTATTTTAAGTTTTGGGACGAAACTTATTTTTAATAGGATAGAATGTAATGTCCGGTATTCTCGTTTTTTGTTATCTTGAATTGTTTGTGTCTTGACGTCGGACATTTTCTTGTTGACGAGAATCGGAGTGAATTCTATCATAATACTATATTTGTTTCTACCGCATAGTCGTTGTGGTCGGGTGCGACTTGTTGTCGCGTGCGTTTCTTTGATTAAATGGTTGCATGCGATGCGTCGTTAATTGCTCGTTATTGTTTTGAATCATTGCCGGTGGCGTTGTTATGGTTGTCGTGGGGCGTGTTTTCACGCTGTATGTTCTTTCGCGTTGCTTGTAACGTTTCGCCGTTGGGCGCGATTTTTTTTTCGGTTCTTGTGTATCTCATTGAGTTTTTATGGTGGGATATTGCTTCTCTCTACTTGATTTAAGTTTCGGGACGAAACTTATTTTAAGGAGGGTCGAATGTAATATCCACAATTTCGGATTTCCGGTAATTTTCTCTTTTCGGCGGAAGTCTATTTCGACGACTCGCTTGGGACCGTCTCATCATTCTGAGAATGATTAATTCTTCACTTTTTGTTATCCGAGTTCGTTTCGGTATTCTTTTGTTGAGTTTCGTGTTTCTTAACGACTTTTCCGTACTAGAGTTCGATTCTTGTGAATCTCATTCGAAATTATTGTTTCGAGTTTCCTGTAAGTCCGTTTAACTTTGTTAGACGTGTTGTGAACTTCGGTTTGGTTATTCGATCACGTATCGTGATTTTCGGACGTTTTGGGCCGTTTTCGTAATTTCCCAAAGTTTGGGGTAATTACTTCGGTTGTCGAATTTCGAGCCTTCGGGTGGTCGGAATCGTGTGTTCTATTAGCTTTTAGATTCGTCTTTGCGAGTACTTCGTAACCATATCTTCGATTCGTATTTAGGTTCGGGTTTCGGTGTCGTTTTCTTGAGTTCAGTGTTATTAAATGACTTTTCCAAGTATTAGTTCGACTTTGTAAAATCACCATAAATTCTTGGAAACTCCAAAGATTTTGACTCTTTTCAATATTATAGAGCATCAAGTTAGATTTCCAATGGTTCAAACAGTGAGTCAATCGGAGTCCGGACGAGAGGGTTATGGTCGAAATAGCTCAGACACTCATTTTCCAGTTTTGGCCGAGCAGCCTGTACCGTGAGCCGCGGCACACTTAGGCTAGGCCGCGGAACACAGCCTGTAATGTACCTATTTGTGCGGATTTTGTGAGAGGAATGCTCATTTCATCTCTTCCTTCATTCCTCCTCCTCTTGGGCGATCTTGTGGGCGATTTTGGGCGTTTTTGCATCATCAATCCCAGAGAACTTCATATTCTTCAAGTTCTTGGTGTGGATTAATAACACCAACAATTGTTCTTCATCATTAATCCAAGGTAAATTCTTGAAACCCTACTTTTTGGTGAATTGGGGGTTTTTGTTCGTTTTGTCTGATTTAACCGTAATAACTTAGATTTGTGATGTATTGATGATTATTTAGATGTATTCTATCATTTCCCTTGTTATTCCATGGTTGGATCGTTTCGATTCGTTGTTTTAGTCGAGTTCTTAGTCAACGCCTTGAAGGTGTCCGACAAAAGGTCTTAGAGGGGGGATTGGGCGTTGTATGATTATTATCCATCGTACGATTATTGATTTATCATTGGCATGACTTAGGGACGAAATTCTTGTGAAGAACTCGAGTCGGAACCCTTCCGTTCATTGTCTTTTTCGGGGTCCGAGCTTCCCGGTCGAATCGTGTTCTTCGGAGTATTCGGTAGCGGTTATTAAGGCAAGTATTTTACTATACGAATTGTGTCTTGTGAATAGGTACGTCGTGTTATGGTTGTGATGAATTTGGTTTACTTTCGTGAATATGCTTCGTAAGAATTAATTATTATGAATGATTGATGGTAGCGACAATACCCTCACTTAGCTAACGTCGTAAAATTGTGTTGGTCGTGTTGATTATCTAAGTTTGTGCCGGGTATGGTTGGTCATTATTGAGTTGTTGTGATGATTATGATAATTGTGTTGTTTTGGTTTACATACTTGATTATACATTTCGGTGCAATGTGGAATGGCTTGATATTTGATGATTATGAGTTGTGTCGTGTCGATGTGTGTGTGTGTGTGTTCCAGGTAGGGTCTGACGAGGCCTCTGGAGTTCGGTACATGATGTGTACGAACAAGGTGTGTGATCCAGGTAGGGTCTGACGAGACCTCTGGAGTTCGGTACATGATGTGTACGAACGATGTTTGTGGCCGGGTAGGGTCCGTCGAGGCCTCCGGAGTTCGGTACATGATGTGTACGAACAGAGTGTGTGGTCCGGGTAAGGTCCGTCGAGGCCTCCGGAGTTCGGTACATGATGTGTACGAACAGAGTGTGTGGTACGGGTAAGGTCTGTCGAGGCCTCCGGAGTTCGGTACATGATGTGTACGAACAGAGTGTGTGGTTCGGGTAAGGTCCGTCGAGGCCTCCGGAGTTCGGTACATGATGTGTACGAACAACGGTCGTATGACAGTGATTGTTTGGATAACATTTTAAATACGGGTCTCGGACCCATAATGATATCTCATCTATTGTGTTTTGAAAAGAGAATCGGGCTAAGGCCCTAATGTTTTCGAAAAGGCTTTGTAAATTGGGACTCGAGGTCCAAAGGAATTTCTGCTTTAAAAATCCCCGAGATGATGTGTTCCTTTTCAAATATCTCTTTCTTGAGTTCAAAATTAATAAAACTTCTCGGGAACATTTGATAATTTATTTCCATATTAAATTCGTAGCTGCTATTTACTTGTTGCATTTCGTATCGTTTTATACTTGCACTAGGAAAACAGTGGAGTTTTACTAACCCCCGAGTAATCGGGGGGTGGATATCTGTTCTGCGTCCAGGTACATGCAGGTTCAGGGAAGCAGTCACAGGATTGGAACAAGGGGATGACAAGCTGCGATACTAATCAAAGAGTCGAGAGTTGGTAGAGTTTGGTTGTATTATTAGAGTTGATTCAGTCTTCCGCTGTATTATGTTTTGACCTCTGTGTGGGTAATGTTGTTAGTCAGCTCTGTTGATAGAGTTGTGTGACCTCATCGTTCTGTGTGTTTATGTGTAAGTGACCTTACGGTCGGTATTATTATATTGTTTGACCCTGGCTGGGCAAGCATTTGGTTGTTTATGGATGTTTAGCCTGGTAGATCATTGTGGAAAGGGTCTACGGCGTGTAATATTCCCATACGGTTTTGGGGGTGTTACATCCGAGACGAATTTGGCAGCCTTTCCGGATTCAAAATCAGAGTTATATATCAAAAGTTATCATCCGAAGAAGATTGGGGCAAAAACGCAAAGTCTTAGAAATTCTGGGCTGAAAACGTAACTCTCAAAGCAACGAGTGAGCAAATTGACGAAGCCAAGTTACGGCCGTAACTACTGAATGTTACGGCCGTAAGTCATCCAAGTTACGGCCGTAACTCCTTAATGTATTATTGAGGGAATGGCTGGCATTGATCCGATCTATTGTAATAATGCTGGAGTTTTGGAGCTATTAGATGACTTTAGGTGTATAAATAGACCCCTTAGATCCTTCATCATTCATCATTCATCTTATAATTTTTCACTTTTTGTAATCTTTTCTTTTTGTGTGAAGAACACACTTGTGTTCTTGAGTGATTTGTGTGAGTGTGGTATATCATAAGTTGTTCAGAAAGTTTATTGCTTTTTTCTCCTTTATCTACCAAGGGAGTGAGAATCAATTCTTTCTCTTGATTCAACTAATAATGACCACACAAGCTTGTATTATGTATATTAAACCCTTCATGGGCTAAGTTACCTTTAGTTGGGATTATAAACAAGGTTAGTCATGTTATTTAAGTTTGTATAAAGATCTATTATGAATTACTTATTATTGTGTGTGATTTTCATTGTTTTAACAATCTTTATTTATTTGGCCAATAAATGACGATATTTATGGTCTTCATATGTTTCGAAAGAAAATATGTTTGATTAGATCAAATGATCTTCACTCTAAGTTGTTCTAGGGTATAGAAATATACCTCTAGACCTTAGATGATTCTTTGAGTTATTTTCATAAAGCCTAATGCTATGTATTGAAGCCAATCAACATAGAAATATAGCGGATTAATTCAATATGTAAGTGGCGTTTTATAGTTCGAAAGAGAAACCGCCTTTTTAAGAAAAATCGAATCTACACAACATAATAAGTAAATTCATCTTATGATCTCCTATACATCTTCTATAACTAATGACGAACTAAGTTTGTAATCCCAACTATTCATTTTATCATTAATCAATCTATTATTATTGCAATCTTTTTATTTCCTTAAAATATTAGAACTATTATTGCATTTACTTTGCAATTATTAAACCAAACTCTTTAATTGTGTGTTTCACTCATCTTAGTATCTATAAAAATAGACTAATAGTGTATAATTCAAATTATAACCAAACTTCCTCGTGGGATCGATAAACCGGACTCAAAAAGTCCACTTACTACTTGATACGATATCGTGCACTTGCGATAGTTACACTAAGAACGTGTCAGATACCTAAGCTTGTTGGTTAATTGGGTCTATTTGTGTTTTATTTTGCACACCGTCATCCCGCTGCCATCATCTCGATACTTTCTGTGTTCGTACGTTTTCCTTACTCGATTCCGTGTTTTCTCTTATCGTATTTCCGTTCCTTGAACTGTGATTGTTTTCCTCTCGTACTTACCATCGAGTTGCTTTTACTATCTTCTATCTCCAGTATGGATGCTAGGAGAGGTCGTGGTCTTGGTCGTGGACGCGGTCGGGGATGTGGGGAAGCCAGTGGGGTGGCCACGTCACACTCTTCTGGAGACGGCAGTACTGATGGCCGTCAGAGCCATACTGCTACTCAAGATGGCACAGCCAATAATGGCGCTGAACTTGGTGTTGGATTTGTAATGCAACATATGGTGAACCAAATGGCTGCGATAAGCCAGGCAGTTCAAAACCCGACTCCGGCTCATGCTGTTCTGGCCGGGACGGATCGTTGGCTCAGGATATCACCAAGATGTATCCTTCTCAGTTTTCTGGGGCTTCAGACCTGATTGGATGGGAGGGGTGGATCAAAGAAATGTCTAAGGTCTTTGTTGCCACTAACTGTCCTGAGGATCGCAAGGTCCCAATCGCCCAATATTTTCTCACTGGGGACGCTGCTGATTGGTGGGAAGTTGTCGGACCTCAGGATCATGATGCTTCATGGGCTGAGTTCAGAGACTTTATGGAAGCTGAGTACTGTCCGTGGCCAGTTCGTGAGGCACGGGTCCTTGCTTTTTATGATGCTCAGCCTCGAGATATTCCAGTTTCTCCGGCCATTGCAGATTTCAACCGGGAATTGAGCTTCGTGAAGGCCCAGGTTAAGGAGGAGAGTGACAAGATCTGCCACTTTTCTAGGCGGATGAAACCGAGGATTCATGACTACATGTCTGAACTCGCGTGCACCACCTTAAAGGACTATCAGAGTAGAGCTCTTGCTTATGATATGTCATTGACGGCCAGTGAGGCGGCTCGAGAAAGTAAGAAACGGAAATCCCTCGGTAATTTTTCGGGTCACAAGGGCGGAGTTCAGCAGAAGTCTCAGTCTGCTAATTTTCCTACGGGCGGTTCAGCTTGTTTTTTTGGGGGCTTTCGAGGTAATGCGAGTGCCTCCACTCGTGAGGTCAGCTGTTTTAACTGTGGCAAGCCAGGCCATAGGAACCGGGAGTGCCCTCGTCCCCCGTTGACTTGTCATACTTGTGGTCAGTCGGGCCACATGGCTTCTTTTTGTGATCGTTTAGGGCAGACTCTTGGTGCCCAGGATTCTTTTCCAGTGCCTAGGTATCCGAGTGTGAACTAGGGGTCGTTTGCTCTGCAATCTCCGCAGAATGTCGGCCGAGGGAGAGGTCGGGGCCAGCCCGCTAGAGGGGGACCTTCCAGTGTCGGCTCCGCTCATCCGCGTGTTTGTGAGATGAGGAGGGCTGATGATTCAGAGGCTACCGTGGCTACGGGTACCATTCATATTCATTCTCATCCTATTAGTGTGCTTTTCGATTCTGGTGCTACGCATTCGTTTATCTCTCTGGAGTGTGCACGCGGTGATAGGATCGTTGGTGATCGGGAGATCCAAGATTGTTCTGTGATTATTTGTGAGAGGGCTTGGCTCTCTAATCTTATTATTGTGAATATTGAGGGTGAGGATTTGATTTTCGGGGATAATTAGCTCGAGCGGCATGGTGCGATCATGAACTACCACACGAGAATCATCACTATGTTAACCGAGGATGGCACCGAGCACTCTTTCGTGGGGCAAAAGAGGGAAAACCATGAGTTCATAATCAACGCCTTGAAGGCGATTAGACTCCTGCGGAACGGGTGTACTGGTTATTGGTGTTACGCCTTGAAGGCAGAGGATGGTGGGGTCGAGTTTTCATCGATTCCAGTCGTTAGTGAGTTCCCAGATGTCTTTCCTGACGAGTTGCCGAAGTTACCACCGGACAGTGAGGTTGAGTTCGCTATCGAGTTAGAGCCGGGTGCGGCTCCGATTTCGAAGGTGCCGTATCGCATGGCACCTTCATAGATGTCTGAGTTGAAGAAGCAGTTGAGTGAGCTTCTTGAGTCGGGGTATATTCGATCGAGCGCTTCGCCTTGGGGCACACCTGTCCTGTTTGTGTGGAAGGAGGATGGTTTACTACGTTTATGTATCGACTATCGCGAGCTAAACAAAGTGACCATCAAGAACAAGTATCCCTTGTCG
This sequence comes from Orobanche coerulescens, assembly GCA_033398695.1. Lineage (NCBI taxonomy): Eukaryota > Viridiplantae > Streptophyta > Magnoliopsida > Lamiales > Orobanchaceae > Orobanche > Orobanche coerulescens. The sequence goes on from JAWKAU010000031.1 coordinate 455,162, forward strand.
AGTATTGATGACTTGTTTGATCAGTTGCAGGGAGCTGCAGTATTCTCGAAGATCGACTTGAGATCGGGGTATTATCAGCTTCGAGTGAAGGAGTCCGATGTCCCGAAAACAGTTTTCGGATGAGATACGAACATTATGAGTTTGTGGTTATGCCCTTCGGGCTAATGAACGTGCCGGAAGTGTTCATGCAGTTGATGAACAAGATTTTCATCATATATTTGGATAAGTGTGTCGTCGTCTTCATTGACAATATCCTTATCTATTCGAGGAATGAGGAGGAGCATCCGCATCATCTGCGTGTGGTGTTAGACATTTTGAGGATCGAACGACTCTATGCGAAGTTCTCAAAATGTGAGTTCTGGCTGAAGGAAGTGATGTTTCTGGGTCACGTGATTTCAGCCGAGGGGGTCTGGGTGGATCCACAAAAGATTGAGGCAGTGCTAGATTGGGCACCGCTTAAGAATGTGAAGGAGGTCCGTAGTTTCTTGGGTTTGGCTGGCTACTACCGTAGGTTCATCGAGGGGTTCTCGAAACTGGCTCGGCCACTTAGATAGTTGATTGAGAAATCTGAAAAGTTCATCTGGAATGATGAAAGACAGTCGAGTTTCGAGGAGATGAAGAGGCGTTTGACTTCAGCCCCAATTCCAGCATTGCCATGTGGCAACGAGGGTTTTGCTGTTTATAGCGATGCTTTGGGTCAGGGTCTTGGGTGCATGTTGATGCAGAACGAGAAGACTATTGCGTATGAGGAAAGTTGAGGCCGTATGAGCTCAACTACCCTACTCATGATTTGGAGTTAGCGGCAGTTGTTTTTGCCCTCAAGATTTGGCGTCATTTTCTCTTTGGCTCTGCATGTCAGATTTTTACCAATCATAAAGTCTGAAGTACATATTCACTCAGCGGGAGTTGAATATGAGGCATAGGAGGTGTTTGGAATTGATTAAGGATTATGATCTCAAAATCTTTTATCATCCGGGCAAGGCGAACGTCGTGGGAGACGCCTTGAGTCGGAAACCGGTTTTGCAGACGCTTGAGATACTTACGTCTCAATCTATGCTTCAGCGTGATTTGATCGAGTTGGGTGTTGAGATTTTGTTGCCAGGAGTTGTCGGGCAACTTTGTGCTTTGGAAGTTTCATCGTCACTGATTGATTAAATTAAACTGAAGCAGTTGGAGGATCCAATGATTTCTCAAATCCGAGAGAATGTTCTTAAGGGGAAGTCTCTCTCTCCTGGGTTTGTGATTCACGAGGATGGTGTGTTGAGATTCCAGAGTCGGCTTTATATACCGAACGACTCGAAATTGAGGCAAAGTATTTTGCATGAGGCCAATACTACGCCTTACTCAGTTTATCCTGGCTCGAGTAAGATATACAAGGATCTAAGGAGGAACTTTTGGTGGAGCGATATGAAGGAGGAGGTCGTGCAATTCGTAGTGAGATGTTTGACTTGTCATCAGGTCAAAATCGAGCATCAGCGACCAGCCAGGTTATTGCAGTCGCTTCCCGTTCTGGAATGGAAATGGGAAGATATTTCGGTGGACTTAGTCACGAGCTTGACGAGATCGAAGTCTGGTATGAATATGGTTTGGGTGATTGTGGATCGTCTGACCAAGTCCACACACTTTCTGGGCATCAAGGATACTTGGGATCCGGAAAGGTTGACTCGGGTATTTATTGCACAGGTCATGAGGCTTCACGGTACTCTGGAGACTATTATTTTGGATCGTGATGGCCGTTTTATATCGCATTTTTGGCAGACAGTGCATAAGGCGTTGTGAACTCGTTTGCGTCTCAGTACTTCTTTTTGTCCTCAGACGGATGGGCAGTCGGAGCGCACTATCCAGACATTTGAGGATATGTTGCGTGCTTGTGCTCTCGATTGGAGCAGTGATTGGGAAGAGCATTTTCCGTTGATCGAGTTCACATTGGCACACTTCGATCAAGATGGCATCGTATGAGGCGCTTTATGGGCGGCGATGTTGATCGCCAATTTGTTAGAACGAGGCGTTCGATTTGGTCGGGACCGAACCGGATGTCGCTTTGGAGACGTGGAAGAGGGTGGAATTGATTCGGGAGAGGATGTTGACTACTCAGAGTCTATCGAAATCCTATGCTGACATTCGTCATCGACCTTTGGAATTCGACGTGGGAGATCACGTTTTGCTAAAGGTGTCGCCGACGAGGGAAGTTTTCCACTTCGGGAAGAAGGGGAAGTTGAGTCCGAGATTTATTGGGCCCTTTGAGATTCTCGAGAGGGTCGGTGAGTTGGCATATCGATTGGCGTTGCCTCCGGCTTTGAGTTACATCCATAGTGTATTCCATGTTTCCCAGCTGAAAAAATATGTTCCGGACCCTAGTCATGTCATCGACTATGGTGAGATCGATATCGCTGAGGATAATACATTCGAGGAGCATCCCTTGAAGATTTTGGAACAACGTGAGAAGCGACTGAGGCATAAGACCATTCCTTTGGTCAAGGTGTAGTGGTCGAGACATGGTGTCGAGGAGGCAACTTGGGAAACCGAGGATAACATGCGTGCAAGGTACCCGAATGGTTTGTTTCTTAAGTTTCGGGACGAAACTTGTTTTTAGAGGGGGAGAATGTAATATCCGCATTTTCTTTTTCCCGATATTTTTCATTTTGGTGTATTTTTCGTTTTTAGTGACTCACTTGTAACCGTATTGGTATTTCGAGAAGATTTAATACGGGACTTTTTGTCTTTTGAACTTGTTTCGGACTTATTTTACTCAATTCCGCGTTTAATGTCACTTTCCATCGCTACTGGGTTCGATTCTCATAATTGTTGTTCGGAACCGCGGTTTTAGGGTTGCCGTAAATCCATCTTATGCAATTGTGGATGTCGTGAGCTTTTGCTTGTTGTCGATCGTGTATCGTATATTTCAGACGTTTTGGCCATCTTGTGTTTTCCTAACTTCTGGGACATTTGTTTTCAAAACCATCTTTCTCAACTTTGATTCATCATGTTCGTAAGTGTGTTTTGTTGCTTAGACCCCAAACTTCTTATTCCTTAAGTTTCGGGACGAAACTTCTTTTAAGGAGGCTAGAATATAATACCCGAGATTTCCATTTTTGGTTACTTTGAATCATTTGTCGGTTATGCTGGTTATCTTGTTCGTTGATGATTAATTGGGATTTTCCCTATGTTGTGTACGATATGATGTCCCACATTGTGGTCTTCGTCGGGTACGACTTGTTGTTGTGTAAGTCGTGCAGATAGTGTGTATGCATGTGTGGCATGACATATTGTATTCCGTTGTCGGTTTGCCTCTTTGAGGACGTTTTGAACTCTTGTTGTCGTGCCCTTTCGAGTTGATTATGTTCCGGGTGCTTTCAGAGTCATGTCGGGCTCGATGTTAGCCTTTGATCCTAGCACACGAGCAGGCCACACGAGCTTTTGATCGTGCGTGGAGCTTGTGCACGATCGATGCTCAGCAGTGGACTCCAGAGACGCACGAACAGGACGCACGAGTGGGTGCTCGTGCGTGTTGGTCAGAAGCTGGGCAGTGGCCTAGCGCACGACCAAACACCCGACTACATTGCTTTAATATTAAAACATTGCTTCAAACTCTTCTTTGGTGTAAGGTAATAACTACGAATAGATATAATATAATATATTAATATATTATAATAAATATTACAAATACATTATATTTATATAGATTAGTGTCATTTTATATATTTTATATCCAACTTTTACACATTATAATACAATATTAAGTGATCGACAATATCTTATTCATACAGACTTTGCTTTCAATAAAATTTGAAAAAGTTGTTGCGTATATAGAAATATGTAGTGCATCTTAATGGAGGCTATAAATTTCTTGAAAAAACCAGCTTTCTTCACTTTTCTCCAATCATCCCAGTAATTTTATAAACTTCACTTCTAGCTTTTGCCACCTCCAAGTACAGTCCACTCAGCTATCTTTCTTCTCTCTTCTTCTCTGAAATGTCGATTTAATTTTTTTTTGCGCAAAAAAAAATGTTAGCAACAAATATAATAAGTGATTATGTTTTTCTCTAAATATGTACAATAATAAAATTTATCATCCCCATGCATTCTCTAAATAGTAATTATATTTGGAAGCCAAATCTCTTACTTTCATCCATTCGGCTACAAAGTTTTTATTTTAAATAATGATAAGGAGAATTTGGGAACTTTTGATGCAAAATCCAGTTACATTTTTTTTTCTAGACCATTTGTTGAATAGCAAAGCTTTCAATGTCTATAATATTAGAACGAATAAAAGTTGAAGGATCCATTCATATAAAATTATGCAGGTACACTTCTCCACATTCAACCCTCAAATGAAATGGAGAAGAATCCTAAAATTGAAGAAAGAATGCTTGATGATTTGCCCAAATATTGGAAACATATCAAAGACCATCCAAAATATCTAGTAATTGGAAACATCGAAGATGGTGTTCAAATATGAAAGAGAACTCTTGACAATCTAACCCACTACACCTTCATATCCGAAATTGAACCAAAAAATATCTCTGAAGCTCTAGATGATGAGAGTTGGGTAATGGCAATGCAAGAAGAACTTGAGAAATTAAAGCGTAATAAAGTTTAGATTTTGGTTCCAGCACCTATAGATAAAACCATTATCGGGACCAAATGGGTGCATAAAATTAAGTCCGATGAAGATGGATGTCTAGTGCAAAATAAATCTCATTTAGTTGCCCAAAGCTACAATCAAGAAGAAGCTCTTGACTATAAAAAAAGCTTTGCACCCATAGCTCGACTTGAAGCTATCCAATTTTTATGTGCATTCACATCTCACAAAAAGATCAAACTCTTTCAAATAGATGTTAAGAGTGTATTTCTTAATGGTATCATTCAAGAAGAGGTCTATGTGAAGCAACCTCCAGGACTTGAGGATTACGAATTTCTAGAACATGTCTACAAGCTCAATCAAGCTCTTTATAGATTGAAGCAAGCACCACGATCCTGGTATGATCGATAAAGTCAATTCTTCATTTCAAATGACTACAAAAGAGGTAACATCGATAACACTTTCTCTGTGAAAACCTTGAATAATGATATACTTATCTGTCAAACCTATGTAAATGATATTGTTTTCGGTGCTACTAACGACTCTCTTTGCTAAGAATTTGCTAATCTTATGAAGGGATAGTTCAGATGAGCATGATGGTCGAACTAATATTCTTCCTTGGGCTCGAAATCAAATAATGTGAAGGTGGAATTTTTATTCATCAAACCAAATATATAAATGATCTACTTAAAAAATTCAAGGTAGAAGGTCGCTAAGATATTTATACTCCAATGTCATCTTCATTAAAACTGGACAAAAATCAGAATGGAAAATAGGTTGATCAAAAGTTTTTTCGAGATATGATCGACTCCTTGCTTTATTTAACTGCATCTAAACCAGACATAATATTTGCAACTTGCTCGTGTGGTAGATTTTAATCTAATTCGAAGGAATCTCATTTGATTGCATGTAAACGAATCTTCTATTACTTAAATAGAACTACTGGGCTGGGAGTATGATACCCATCATGTCTTGACTTTAACTTTATTGCATACACTGATGCCCGACTTTGGTGGCTGTAAAATTGACAAAAAGAGTACTTGCAGTACACACCATTTTATTGGTTCGTGTTTGATTTCTTGGGGTAGCAAAAAGCAAATGAGTGTAGCAATCTCTATAGCAGAAGCTGAGTGTGTGGATGTCGGTAGCGCATGTGCACAAGTTTTATAGATTAAAAATCAACTTCGAGATTATGGCATTTTTAACGAACATATTCCTATCTTGTGCGACAACACTAGTGCCATTAATCTTATTAAAAATCCAGTTCTGCATAGTAGAACCAAACACCCGAGATTTCTGTTTCTAGTTACTCCGAATTATTTATCGGTTCTGCCGGTTATTTTTATTTCGTTGATGATTATTCAGGATTTTCCCTATGTTGTGTACCACGTTGTGGCGTTCGTAGGGTACGACTTGTTGTTGTGTAAGTTGTGCAGATCGTGTGTATGCATGTATGACATGGCATATTGTATTCCGCTGTCGTTTTGTCTCTTTGAGGGTGTTGTGAGCTCTTGTTTTCGTTCCCTTTCGAGTTGGTTATGTCCTGGGTGCCTTCGGGGCCGTGTCGGGCTCGATATTGGCCTTCTATTGTAGCACACGAGCAGGACACACAAGCATGTGCTCATGTGTGGTGCTCGTGCGTAATCCAGTGCTCAGCAGTGAGCTCCAGGGATGCACGAGCAGGACACACGAGCAGCTGCTCGTGCACAGTGCTCGTGCATGGTGTGAGTAGCTGGGCAGTGGCCTAGCGAACGACCAAACGCACGAGCACTTGGTCGTGCGTCGCTGATGTATATAAGGGGATAGACGGGTTTCCACCCCATTACCTCCCCTTATTCTCTTCTCCTCACGGCTGTCAGACAGGTGAGACTAGGGTTCGATTTCTTGGTCGATTCTACTCAATTCCAAGGTGTTTTGGAGATTTCCAGGTGATTATAATATCATCTAATCCCTTGTTCTTCATCGGATCGAGGTAATTCTTGATTTTTCTTCGAGTTGATTTTCTTGAAAATTTATTCTTGATTTCAATCCTAGTCCGATTTTGATGAATCAGTTGGTGTAGTATGATGTTATTAATTGTGTTCTATGGATTGTATATCCATATCTCGAGTTTGTTTAACTCGATTGCCGATTTGAGTGTTCTTGGGAATTATTGAACATTTAATGTTCGATTAAATGTCCCAATGAATTTTCCTTCGATAGTTTGATGGGTTTTCCATTGTTCTTGGTCTTGATTCTCACTGTGATAGTGTTTCCATTGTGTTTTGAAGAAGTTGTAGGTGTTCGGAGTGTTCCGGTCGAGCCGTGTTCGTCGGAGTACTTGCGTGCCGATTTTGAGGCAAGTACCTTGTTCATACATTTCTTGTTTTGTGGATATGATGATCGGTGATCGTCTTGGTGTGTTTTCTTGGTTGTTTGAAATGAACTTTCAAAGATTTGGTTTAGCCTCATTAAAGGCTCTCTTTCAAAACGAGTGTGTGTCTTGTGAATGGTGTGTTTTATGAATGATTAAGTGAATCCTTTGAATGCGCTTGTTGTTGATGTTGTGTTTTGATAATATATACATATATTATCTCATTTCGATGGGTTGTGGTTTGACGTTTGTGTCGTGCTAAGTGTTTGTTGCCTTTGGGTGAATTGTTTGGATATCATTGGTGTATTGTGTTGTGTGTGAATGTGTGGACATAAGCGGGATCTACGGTGACACATGGCTCGTGATCATGTGGTCAAGATGCAACAAGTGATTGATCCTACCGTGAGAGCCTAAGAAAACTACGGTGACACATGGCTTGTGATCATGTGGTCGGGATGCAACAAGTGATTGATCCAACCGTGAGCGCCTAAGAAAAGCTACGGTGACACATGATCATGTGGTCAGGAGACAACAAGTGATTGATCCAACCGTGAGATGACATGGCATGTGTTCACGGTGTTATGGATATGATTTTGGATGTTTTTTGCCCGATTGAGTATCTTGAACGTGTTACCGAGATTTTATATCTTGGGTGGTTATGTTTGGTTGATTTTATGTCCGTCGAGGACACGTGATGTGGGCTATGAACCCTATGAATTGTTGTTGTTTTTATTTGAGAAAGCAAATCTATGGGTGTGACCCATCTCGATTTTGTTGAAAGAGAAGGATTCGATAATTCTAAATGGTTTTCTGTTAAATCTCCCGAGGGCATTTCAAACCATTTTACAAATTGTTCCCTTGATTTGTGATCTTTTGAATTTGGAAAGTTTTACTCAAACTGTTACCTCGGGAAGTATTTTTCATTATGTTTGAATCTTTGAGGATTTCTGATTATTATTATTATTCTTGGAATATGATTTGTTTGACTCGTATTTGCACTTTGTACTTGCACCAGCAAAATAGTGGAATTTTGCTAACCCCTGAGTAATCGGGGGTGGATGTCTGTATTGCATTCAGGGTTTGGGGAGCATAACACAAGGTTGGCATGAAGGATGATGAAAGATGATCGATACTAATCACATGAGGACCCATTCGATGTTATGTTGGCCTAGTTGCAGTTTATTTCTGCTGCAGTATTTTCCCGTTGCACGGGAGTGTTTTGTTTTGACCCCTGCGTTGGCATGTTTTGAGATTGAATTGTATGTATAAATTGAAAGACCTAATCGGTCTACTGAGTCATCATTTAGCCTTGAAGGCGATAATCTGATGTTTGATTTTAGTTACCAGCCTGGTAGACCCTTGAGGAAAGGGTCTACGACGTGTACTATCCCTGAGTGGATTGGAGGTGTTACATAAATGGTATCAGAGCTTAGGCTGCAGAAACCTAGGCTGTCGGGTCAAGTTATGTGTGTTGAGTCTTGTCTCATCGGATTTTGTCTGACTGAGTCGTATCGCGACGCATCGTATGAGTTCGTTGGTCGTGATTAGTATTGTGGGGGGATCATCATCTTCGTGCGACCTGTGGATATAAGTCTCCCTTCTTTGTGTTGTGCCTTGTGTGACACGATCTACTTGTATGATTAATTGTTAAGATATGGAATCTTTATGTAGATTTTGATTTCGTGATATGTGTTTATTTGACTCTCATATTTTGTTTATATGAGGAGTGGTGTCACTACTAATGCATTTTTTACTGTGAATTTTCCACTGTTAATGATTTTCAAAATGATTTGCTCGTATTGCAAGTATTCTTGTGAAAGCCTTGTGCTTAACATGGAATGGTAATGTATATGTGTGTGATCTGCTCACTCTGGGAGGGTCCGATGAGGCCTCGGGGGAATCTGTGATTTCGTTCACGATTCACGAGCCTGTTGGCTAGCCAGTCCGGGAGGGTCCAGAGAGGCCTCAGATGGGACCAGTGATTTCGCCCCAGTACTAGGCGATGCATGTGCGTGATTTATAACTATGGCAAGTCCGAGAGGGTCCATAGAGGCCTCGTATGGGATCAGTGGTTTCACCCCGATCGTAGGCGGTTTTCGATTGTGATATTTGACGATTTGTTTTCTGGGAAAAGACATGTCTTGATTTTATTTTGAAACATTTTGATATATGTACTATGAGACGTGTAAGTGAATGTCGATACGTGTGAGTTTTGGGCATTCTGGCCTATTGGATTTTTGAAAATCTTGAGTATTTTAGAGAATAAAATTCGAGACGTACTTTTAAAATGGATTATTTTCTCGCGGTATTTTCAAGGTGACTACTAGTAGAACGGTATGTGTCAGAATTTTTTCCACTTTGGGGACCAAATTATTATGAGATATTTTCAGTAATTTAGAAATGTAATTGCTTAGACCCGAAGGTCGAATATTTCTGAAAGTTTTTAACTAAAAGAAAGATGTCCACATTTTTTTTACCTAATGCAAAATGATTTTTCAAAGTCTCGATAACGATGTTTGTATTAGTTTTTTGAAATGGGATACTCATAGATTAACTGCTGTTTCCAAATTATTTTTAAAAAGGTGGTTTTCGTTTTTAAAACTTATCATTTCCTGTTTGCGGTCAGGGAATGTGTGTATGATGTTAGCATTGTCGTTAGGGTGTTAGCCCTTCGAATTGTGATTGAATTGGTGGTGTGAGCATTGATTCGTTCGCCACGCATTCGTTGTATTAGCCCTCTGTGAGGGGTGTGATGTTGGTATTAAATATTTGTCGCTTTGTGGTGATTTGTGTGTTATCGCACCTGTGCGAGCTGTTAGAGCTTGGGTTTGTATGATTGTGTGCATATGAAATTATTTCACGATGTTTTGTAATTGTGTGCTGATTATCGTTTGAGCTGCTGAAATCATCGAATGGATGCCGTCGTTGCTGTGATTTTGTGTATGTGGGTTGCCTTGGGATGGTAATTGTTGTATGTGATTCGTTTACGACTGCAAGTTCCGTTTGTTGCAGTGGTAGTTATTGTATTCATGCAATTACCCGAAGTGGATATCGTGTTACTAATTGTTGCCTTACGTTGATATGTTGTGCTGAGTTGGCATCTTCGGTATGTTGTTTTGCGATGTTATGTTCCATTGTACATAGCAGTTGTATATTCGGTATGCCGAGGTTCTTCAACTGTAATGTGCTGGGGCACTGTACGTACAAATTGTCCTTCTCTCCAGTAATGTGTTACAAGTGTGGACTCGAGGGACACAGAATCTAGTTTTGAGAGTTGGTTATCGAATCTTCCAGGGCATGAACTTCAACACAGATAATAGGATCGGATCTGAGAGGCCCTTGAAAGATGTTTCTGTCGGTTGCTTGTTCTGTTGTTACCTTTTTTCGTTGTTGTGAGTTTCGGGGACGATACTTCTTTTAAAAGAGGTTGAATGTAATACCCGTATTATTTTTGACTTCTACATTTTTTTCTTTCTTTCTCAATTCTATCGACTCGCTAGTGTTCGTTGATACTATCTGAACTTGTTTTGCATTCCAGTTTTTATCGTTCGAATGAGTTGTGATATTATTTCGGATCAATCTATTTATCATTATGACTTTTCCGAGTTCGGTTCGATTCTTGTGAACCTTGTTTGAAATTAACATCGTGTATTGAGTTGAAGTGGGAACTTCGGAGTCGTTGTTCGACCATTGTTATTCGATCGTTGTTGTTCGATCATTGTCGTTCGATCGTTGTTGTTCGATCATTATTGTTCGATCGTTGTTGTTTGATCATTGTTGTTCGATCATTGGTGTTCGATCGTTGTTTTTCAATCATTGTTGTTCAATCGTGGTTGTCCGATTGTTGTTGCCTGATCTCGTACCGCGAAGAGTTATCGTTCACCGTTAGTTAGCTGTTTCGATTTCGGTCATTTGGGATACCGAGCCGTGCATTGCGAGATGGTAACTGAGAGGTTTGGGGATAGAGTTTGCGTCTCTGCTCTGAAAGGATACGTAGCTGCCTAGTGTGGTTTTCGAGAATTACGACATGGTCCGAATTCTTTGTGGTTATCCTTGCGGATCGTTGCGTGTTTAATTTCTATTTTCGACTGTGCGTGTTTTCTTGTAATAAATACTTTTTGTTTTATGATTGTGCGGATAATTGACTTGATTGTGTTATCTGTTTGGTGATACTTGACACTTGTTGGTTTTATTATGCCTCTGCTTGTGACATTGTGATGGTCGTCGTTGAGCGTGATTTCACCCTGTATGCTTCTTTGCGTTGCTTGTAGCATTTCGCCGATGGGTGTAAGTTATTTGGTTCTTGTGTATCTCGTTGAGATGTTCCTGGCGGGATATTACTTCTCCCTACTTATTTTAATTTTCGGGACGAAACTTCTTTGGAGGGGGGGGTGATATGTAATATCCGTAATTTCGATTTATGGTAAATTTCTTTTTGGCAGGAGTCCATTTTAACATCTCGCTTGTGACCATTTCGTAATACTGAGAATGATCAACTCTGCACTTTTTGTCATCCGAGTTCGTTTTGGTGTCGTCTTGTTGAGTTCCGTGCTTCATAGCAACTTTTCCACACTTCAGCTCGATTCTTGCGAATCTCGTTCGAAATTATTGCTTCGTGTTTCCCATAAGTTCGTTTAACTTTGTTAGACGTGTTGTGAACTTCAATTTGGTTATTTGATCACGTATCGTGATTTTTGGGCGTTTTGGGCCATTTTATAATTTTCTAAAGTTTTGGGGTGTTTACCTTCGTATCGCCTTTCCCAATCTTCAGGTTATCGGAATCATGTGTTATCTAGACTTGCTCTTCCTTGATTGTTTCATGTTTTAAGCTCCGGGATGAAACTTCTTTTAAGGAGGGTAGAATGTAATACCCGAGATTTCTGTTTCTGGTTACTCCGAATTATTTATCGGTTGTGCCAGTTATTTTGTTTTGTTGATGATTATTTGGGATTTTCCCTATGTTGTGTACCATGTTGTGGCGTTCGTAGGGTACAACTTGTTTTTGTGTAAGTTGTGCAGATCGTGTGTATGCATGTGTGACATGGCATATTGTATTCCGCTATCATTTTGTCTCTTTGAGGGCGTTGTGAGCTCTTGTTTTCGTTCCCTTTCGAGTTGGTTATGTCCTGGGTGCCTTCGGGGCCGTGTCGGGCTTGATATTGGCATCCTATTGTAGCACACGAGCAGGTCACACGAACATGTGCTCGTACGTGGTGCTCGTGCGCAATGCAGTGCTCGACAGTAAGCTCACGGGACGCACGAGCAGGACACACAAGCAACTGCTTGTGTGCGGTTCTCGTATGTATGGTCAGTAGCTGGGCAGTGGCCTAGCGCACGAGCACTTGGTCGTGCATCGCTGATGTATATAAGGGGACAGACGGGTTTTCACCCCATTTTCTCCCTTTCTTCTCTTCTCCTCGCGGCTGTCGGACGGGTGAGACTAGGGTTTGAGTTCTTGGTCGATTCTACTCAATTCCAAGGTGTTTTGGAGATTTCTAGGTGATTGTAATGTTATCTAATTCCTTGTTCTTCGTCGGATCGACGTAATTCTTGTTTTTTCTTCGAGTTGATTTTCTTGGAAATTTTTTCTTGATTTCGAGCCTAGTCCGATTTCGATGAATCGGTTGGTGTAGTATGATGTTATTAATCGTGTTCTATAGATTGTATATCCATATGTCGAGTTTGTTTAACTCGATTGACGATTCGAGTGTTCTTGGGAATTATTGAACATTTAATGTTCGATTAAATATCCCAATGAGTTTTCTTTCAATAGTTTGATGGGTTTTCCGTTGTCTTGGTCTTGATTCTCATTGTGATAGTGTTTTCGTTGTGTCTTGTGTAACACCCCAAGATATTCAGGGTATATTACAGCGCCATGGACCCCTACATAGGACCCACCAGGCTAAATAAATAATACCACTCGTCTAACAATCTCGGTTAGCGAGAAACACACAACACCGCAACAATAATGAAATGAAATCACCTGGTACAACCGGTAAACCAGACATCACCCAAAATGCCTAACTACTCGCGAGTACTATCTATAAGTTCACAAGTTTGGTAAGCAACCACATCAAATGGACAACGGATATAAAGGGACTCATTTGCACATGTCAACAACCCCAACCAGCATCCTCGTACTGCTCTAATGCCCGCTCGACCGGCTGAACACAACCTGAAATTCATAACAAGAATTTCCCCAAAATGGGTCCCCAAAGGGGTTAGCAATTACGCTAGTACAAGTAATCAAGGCAATACCATTCGCTTACACATTTCATAGTACATGCATCAAGTTATTTCAAAATCCAAACCAAGACATGTCTTTTCCCTAAAAACAAACAGTCAAATATCACAGTTCCATCTTGCCTAGGATCAGGGTGAAGCCACTGATCCCATCCGAGGCCTCTAAGGGTCCTCCCGGACTGGCCATAATTATAAATCACGCACATGCATCACCTAGGACCCGGGTGAAGCCACTGGTCCCATCCGAGGCCTCAATGGACCCTCCCGGACTGGCTAGCCAACAAGCTCGTGAATTCGGAGTGAAGTCACGGATTTCTCCGAGGCCCTGTTGGACCCTCCCGGAGTGAGCAAAGCACACACATATTATACATCACCGTTTCATGTTACGCATAAAGATTTCATAAGAGTACTTGCCTTGAGTAATTGACTACGAAATGAATGGAAAGTTAAATCAACCACGATCACTAGGAACTGATAATCGTGAACCTAATGATTCGAAGAATACAATCACAACAAATTTTACACGAGTACAAAAATGGAATACACCCGAAAACCCACCTATGGTTCATGTAAATTCGTACAAAACAACAACGAGGGCGGATCGCAACCGAACCCTCTCGATTTTACAAATACCATGAAATTTACCATGAACTCGTAGGGAAAATACGGATACCACTAAGATTAATCATATACATCATGGATTAATCAACAATACGGAACAAATCGGACATTAAATCGAAAATCCCCAAATTTCCCAAAAATAGGGTTCTAAGAGATTTTACCTTGATTCAATCGGTAAAAGATGTTTAGATGATGATAACTTGGTACTAGGAACTCGAAATCGTGGAATGATGATGATACTCGATCAAACTCTAATCTTCCAAACGCCCCAAATCACCTAATCCTTGGAGAAGAAAGAAGGAGAGAAGAAAATGAGGCTAAAAAATGCGACTGTCCCCTTAAATACATCAGGGACGCACGACCATCACGCACGACCAAGTGCTCGTGCGTCTAGTCGTGTGCTAGGCCACTGCCCGACTTCTGTCATCACGCACAATCACCACACACGAGCAGCTGCTTGTGTGTCCTCCTCGTGCGTCCCTGGGAGTTACTGCTGAACATCGGTTGCGCACGAGCAGCATGCACGACCAATTGCTCAGGTGCTTGGTCGTGCGCTAGGATACTGCCTAGCTTCTGTCCAACACGCACGAGCAATGCGCATGATCAGCTGATCGTGTGTCCTGCTCGTGCTTCCCTGGGAGTCCACTGCCGAGCATCGGTTGCGCACGAGCGCCGCGCACGATCAAAAGCTCTTGTGGCTTGCTCGTGTGCTAGAATCAAAGGCTAACGTCGAGCCCAACACGACTTCGAAAGCATCCAGAACATAACCAACTCGAAAGGGACGACAACAAGAGTTCACAACATCCTCAAAGAAGCAAAGCGACAACAGAATACAATATGCCATGCCACACAAGCATACACACTATATGCACGGCTTACACAACAACACGTCGTACCCGACGAACACCACAACGTGGTACATCATACCATACATAACATAGGGAAATCCCAAATAATCATCAACGAGGCAAAATAATCATCACAACCGACAAGCGATTCAAAGTAACCAGAAACGGAAATTTCGGGTATTACATTCTACCCTCCTTAAAACAAGTTTCGTCCTGAAACTTAAGAAATAAAAAGGTTGGGGTCTAAGAAACATAACACACTTATGAACATGATGAATGAAGGTTGAGGAAGATTGGTTTGGAAACAAATGCCCCAGAAATTAGGAAAAATACAAAATGGCCCAAAACATCCGAAATACATGATACACGATCAAAATACCAAACAAAAGCTTACGACATCTATAAGGACATAAGATGGACTTACGGAAACCCCGGAACGGCGGTTCCGAACAATGATTACGAGAATCAAACCAAATAGCGACGAAAAGTGACATTAAGCGCGGAATCGAGTAAAACAAATCTGAAACAAGCTCGGATGACAAAAAGTCTAGTATTAAGTATTCTCGAAATATTAATACGGTTACAAGCGAGTCGCTAAAAATGAAAAAGTACACCAAAATGACAATACCGGAAAAAAATTGCGGATATTACATTCTCCCCTTTCGTCCTGAAATTTAGGAAACAAACAACTCGGGGTACCTAGCAGGCATGCTATCCTCGGTTTCCCAAGTTGCCTCCTCGACACCATGTCTCGACCACTGCACCTTGAGCAATGTAATGGTATTATGCCTCAGTCGTTTCTCATGGTGTTCCAAAATCTTCAAAGGTAATATCCTGAGCGACATCAATTTCACCATAGTCGATGACATGACTAGGATTCGGAACATATTTCCTCAACTGGGAAACATGGAAAATGCTATGGACGTGACTTAATGCTGGAGGCAACGCCAAGCGATACGCTAATTCGCCGACCCTCTCAAAAATCTCAAAGGGCCCAATAAATCTCAGACTCAACTTTCCCTTCTTCTCGAAGTGGAAAACTCCCCTCGTCGGTGACACCTTTAGCAAAACGTGGTCTCCCACCTCGAATTCTAAAGGTAGACGACGAACATCAGCATATGATTTCTGTCGACTTTGAGCCATCAGAATCCTTTCCCGAATCAATTCCACCTTCTTCCTCGTTTCCAAAACGATATCCGGTTCGGTCCAACAAATCAGCGATCGACATCGCCGTCCATAAAATGCCTCATACGGTGCCATTCTGATTGACGCGTACCAACTATTGTTGTACGTAAACTCAATCAACGGTAAATGCTCCTCCTAATCACTGCTCCAATCAAAAGCACAAGCACATAACATATCCTCAAATGTCTGGATAGTGCACTCCGACTGCCCATCTGTCTGAGGATAAAAAGAAGTACTCAGACGCAAACGAGTACCCAACGCCTTATGCACCGCCTGCCAAAAATGTGATACAAAGCGTCCATCACGATCCGAAATAATAGACTTCGGAGTACCGTCAAGCCTTAAAATCTGTGCAATAAACACACGAGCCAACTTCTTCGGACCCCAAGTGTCCTTGATGCCCAGAAAGTATGCCGACTTGGTCAGACGATCCATAATAACCCAAACCATATTTATACCATACTTCGATCTCGACAAGCTCGTGACGAAGGCCATCAAAGTATCTCCCATTTACATTCCAGAACGGGAAGCGACTGCAACAACCCGACTGGTCACTGATGCTCAATTTTGACCTACTGACAAGTCAAACATCTTGCTACAAATTGAGCGACCTCCTCCTTCATATCGTTCCACCAAAAGTTCCCCCTTAGGTCCTTGTACATGTTACTCGAACCAAGATGAACTGAGTAAGGCATAGCATGGGCCTCACGCAAAATACCCTGTCTCAATTCCAGGTTGTTTGGTACACAAAGTAGACTCTGGAATCTCAATACGCCATCTTCGTGAATCACAAATCCAGGAGACTTCCCCTTAAGAACATTTTCTCAAATTTGAGTAATCATCGGATCTTCCAACTGATTCAGTTTAATTTCATCGATCAACGACGACGAAATCTCCAAAGCATAAAGTTGCCCGACAGCTTTGGGCAACAAAATCTCAACACCCAACTCGATCAAATCATGCTGAATCTCAGATTGACACGTAAGTATCTCAAGCGTCCGCAACATAACCGGTTTCCGACTCAAGGCGTCTGCCACGCCCGGATGATAAAGGATTTCGAGGTCATAATCCTTAATCAATTCCAACCACCTCCTCTGCCTCATATTCAATTCTCGCTGGGTGAATATGTACTTCAGACTTTTATGATCGGTAAAAATCTGACATGCAGAGCCAAAGAGATAATGACGCCAAATCTTGAGCGCAAAAACAACTGCCATCAACTCCAAATTGTGAGTCGGGTAGTTGAGCTCATACAACCTCAACTGTCTCGATGCAAACGCAATAGTCTTGTCGTGCTGCATCAACACGCACCCAAGACCTTGACTTGAAGCATCGCTATAAACAGCAAAACCCTCGTTGCCACATGGCAACACCAGAATCGGGGATGAATTCAAACGCTTCTTCAGCTCCTCAAAACTTAACAGCCTTTCGTCATTCCAAACGAACTTCTCGAATTTCTGAAGCAACTATGTAAGTGGCCGAGCCAGTTTCGAGAACCCCTCGATGAACCTACGACAATATCTAGCCAAACCCAAGAAACTATGGACCTTCTTCACATTCTTAGGCGGTGCCCAATCCAGCATTGCCTCAATCTTCTGTGGATCCACATGGACCCCCTCGGCTGAATCACGTGGCCCAGAAACATTACCTCCATCAGCCAGAACTCACATTTCGAGAACTTCGCATAGAGTCGCTCGGTCCTCAAAATGTCTAACACCACACGCAGATGATGCACATGCTCCTCCTCATTCTTCGACTAGATAAGGATATCATCAATGAAGATGACGACACACTTTTCCAAATACTCAATGAAAATCTTGTTCATCAACTGCATGAGTACTGTCGGCGCATTGGTTAGCCCGAAGGGCATAACCACAAATTCATAATGTCCGTATCTCGTCTGAAAAGCTATTTTCGGGACATCAGACTCCTTCACCCGAAGCTGATAGTACCCCGACCTCAAGTCGATCTTCAAGAATACCGCAGCTCCCTGCAACTGATCAAACATGTCATCAATCCTCGGCAGAGGATACTTGTTCTTGATGGTCATTTTGTTTATGTAATACCCGTCATTTTTATAATGCAATATTATTATTTTATAATAATATTATAATGCATTTCATGTTATTTAATTCAATTTAAAGGATCATGAATATTTATTTCGACGTATCACAAGTCGTAGCCCGAGTCATTTTTGTCAGTTACATTCTAGTAGTCATTAATAATGTTAATAATGCATTTTATTTCATTTAATCTCATTTCATTACCGAGTGAGTAATTGTTGTACAATTACTTTCACTACACGTACAAGTCAACTTCATGTAATATCATTTAATAAGATCAGATATTTTCATGATATATCTTATGTTCTAAACCCGAGTCAATTTCTCAAGTTAATTTCAGAACATTTAATATTAGTCATTTTTATGATAATTAAAGGTATTATTATTATTATAATATTTATAATAGGAACAATATTAATATTAATAGTATTAATATTTTTATCTTCATTATTTCTATATCATCATTTATATTACTTTCGATATTATTATTAGTATCGATATTATTAATTATTACTATTGTTATTATTAATTTTATTATTATTATTATTATTATTAGCATTATTATTATTATTTTTATCATTGGCCCAAATACACATTGTGCTGACCCATAATAATATTACTAAGCCCAGAAAATTAATTAAGCCCATAATTAACCCTAACCCTAAACCTAGGGTATAAATATACAGCCTTTACTGTACAAATACACAGTACAACACAGAATACACCTTTCTTTTCCAGGCGCCGTTCATCAGCAAACACAAAAAAAAAATATATACATAGAAAATACAATACACAAATTTCTGCCAAGAAGTTCTTCGCCAAGGAAGAAAAGTAACACCGGGAGCACAGAACGCGGATCTGATCGGGTTCATCGTACGACCAAACATCCCAGTAGCGTCCCATCTGAAATTTTATCCAATCCAGCTCGTCGTCCGATCGATTTCCTGTCGCGCATCAACCGATTTCCATTCAGTCTTCAAGGTAAAAAACTCAGCTTCTCCATATCTTGTGTTTTATCATCTTTTGTTGGTTCAGAATTCATCTGCAAACCACACCAAGTTCTATATCAAATATACATTATCAAATTATCAATCAAACCAAAGATACAGAAATCACAAATCAGAATAAATCCGGGCCGAGCCCGAACCCAGAACTTCGCAACTCAGATTTTTCTTCCAACACTTCGACTTTCTCAAACCCGAATCAGTCCGAAATTTTACAACCGGAAACCCCTTCCATCCCGAATCGAACCCGGATCTAACTTACCTTTTCATCCAAGTTCGGCCCGAACTCAAATCCGTCACCCGCTGACCCGGATTCACTCAACCATCAGCCGCGAACCATGGCCGAAATCAACCTCAGGAAGACTGATACCCCTACCCTTCACTCAGTGACACGACCCATAAGGTGTGAGACCGACCCGAACGGCGAATCGGGAACCCTGGTCATTGAAGGGGCTTGTCTATTTCTCGTCGAGACCCGACCCGAAGGAGGGGATGTTTCCGCCGCTCGCCATGTTTTCCAGCCTGGACCATCGCCGCTGCTTTGCCGGGCATTTAGTGATTTGTATCCGGCCGTTCGTGTGTGTGTGTATGATTACTGTGTGTATGCGTTCGATTTACTGTGTGTGTGTGTGTGATTTATTTTTGTTTCCGGCCGATGAAGGAGGAAGTGATTTTTCTTATCGGCCGAACTGGACTTGGAGATGAGGAGAGAATCGTTTCTCTGCCAATTTTGTACCGACGGGAGCAGAACGGGAGAAAGAAAATGAGTTGGGTCGGCTAGGGTTAGATTTCAGGGTTTATATACCCGCGAATTTTTTAGGACTTTTTAATTTAGTCCTCTCAATTTTCAGAAGTGTTCAATTTAGCCCCCAATCAGTATAATTAATCCAATTTGACCCCAATCAATTTTAAAACCTTCAATTCAGTCCAATTTTGACCCAAACATTAAAATGTTGACTTTTAATTAATATTAATTAATCTGAAATTATGCATAAGTATTTTAATTTCAGTCATTAATAATGTTAACTCTTCGGTTAATATTAATGAACAATTATAATTTATTTTCAGTTATTATATAGTGATATTCGTATCTTTTCATTTATTATATAAATAATAAATTGTAAGGATCTTAATTATTATTATTATTATATGTAGACTTTGTCAAGGATTTACGGGCTTAGGACTGTGAGTCGAGCATATTTATTTCAGTCAGACATCATCATCATTTATTCAGGTGGGAATTTTCACTATCACTTTAATTGCTTTAATTGGACTGTGTATGTGATCTTCTATTCATGTTTAAAATTTATATGCATGTTGTAATTCAAAGCTAACTGCTTTTCGTAAGAGGCTATCTTAAGATATATGTTGTTGCGGGGACACCTGCGCAACCTCAATATTCACATGCGTGCTCGATTCATGTTATGTGGTATTGTGTTTATGTTTGATGTTGTTGCGGGGGCACCTGCGCAACCTCAATATTCGTGTATGCGTGCTCGATTCATGCTATACGTAATATTGTGAGTATGCAATTACGTTGAGGAAAAATGTGATAGATTATTCATGTTATGCTTTCCATGAGATTGTATATTACTGTGATCAGTGTGATTTCCATGAGCTGAAGGAAGCTCACCCCCACCTTTATTGAACCTGCAGGTTGAACCGAGTCGGATGGACGAAGGAGCGAGCCGAGAGGGCATATGAAAGATGAAATTATTATATGATGTTTCTTTTGTCAAATGTTTGAAAACTTATTCGGGGAAACATTGATCAGAAATTTATAAAGTATGAATTATTCTTCCGCCGCAAATTTTTACCTCGCATTTATGATGTAATGTCACCTTATTTAAAGGTATTTATGTTTATGTCAGTGTAGCGACTCGACTTTGTAGGCGAGAATTTTTATATTCTCAAGAAAATTATTTTTCTCAAAATTTACCTTTTATTTATTTTTCCCCAATATTTACCCTAGAAAGTCGGGGCGTTACAGTTTAGCTCACGATAGTCGATACATAAATGCAGTGAACCATCCTTCTTCCGCACAAACAGGATCGGTGCACCCCAAAGCGAAGCGCTCGGTAGAGTATACCCCAACTCAAGAAGCTCACTCAACTGCTTCTTCAACTCAGCCATCTTGGAAGGTTCCATGTGATACAGCGTCTTCGAAATTGGAGCCGCACCCGTCTCTAACTCGATAGCAAACTCAACCTCACGGTCTGATGGTAACCCCGGCAATTCGTCAGGAAGACATTTGGAAACTCACTAACAACAGGAATCGATGAAAGCTCAACTCCACCATCCTCTACCCTCAAGGCGTTACACCAATAACTAGTAGACCCCTTCCACAGGAGTCTCATCGCCTTCAAGGTGTTAATTACAAAATTCTGGTTTCCCCTCTTTCGCCCCACGAAAGAGTGATCGATGCCGTTCTCAGCTAACATGGTGATGATTCTCGTGCAGTAGTTCATGATCTCACCATGCTGCTTGAGCCAATCATCCCTGAGAATCAAATCCTCGCCCTCAATATTCACAAAAATAAGATTAGAGGGCCATCTCACAAATAATCACAGAACAATCTCGGATCTCCCGATCACCCACGATCCTATCACCGCTAGTAAGTTTAACGATGAAAGGCTCACAAGGCGACAAACATACAAGACCCAAACTGTGCACACATTCCAGAGAGATGAACGAATGCGTAGCACTAGAATCGAAAAGCGTGCTGATAGGATGAGAATGGATATGAACGGTACCTGTAGCCACGTTAGCCGCCAGATCATCGGCCCTCCTCATCTTATATACACGCAGATGAGCGGATACGATACTGGAAGCTCCCCCTCTAGCGGTCTGGCCCCTACCTCTCCATCGGATGACACTCTGCGGAGTCTGCGGAGCAGACGACCCCTGGTTCACACTCGACTCCCTAGGCGCTGGAATAGAGGCCTGGGCATCGAGAATCTTTCCCAAACGATCACAAAAGAAATCCTTGTGGCCCGGCAGGCCACAAGTATGACAAGTCAACTGCAGACGACGACACTCCAGGTTCCTATGGCCCGGCTGGACATAGTTAAAATATATGACCTTGCGAGTGGAGGCACTGGAAGTACCTCGGAAGCCCCCAAAAAAATGAGCCGAACCACCCGGAGAAAAATTAGCAGACTGAGATTTCTGCTGAACTTCGCCCTTGTGACCCAAAAAGTTACCAACGAATTTATGTTTTTTACTTTCTCGAGTTGCCTCACTAGCCGTCAATGACATATCATAAGCAAGAGCTCTACTCTGATAGTCCTTTAAGGTGGTGCAGGCGAGTCCAGATATGTAATCACGAATCCTCAGTTTTATCCTCCTAGAAAAGTGGCAGATCTTGCCACTCTCTTCTTTAACTTGGGCCTTTACGTAGCCTAATTCCCGGTTGAAATCTGCAATGTCCTGAGAAACCGGAATATCTCTAGGCTGAGCATCATAAAAGCATGGACCCATGCCTGATGAGCTGGCCACGGACAGTATTCGGCCTCCATAAGGTCTCTAAACTCGGCCCACGAAGCAGTATGATCCTGAGGCTCAACAGCCTCCCACCAATTAGCAGTCTCCCCAGTGAGAAAATACTGGGCGATTGGACCTTGCGATCCTCAGGGCAGTTAGTGGCAACAAAGATCTTGGACATCTCTTTGATCCACCTCTCCCAGCCAATCGGGTCTGAAGCCCCAGAAAACTGAGAAGGATGCATCTTGGTTGATACGAAAATGACTATTCTAAATAATGATACGAAAATGACTATTCTAAATAAAGAAGATGAAATGAGGATCGACGTAAGAGGCCATGCAACCCGCCATGCATCTACGTACTTGGGCGAGAAAACGGATACGAGACTTGCGTACGTAAAATCCCCATGCACTAGACACGATATATACGTGCGATGCATGGGTCATTATAAACCATCGATATTAGTCCAAGATGGGATAAAGATTTCGGTCGATTTTTCCAAGAGTGGTGAAGATTTCATCCCACTTTTTTATTCCTTTCAAAGTCTTGGAGCATGGCCGATTTGGTGAGATTTGGGGAAGATTTTCATCAAATTTTTATATCAAAATCTTGATACCATGGGACCAAGATCAAGATCATGAAAGATCTCCTCCATCCCCCTTATCTCCATGTGATGCTGCGGCCCTTCCCTTATGGCAAGGAGTGTGCCATCTTTTTCTAGTCAAAGTTATTAGTTTATTCCATGTTGTCTTCACTTTAAAGATTGTAATCTTCTTTGTTTTTTTCTTTTCAAGATTGTGTATCTTATCTTTGATACTGTAGTTGATTTGGTAAGACTACCCTTACCTATAAATAAGCCATTTACGGCTTGTAAGAAGGAGGATTGGAATCAATAGAAATACTTTTGTATTACTTAAGTGTTGGAAGAGTTCCTACCAAAACTTGATTATTATTCGATGCATTTTCGAATTTTAATCCGATCGATTCTCAATAGGTCTTGAGATAAAATCATCCTTGTCAAGTTATAGGTCTAGCTTGATAAATTCTACATCTTATTCTTGATCGTTTAAGTCTTTCTTGATCGATATTGTTACTATATCACATCCATATTCATACGTTCGATTGATCATATTCCACTTGTTTTTCTTTTCATCCGTGAATTTTACTTCCGCTATATACATATCTATTCTGATCGAGATCACATACATATTCCAATCAGAATTCAGATCTAATTCGATAAACACCTTGTGCTTGTTCTTATTCGTCGGAATTGCCCTACATTTGGACGATTCCTACATTGTTCCACACTTAGATTTATTGTTCGCATTCCCTATTCACAAAAGACATTTACCTTGCATGCGATACATGTAATATCCGCAATTTCGATTTTTGATAAATATCTTTTTTGTCAGGAGTCTGTTTTAACGGCTCGCTTGTGAACGTTTCATCATTCTGAGAATATTTAATTCTGCACCTTTTGAGGTCCGAGTTCGTTTCAGTGTCTTTTTGTTGAGTTCTGTGTTCTTGGGCGACTTTTCCGCGCTTGAGTTCGATTCTTGCGAATCTCATTCGAAACTGTTGTTTCGGGTTTCTCGCAAGTTCATTTATCGTTGTTATATGCGTTTTGAGCTTCAGTTTGATTATTCATTGTCGTATCGTGATTTTCGGACATTTGGACCGTTTTGCAATTTCCTAAAGTTTTGGGTACTTGTTTTCGTACTCGCTTTTACCTACCTCCGGGGTGTCGGGATCATGTGTTTGTTTTAAACTTGAGCTCGTGTTTTTATTATTGTACTACTTGTCTTGTTCGACCGTAGTGATTCATGTTCGTCGCATTCCGCGATCCTTTTCGGGTATGACATCTGGCAGCTATTCTGTACTGCCAGATGATTAGCGCACGCTATTCTTCATCGGTAGCGTACGCTATCGATGCATCTCTTACGTACATAATACAACATTCATTACGTACGTGACCTTATTCAGATTTTCGGACAGTTGAGTCTGGATGACTCTTATGTACATAGTGCCATGTTCCTTACATACGTAACATCACTAACGTACATTAACGCTTATGGCTTACGTACATTAGCTTCGCGCAGGTATATATTTGAGGGTTGATCGATTTCGGGTCATTTCCTTCCTCCCTTCTCCCTTGCGGCATTTTTGGCGATTTGGTGTGGATTTGGACGAGCTTTCATTGGCCTTTTATGGTAGTAATCATCTCGGTGGGTCTTCTTCGTGTTCATCATCATCTAGCCTTCCTTCTTCTCTGAATCAAGGTAAGGTTTTAGAACCCTATTTGAGATATTTTGGGTTTGCCTCGATTTCGTGATTTCAATCCGAGATTGTTGGTTCTATTGTCGTTATCTATTTGTATTGATCATAACCCACGGGTTGAAATTCTGTTTTCATGTTTTTGTCGGGTCGATTCATGTTCTTGGCCGTTTTGGGGGAAACCTTTGAATTTTCGTCGTTTGTTTCTTTAATTCGGCGGCTTTGGGTCATGCATTTTTATTGTTATCATTGCCGTTCGTAGTTTATTATCGCAGGTTGTCGTTCAGCGGAGTCGGAGGGTTCGTAGATGGTTCGAGTCTCGTCACTTCAGTCGATTCTCCGCGTTTGTGGCTATTCGAGGCAAGTACCTTGTTCGTACATTTCTTATTTTGTGGATATGATGATTGGTGATCGTCTTGGTATGTTTGTTTGTTTGTTTGAAATGAACTTTCAAAAGATTCAGTTTAGCCTCGTTAAGGGCTCACTTTCAAAACGCGTGTGTTTTGTGAATGGTATGTTTCGTGAATGGTAAAGTGAACCCTATGAATACGTTTGGTGTTGTTGTTGTGCTTTGATAATATATATACATATATTATCTCATTTCGGTGTGTTTTGATTTGACAGTTGTGTTGTGCTATGTGTTTATTGCCTTTGGATGAGTTGTTCGGATATCCTTGGCGTGTTATGTTATTTGTGTGAATGCATGGATATGGTCGAAGGTCTACGGTGACACATGGCATGTGACCATGTGGTCAGGATGCAACAAGTGATTGATCCAATCGTGAGAGCCTAATACAATCTACGGTGACACATGGCTTGTGATCATGTGGTCAGGATGCAACAAGTGATTGATCCAACCATGAGATGATAATGTTAGGAATATGCACTCGAATGCCACTCAGAGGATGAGAGAGTGAGAGCAATTGTATTGTAATTATGAATATTATATTTAATAAGGCAATTATTATTTCTATATGATTGTATATCACTGGCATTGTGATTTGGTATATAGAATAATAGTCCTTGCATTTGAGAGTGAACATTCTACTCCTTATGGAGATAAGGAGATAGGCACTAGAAGTGTTTAGAGCTCGAATGCTTAACTAGTTCGCAAGTCGATAAAACTTAACAGGACATTAAGTTTTAATAAGACTTGTATAACTGATGCTAGGATGTGTGCACGTCTTGATAGCATAGTTATAAGTATATTGGTGGGACCAGTATACTCGAACATGACTCATACTCGATTCAGTCACACGGTATTCACTCTCGGAGAGTCGATGACGAATCGAAAGATTGTGATAGTATACGTGGACCTTTGACTTGAGGGTTCAGTAGAAAATGTGTCTGTGACGTTTAGTTTGTCATTAGAGTAGTTAGACTCATTTGCTTAATTGCTGAGTCGACCTCGAAGTGCGGACTATACGGGCAGGTAGCAGTCTTTGCTGAACGCCAAGAAAGGATTCTATCTCCTGTTAGTGAGCAGGCGAATGTCCTATACGGTTAATGGCAAATAAGATCATAAGTCTTTGGCCAAAGCATTCTGATATAGTCGTATTAGATACACTATTAATCAGTCGGTCTTGATTTGCATTAACACATGTATAGAGTTTAGTCAACAGTAGGGTTTGACTTTACCGTGACCCGAAGACTTGACCGGGACATCTGATGAAGGGTCTATACGTATATAGTATTCACGACATAATGGTTCTGGAATGATTCGTTCATTCGTTCTCAGTCGGGGTTTACAGTGCGACCCGCTAGGCTGGCTAAGTGCTGCCCGCACTCATTGGTTCCTCCCAATGCCGGCTGAGACGAACCTACGGAGTCGCGCAATAGGATCATTGATGGATAAATGTGAATTAATAATCTCTCTTATAATATTAGATATTAGATATCTAAGTTTGATTTATCGGATAAATCAAATAGCGGTCTTATGAATTGTAAGTAGGTTACTGGGTGATTACTTTAATTCATAAATTATATTTCTTAGAGAAATTTATATTTGTGTTTGATATAATTAATTAATTGGATTAATTAATTAGTCCAAACACATTGGAAATAAAACGGATTCGTTCGACGAACATCCGGTACATGAGGGATTCGTTTTGACGAACATCCAGTACACGAGCCGAGTAAATTCGACCCGTCTTCTTGGAAATTTCCCTTAAGGCCGCCCCCTCCCTCTCTTGTCTCTTTTATACTTATTTTATGTCACTAGGTGACATATGTGAGGTGTATTTGATACCCTCAATCATGTGTTAAAGGAAGACTTTCATTTTTTTTTATAAATAAAAGTCTTTAAAAAGGAGTGAGGACAACTTCTTCTTGTATGAACTCAAAATCACGAATTTGAGAGAGAGAGAGTAAGGTTGAAAACTTCATCTTGATCTTAGAGACAAGATATAAGAAGAATACATTGAGAGAGAAAATTCATACAAGCTTCCCTAGCCGCATTCTTGAAGAAAGGAAGCTTGTCGATTTTTTCATCAAGTTCCGGCGTTTGAAGTAGAGGCATCTTGCTTTAGGTGCTTGGAACGAAGGGCTCTTCATCATCATCATCATCATACGAAGGTTTTTCAGAGACATCATAGGTATGGGACTTTGATTCCTTGATCTTCGTATTTTTCTTTTCGTATATACGTTATCCTCTTAGGGATTCCGTTATTCTTCCGCTGCATTTATTTTCTGTGGAATCCCAATAGTGGTATCGGAGCGAGGTCAAATATATCGTATATACGATCATCTTTCCATTTGGAATGTTATTTGATGATGTTTATAATTTAGAATCATAATAGATATAATCGAAGAAATTTAATCGTTCGTAGTAAGTCAAGTTTCGACTATTTTATGTGAATTATAAATCTGAAAAATTTGATTTTTGTTGATTTATAAGTTCTTCATGAAGTTAAGAAACTTTTTCGCTTTTAGGCGAGTCGAAAAAATGAGTAAAGCGGGGTTAGACACGAATACCGCACGAAGACGCAGCACGGCGGCTTACTAGGCTAACTGCTGGCCGGCGAGAGTGACTCGGTAGGCTCAGTTGCTCGGCCACCTGCCGGGCGGTGGCGAGAGTGACTCGGTCCGGCGATTCTCGGGTTTTCGGCCCGATTTTGAATCGGGCCGTGGGTGGGCATCTTGGATTTTCCGGACTCCATTTTTGTGTTTATATTTCGTTGTAATAATTTTCGAAATTTAAATTGGATTTAATTGGATTTAATAAAATATTTGGAATATATTTTTATTAAGGAAAATTATTAGACGAGAATATTGTTTTGGCCGGATTACTTTGAACGGATTAAAATGACGATTATAAATATTAATTTGATTAATATTGTAGAAATTAAATAGATTAATTTTTATATTAATTGGATTAATATATTAATTGATTATTTAATTTCATTTACCGTTACATGTTGTATGGAATGCCTTATGTGATGGTGATATAGCTCGTGGACTTAGTTGTTGATTTGTTCGATTCGATATGGTTGTAAAGGCCATTTTGAGCCTATTTATTTTTAATAGAAAATATGTATTATAGGACGTATTGTTCAATGATGTAATTATTCATATGGCTATGACGAAGACCGAAGACGACCGACTAGAAGACGAAGAATCAATACTGTATTTTTCCTTTCTTTATTTGGCTTGGCCCAATACTTAGGAAAAAGTCCATGAGCTATATGTTGGTAGTAACTAGGTTGTTATTTATTGTTTTTCATTTTGAATGATTGACAAACCACAAACCGCGCTTATAAACGGATTAATGTGCAAAGTGTAACATATAATCGCGTTAATACTCCCACTTACAAACACTAAGTTATAAAGGTTACGAGGTTTCCTACCCTCCGTCAAACTCATGGAAAATTGAAATCTAAACCGGAATATTATTCTTCCGAGTATGTCGAGGTAATATTTTTGGGGAAAGTTGATAAATTCCTAGAGTGCATTAGATGCCTTTGGTTGTGACAAATCAAACCCCTATAAACCGTATAGGTTGCCGGGTAAGATTCAATTGTCAGACTAATAGGAGTTGACGGTTTAAACTTAGATAGTTCAGCGAGCCATAGAAACCGAATGGGTTGAGGGCAAGTGAACTAGGGGTAAAAGAAGATCGAATCATCCATTAGATGGGTTGGTATTAGAGACCACTTTATAAAGAATAATAGAATATAAACCGTATGGGTTGCCCTCTATTAAACTTTGTAAAGAAATCGATCACCACTATGAAGTCACCCAAGACTTCCGGATTTAACATGGGAGTGTGTAAATGCCGATAAAATAGTGGGAGCCGAGTTATGAATAAAGAAAGTCCTTAAATTCTTTACTCGGATCATAATTAAACAATCACTAACGAATCTCATATTATTCTCTGCAGTTAACAAAACTCTCAATATGACAATGAACCCACTCGCTATACTACTTGAAAAGAATGTCCTGACTGGTCCGAACTACGTGGACTGGCTTCGGAACTTGAGGATTATCCTAACTATGGAAATGCTGGGATACGTCTTGGAGGCGGACATCCCAGCGGCTCCTGCAAGAACCCGAGCCAATCAGGAAGATGTCGATGCCCATGAGAAATGGGTAAAAGATGACATAAGAGTGCGAGGGTACATGTTAGGCTCAATGACCAATGAGCTTCAACGTGCCCATGAAAAGATGACGTCTTCACGAGCCATCTTAGCGCACCTGGCTGAGCTCTATGGAGAGCATAGCCGAACTGCTAGATATGAGATATCAAAGCAATTATTCGGTGCCAGGATGAAGAAAGGAGAGAAGGTTGGGTACCATGTCCTCAAAATGATCTCGATGATTGAGAGATTGGAAGCTCTTGATTTTCAGATGCATGCATCTCTCCAAACTGACCTTATCCTGCAGTCACTTCCTGACTCATTTTCCCAATTTGTCATGAACTTCAACTGCAATGAGATTGCATGTAACTTAGCTGGGCTAATGAACAAACTGACGACTGCCCAGTCTCAGATGAAGACAAAGGGAAAGGAAGCTGCACTTGTGATTTCTTCTAAGACTTGGAAGTCCAAGAATAAGAAGAAAAAGAACAAGAAGCAGTTAGGTCCGATAGCCAAGATCGACAAGGAAAGGGGCAAGGCCCCAATGGTTCAAAAGAGCAAAGGGCCCAAGAAAACGGATGTATGCCTCAACTGCGGTGAGCTAGGCCACTGGAAGAGGTATTGTCCAAAGCTTGACCGGAATGCGCCTTCAGGTACGGAACTACTAGTTTTAGAAACAAATTGTTCCGTAACTGTATATTCTACTTCTTGGATACTTGATTCCGGTGCGAGTTCTCACATTTGTACAATGAATCAGGATCTGGAACGAAGTAGGAAGCTGGATTCAGGGGAGGTGATGGTCACCGTCGGAAGTGGGCATAGTGTCGAGGCTTCTGATATCGGATCCCTTATGTTGGATTTAGAATCTGGTTTTATTCTCACTTTAGAAGATGTACTTGTTTTGCCCAAGGGGCACAAGAATATTGTACCAATTCCCGTCATGGACCGAAAGGGATTTCACTTCTTTATTGGAGATGGGTCCTGTCGTATTTATTTCAGAAATAAATTGGTTGGTACTGCTACATTATTAAATGGTTTATACCATTTAAATTTAAAGAATAAGACAAATGTGAACACTATAACTAGGAAGCGTAGTAGGGATGAAATGAACCAAGCACTTAAGTGGCATCTTAGACTTGGTCATATCGGTCAGACCAAGGTTCATAAAATGGAGAAAGATGGGCTTACGGGTCCATTCGGATCAGATCCATATCCAACTTGTGCATCTTGCCTTCAAGGCAAAATGACTAAGTTACCCTTCGCAGGGACTTTTGAAAGAGCTGCTGAAAAACTTGGATTGATCCATACCGACGTCTGTGGCCCTTTTGAAGTGGCACGAGACGGCTTTTAGTATTTCATTACATTCACTGATGACCATACCAGGTATGGATTCGTGTACTTAATGAAACATAAGTCTGAAGCTTTTGATAAATTCAAGGAATTTAAAGCCCTAGTTGAAAATCAAACAGGTAACCGTGTTAAGACTCTTCGGTCAGACCGGGGTGGTGAGTACATGAGTACCGAATTTGATGAGTTCTTAAAAGAACTAGGAATAGTGTCACAATTCACTCCGCCAGCTACTCCACAATTAAATGATGTATCAGAAAGAAGGAACCGAACCTTGTTGGACATGGTTCGCTCCATGCTTAACTATACTGATCTACCGATTTATCTGTGGGGTTACGCGCTCCTTACTGCTGTGCATATCTTGAACAGATGTCCTTCCAAATCCGTTCCTAAGACTCCCCATGAGATGTGGAGAGGTAGGAAACCAAGTCTTAATCACATTAGGATTTGGGGATGCCCTTCTTATGTCAAGAAGACTAAAGTAGAGAAATTGGAAACTAGGTCTGTGAAAGGTCGTTTCATAGGATATCCAGGGGATTCCATGGGATATCTATTCTACATGCACGAAGATCATAGGATCATCATTGCTATACAAGCACACTTCCTGGAAGATCAGTTTATTCAGGAAGGAGGGGCAGGTAGAAATATTTCTTTGGAAGAAATAAAAGAAACACCAAATGAGACACCTATGCAAGATATAAGAACCGAACCTTCTGAAATACAAATACAACCTCGCAAGTCTAGTAGAATTTCTCAATTACCTGAGAGGTAT
The DNA here is from genome assembly GCA_033398695.1 of Orobanche coerulescens. NCBI lineage: Eukaryota > Viridiplantae > Streptophyta > Magnoliopsida > Lamiales > Orobanchaceae > Orobanche > Orobanche coerulescens. The sequence continues at coordinate 486,511 of JAWKAU010000031.1, forward strand.
GGATATCTCCATCAAGAGGAACTGGGTGTCCATGAGATGACAGAAAGTAGTCAAGAGAATGATCCTTCTACATACGACCAAGCGATGGTAGACGTTGACTCCACCAAGTGGCAAGAAGCTATGGAAGCTGAGATAGACTCAATGCATGCTAATCAGGTCTGGACTTTAGTAGATCGTCCTAAAGGCATAGTGCCTATTGGAAACAAATGGATCTATAAGAGAAAGACTGATGGAGATGGCAAGGTTGATACCTATAAGGCCAGGCTTGTGGCAAAGGGTTATTCCCAAAGAGAAGGAATCGGTTACTTCGAGACCTTCTCGCCTGTAGCTATGATTAAGTCTATTCGCATGATGCTTGCTATAGCAGCCCACTTATATTATGAAATATGGCAAATGGATGTGAAAACGGCATTCCTAAATGGATTCCTCGAGGAGGAGATTTATATGGAACAGCCTAAGGGATTCATATCTGAAACCAATATTCATAAAGTATGCAAACTTCAGCGTGCCATTTATGGACTGAAGCAAGCTTCACGGAGTTGGAATCTTCATTTTAACGAGACAGTCAAAGAGTTTGATTTTGTCCAAAACGAAGAAGAGCCCTGTATTTACAAGAAGGTTAGTGGGAGCAAAATTGCGTTCTTAATACTATATGTAGATGCCATTCTACTTATAGGAAACGACGTAGGAATGCTCAGTTCTATGAAAGTTTGGCTTTCTAAAGAGTTCTCAATGAAAGACTTGGGAGAAGCTACCTATATTCTGGGTATTCGTCGCTACCGGGATAGAGCGAAAAGAATGTTAGGTCTTTCCCAAGCCCTCTATATAGAAAAGATCCTGAAGCGATTTAGGATGGAAGATTCTAAAAGAGGGTTTCTACCTATGCAACATGGTGCAAAACTTTCCTTAGAGATGTGTCCTCAAAGTGAGGAAGATAGAAAGGACATGAGCAAGGTACCTTATGCTTCGGCAGTAGGTAGCCTTATGTATGATTTGCACTAGACTGGACATTGCCTATGCTGTGAGCGTAGTAAGTCGGTTTCAGTCAAATCCAGGGCAGGAACATTGGACTGCTGTAAAGAACATTCTTAAGTACCTAAGGAGGACTAAAGACTTGGTTCTTACATACGGCGGTGGAGAACTAAGAGTGATGGGTTATACAGACTCAGATTTTTCGGGGACCATGGATGCTCGATGTCCACATCGTGGTATATCTTTACTCGAATGGTGGGGCATTTTCTTGGAGAAGTGCCAAGCAAAGTTCGATCGCTATCTCTACATGTCAAGCCGAATACCAGCAGCCATGGAGGCTGCTAAAGAAGCTTTTGGATAAAGAAGTTCACCGAGGAACTTCAAGTGGTTCCTAACGCAGAGAAGCCCGTGACACTGTTTTGTGACAACGACGGAGCTGCATTGTGCTAAGGAGCCTAGGGCTCACCACAACACCAAACATATTGCGAAAATATCATTTTGTTAGAGAAATGGTTCGGGATGGGAATGTTACACTGCAGAGAGTAGACACAAAGAAATAACATTGCCGATCCGCTTACTAAGCCACTATCTCGAAGGTCTTAGAGGGACATCTGAGAGTATGGGTATTAGATACCATAGTTTGTGGCATTGAGTGCAAGTGGGAGATTGTTAGGAATATGCCCTCGAATGCCACTCGGAGGATGAGAGAGTGAGAGCAATTGTATTGTAATTATGAATATTATATTTAATAAGGCAATTATTATTTCTATATTATTGTATATCACCGGCATTGTGATTTGGTATATAGAATAATAGTCCTTGCATTTGAGAGTGAACATTCTACTCCTTATGGAGATAAGGATATAGGCACTAGAAGTGTTTAGAGCTCGAATGCTTAACTAGTTCGCAAGTCGATAAAACTTAACAGACATTAAGTTTTAATAAGACTTGTATAACTGATGCTAGGATGTGTGCATGTCTTGATAGCATAGTTATAAGTATATTGGTGGGACCAGATGCTCGAACATGACTCATACTCGATTCACCACACGGTATTCACTCCTGAGAGTCGATGACGAATCGAAAGGTTGTGAAACTATACGTAGAACGTTGACTTGAGTGTTAACAATAAGATGAGTCTGTTACGTTTAGTTTGTCATTAGACTAGTTAGAATCATTTTCTTAATTGCCGAGTCGACCTCGGTGCGGACTATACGGCAGTACTCGCCTTTCTTTGAACGCCAAGAAAGGATTCTATCTCCTGTTAGTGAGCAGGCGAATGTCCTATACGGTTAATGGCAAATAAGATCATAAGTCTTTGGCCAAAGCATTCTTATATAGTCGTATTAGATACACTATTAATCAGTCGGTCTTGATTTATAGAGTTTAGTCAACAGTAGGGTTTGACTTTACCGTGACCCGAAGACTTGACCGGGACATCTGATGAAGGGTCTATACGTATATAGTATTCACGACATAATGGTTCTGGAATGATTCGTTCATTCGTTCTCAGTCGGGGTTTACACTGCGGCCCGCTAGGCTGGCTAAGTGCTGCCCGCACTCATTGGTTCCTCCCAATGCCGGCTGAGACGAACCTACGGAGTCGCGCAATAGGATCATTGATGGATAAATGTGAATTAATAATCTCTCTTATAATATTAGATATTAGATATCTAAGTTTGATTTATCGGATAAATCAAATAGCGGTCTTATGAATTGTAAGTAGGTTACTAGGTGATTACTTTAATTCATAAATTATATTTCTTAGAGAAATATATATTTGTGTTTGATATAATTAATTAATTGGATTAATTAATTAGTCCAAACACATTGGAAATAAAACGGATTCGTTCGACGAACATCCGGTACATGAGGGATTCGTTTTGACGAACATCCAGTACACGACCCGAGTAAATTCGACCCGTCTTCTTGGAAATTTCCCTTAAAGCCGCCCCCCTCCCTCTCTTGTCTCTTTTATACTTATTTTATGTCACTAGGTGACATATGTGAGGTGTATTTAATACCCTCAATCATGTGTTAAAGGAAGACTTTCATTTTTTTAATAAATAAAAGTCTTTAAAAAGGAGAGAGGACAACTTCTTCTTGTATGAACTCAAAATCACGAATTTGAGAGAGAGAGAGTAAGGTTGAAAACTTCATCTTGATCTTAGAGATAAGATATAAGAAGAATACATTGAGAGAGAAAATTCATACAAGCTTCCCTAGCCGCATTCTTGAAGAAAGGAAGCTTGTCGATTTTTTCATCAAGTTCCGGCGTGTGAAGTAGAGGCATCTTGCTTTAGGTGCTTGGAGCGAAGGGCTCTTCATCATCATCATCATCATCATACGAAGGTTTTTCAGAGACATCATAGGTATGGGACTTTGATTCCTTGATCTTCGTATTTTTCTTTTCGTATATACGTTACTTGATCGATCCTCTTAGGGATTCCGTTATTCTTCCGTTGCATTTATTTTCTGTGGAATCCCAATAGATAAGACCTGTGGTGACATATGGCATACGATCATATGGTCAGGAGACAACAAGTGATTGATCCAACCGTGAGATGACGTGGCATGTGTTAACGGTGTTATGTTTATGTGCTTTGATCACTTCGGGAGGGTCCGACGAGGCCTCGAGTGAATCCAATGGTATAGCCCTGGATTCATGAGTTGGTGTTGATTTTATCCATCGAGGACACGTGATGTGGGTTTTGACCCTGTGGATTGTTGTTGGTTTTTATTTGTGAAAACAAAACATATGGGCTATGACCCCTGTTTATTTTGGAAAGAGAAGGATTTGATAATCCTAAATTGTTTTCCGTTAAAACTCTTGAGGGCATTTTAAACCGTTTTACAAATTGTTCTCTTGATTTGTGATCTTTCGAATTTGGAAATCTTTACCCAAATTCTTGCTTCGGGAAGTATTTTTCGTTGTATTCGAATCTTTGAGGATTCCTGATTATTGTTATTCCTAGAACTTGAAATGTATGATTCGTATTTTGCACTTTGTACTTGAACTAGCAAAATAGTGGAATTTTGCTAACCCCCGAGTAATTGGGGGGTGGATGTTTGTATTTGCATTCAGGTTTTAGGAGAATAACACAGGGTCGGCATAAAGGATGATGAAAGATGATCGATACTAATCACATGAGGACCCGTACGCTGTCGTATGGGTAGTTGCACTTTATTTTCGCTGCGGTTTTTGTTTCCCGTTGTACGGGAGTGTGTTGTATTCGACCCTTGCGTGGGTATATATTGAGATTTAGTTGTATGTATTAATTGAAAGACCAAATCGGTCTACTGAGTCATTTTAGCCTTAAAGGCGATGTTTAGATGTTTAATTATTTTTACTTGCCTGGTAGATCCTTGAGGAAATGGTCTACAGCGTGTAATATCCCTGAGTGGATTGGGGGTGTTACAATACATGCTTGTATCCGATCAGGATTTCCTATCATAAGTGTTGTTCGTTCTCCAGAACAGTTTGGAATCATCTTGTTCGCTGTCGCTGTTGGAATTCTCTTTGTTCGCCATTGCTGTTCGGAACTGCTGTATCGAGCGAGCCTTGCTATTTGGAACTGCTGTATCGAGCGAGCCTTGCTATAGTGAGCGAGCCTTGCTGTTCAGAACTGCTGTAGCGGGTGCGTGTTGCTGTTCGTCCTCGTTCGGTTGGACACTGTTCGATTACGGGTGGTTGCTGTCCGTTATTGCTGTATCGACGGGTTGTTGCTGTCAGTTACGGCCTGTGATGTTTGACTCCTTTTGGCTGAGTGCTGTTTGATTCTGCTCATGAAATAGTCTTCCGCTGTCTGATAGAGATTTTGCATCATACGTGGTATCAGAGCCCAGGTGATCTGGGTCGATTTTTGTGAAGAAAAGACAATTTTTGTATAGCTTGACAGCACAGCACAGTCCAAGTAAAATGGAGTTTCTCGTGGATCCAGTTGTTGGATCGTCATGAAATTTTGACAGCTGCAATCCAACTCGTTGAACTAGAATCTGAATGGTGGAGATCAAAATTTAACTAAGGTTGATAGGTCAAATCTTGTGCGTCGTCAAGAAACAAATTTCTGAAAACTTCTCCGAGATGGACCTCAATGATTTTTATTTATTAGCTAAACTACGCGACGCATCACGTAACATAGCTGAGTTCATAGAACCTTCCGATCCGGAAGCATGCACTGATTGGCTCCACTCCGGTGAGGATATTTTCAACCGGCAGTCAATTCCATTCGACCGCCGAGTCTCATTGGCGACGAAACGCCTTCGTGGTCGTACCGCCGTCTGGTGGCAAAAACTTAAACAGTCCCATGCACAACAATGTAAGCCTAAAATCAGAGATTGGCAAAAATTCAGAAAACATTTCAATCGAAGGTTCAAATCCACATCATACCACCACTCATTATTTCCCCACCACCAGCCCTTCGACGCCCCACCACCGACCTTCGATCTAAGATTTTTCCCCATCGCTTTGACTGATGCAGAACTGGGTTTGTCTTCTCACCCTTCCATAGCCATCGTACACGCCACCGCCTCAACTATTCGACATGGTGAAGCCTGATCCCGACCGTTGGCATCTCGATCTATCTTGGATAATCGTGATGAAGATGAGTGAGACACTAGGCCTGAAGAGTGTAGGGTGTGCATATTCCGGTGTTCTTCTGAGGACGACTTTCTTCGTTCGGATACCACCACTGGCGCACGCTCCGCCCCTAGACGATGTCGACCAATGGCGCATCCATCTACCATTATCGCTGCATATCCGGTGGAAGATGATGACTTGGGACAAAGCGTTCTCGCTAAGCAGCGCAATGAGCAATTCCCAGCAGAACCTTTCTCCGATAGAGATGATGCCCCTACTGCCATTTTCAATAAAGTAGATGAGACAGAGGTTTCAACAGCGCAATACAACAAAGAAGATGAGTTGAGCCATGTTTCCCTAATTGACAGACTTGGGCCTTGCTATTATGAGCATGGGCTAATTAGTTGTGTTGACCAAATGGACCAAAATGAAATTGATGGGCCGAATGAATTATGGTCAGATGAATATTTAACACAAGTTGGGCCATTTAAGAATGTGGAAGACAAAATTGAGCTTGGTGCTGAAATTGGCCAGTTAGAAGAAAACGACAGTTTTGGGCCAGTTTCTTGTGATGGACTTATTGTCTCAGATGATTACCGAATTGGGGTTAGTGAATTAATTTTTAATGGGCCATTATTTGGGGAGCCCAATAATATTAAACTAGAAAGTGGGCCGGATTATGATGGACCGCCGGTATTTGATGAGGAACCAGTTGATGAAGAGCGACCTGTTATTACTCCCGTGCTTCCCACTTCTGATGTCCAGTTGGATGATGAGTCATGTCGTGATATCGGTACTACCTCGTAGAATAATTATTATTATTTTATTAATAATGATAGTTATTTTGTTGGAGATTCTCTGAGACCCCCTACTACCTACCGCCTCAAGATTTTGGACCATGTACGCACTGTAGGTATTTTCGAGATCAAGTATTTAGAGGGGTTAAATTATTCATCTGGAGGCGACGGGATTGGAGAATTGAGGACAATTCTTTTTAAAGGGGGAGGGAATGATACGAAAATGATGATTCCGAATAATGATACGAAAATGACTATTCCGAATGAAGAAGACGAAGTGAGGAACGGCATAAGCGGCCATGCAACCCGCCATGCGTCTATGTACTTGGGCGAGAAAACAGATACGAGACTTGGATACACTTTGGTGATCGGACTCGGAATAACTGAGATTTGCCGACATGCGTACCTAAAATCCCCATGCACTAGACATGATATATACGTATGATGCATGGGTCATTATAAGCCATCGATATTAGTCCAATATGGGATAAAGATTTCGACCGATTTTTTCAAGAGCGGTGAAGATTTCATCCCACCTTTTTATTCCTTTCAAAGTCTTGGAGAATGGCCGATTTGGTGAGATTTGGGAAAGATTTTCATCACATTTTTTATATCAAAATCTTGATACCATGGGACCAAGATCAAGATCATGAAAGATCTCCTCCACCCACTGTCTCCATGTGATGCCGTGGCCCTTCCCTTATGGCAAGGAGTGTGCCATATTTTTCTAGTTAAAGTTATTAGTTTATTCCATGTTGTCTTCACTTTAAAGATTGTAATCTTCTTTGTTTTTTTATTTTCAAGATTGTGTGTCTTACCTTTGATACTGTAGTTGATTTGGTAAGACTACTCTTACCTATAAATAAGCCATTTACAGCTTGTAAGAAGGAGGATTGGAATCAATAGAAATACTTTTGTATTACTTAAGTGTTGGACGAGTTCCTACCAAAACTTGATTATTATTCGACACGTTTTCGAACTTTAATCCGATCGATTCTCAATAGGTCTTGAGAAGAAATCATCCTTGTCAAGTTATAAGTCTAGCTTGATAATTTCTACATCTTATTCTTGATCATTTAAGTCTTTCTTGATCGATATTGTTACTATATCACATCCATATTCATACGTTCAATTTATCATATTCCACTTGTTTTTCTTTTCATCCGTGAATTTTACTTCCGCTATATACATATCTATTCCGATCGAGATCACATACATATTCCGATCAGAATTCAGATCTAATTCGATAAACACCTTGTGCTTGTTCTTATTCGTCCGAATTGCCATATTTTTGGACGATTCCTAATTTGTTCCACACTTAGATTTATTGTTCGCATTCCGTGTTCACAAAATACATTTCCCTTACATGCGATACATGCTTGTATCCGTTCAGGATTTCCTATCATAAGTGTTGTTCGTTCTCCAGAACAGTTTGGAATCATCTTGTTCGCTGTTGGGATTCTATTTGTTCGCCATTGCTGTTCGAAACTGCTGTAGCGAGCGAGCCTTTCTGTTCGGAATTGCTATATCAAGCGAGTCTTGCTGTTCGGAACTATTGTATCGAGCAAGCCTTGCTGTTCGGAACTGCTGTATCGAGCGAGCCTTGCTGTTCGGCAGTGCTGTAGCAAGTGAGCCTTGCTGTTCAGAACTACTGTAGCGGGTGCGTGTTGTTGTTCGTCCTCGTTCGATCGGTCACTGTTCGATTATGGGTTGTTGTTTTCCGTTATTGCTTTACCAATGGGTTGTTGCTGTCAGTTACGGCCTGTGCTGTTTGACTCCTTTCGACTGAGTGCTGTTTTATTCCGCTCGTGAAATAGTCTTCCGCTGTCCGATAGAGATTTCACATCATTGGTGACATCTTGAAGCCAACGATCTGTTCCGGCCTGAGCAGTACGAGCCAGAGCCAGGTTTTGAACCACCTGGGCTATCGCAGCCATTTGGTTCACTATTTGTTGCATCACAACTGCAACATCATTTTTGGCGCCATCTTGAGTAGCAGTATGGTCCTGTCGACCATCATTACTGCCGGCTCCAGAAGAATGTGACGTGGCCGCCCCACTGGATGCCCCACGTCCCCGACCGCATCCACGACCACGACCACGACCTCTACCTCGACCTCTTCCAGCATCCATACTGGAGATAAGAGGTAGCAAAGCAAATCGATGATAAGTTCGAGAGTAAATAATTACATTTCAAGAACAGAAGTACGATACGAGAAAACAAGGAATCGAGTAAGGAAAACTTACGAACACTGGAAGTACCGAGATGATGGCAGCGAGATGACGATGTGCAAAATAAAACACGACTAGACCCAATCAACAAACAAGCCTAGATATCCATAAACCTGTCTCTGATACCATTTTCTGTAACACCCCCAAGATATTCAGGGTATATTACTGCGCAGTGGACCCCTACGTGGGACCCACCAGGCTACATAAATAATACCGCTCATCTAACCATCTCGGTTAGCAAGAAACACACAACACCACAATAATAATTAAATAAAATCACCTGGTACAACCGGTAAACCAGACATCACCCAAAATTACAAATACGATTTAGTATACAAAGCATAACCCAAATCAAAATGCTTAAGTACTCGTGAGTACAATCTATAAGTTCACAAGTTTCGAAAACAACCACATCAAATGGACAACGGAAATAAAGGGACTCATTTGCACATGTCAACAACCCCGACCAGCATCCTTGTACTGCTCTAGTGACCGCTCAACCGGCTGAACGCAACCTAAAATTCATAACAAGAATTTCCCCAAAACGGGTCCTCAAAGGGGTTAGCAATTACGCTAGTACAAGTAATCAAGGCAATACCATTCTCTTACACATTTCATAGTACATGCTCAAGTCATTTCAAAATCCAAACCAAGACATGTCTTTTCCTGGAAAACAAACAGTCAAATATCACAGTGCAATCTTGCCTAGGATTGGGGTGAAGCTACTGATCCCATCCGAGGCCTCTAAAGACCCTCCCGGACTGGCCATAATCATAAATCATGCACATACACCGCCTAGGAGCGGGGTGAAGCCACTGGTCCCATCCGAGGCCTCAATGGATAATCCCGGACTGGATAGCTAATAAGCTCGTGAATTCGAAGTGAAGTCACGGATTCCCCCGAGGCCCCGTCGGACCCTCCTGGAGTGAGAAAAGCACACACATATTATACATTACCATTTCATGTTAAGCATAAAGGTTTCACAAGAGTACTTGCCTTGAGTAATTAACGACAAAATGAATGGAAAGGAAAATCAACCACGATCGCTAGGAACCGACAATCGCGAACCTAACGATTCGAAGAATACAATCACAACCAATTCTACATGAGTATGAAAATGTAATACACCCAAAACCTACCTACAGTTCATGTAAATTCGTACAAAACAACGAGGGCGAATCGCAACTGAACCCTATTGATTTCATAAATACCACGAAATTTACCATGAACTCGTAGGGAAAACATGAATACCACTAAGATTAATCATATACATCATCAATTAGTCAACAATACGGAACGAATCAGACATTAAATCAAAATCCCCAAATTTCACAAAAGTAGGGTTCTAAGAGATTTTACCTTGATTCAGTCGGTAAAAGATGTTTAGATGATGATAAATTGGTGCTAGGAACTCGAAATCGTGGATGTATGATGATATCCGATCAAACTCTAAGCTTCCAAATGCCCCAAATCGCCTAACCCTCGGAGAAGAAAGAAGGAGAGAAGAAAATGACGCTGAAAAATGCGACTGTCCCTTAAATACATCAGGGACGCACGACCATCACGCACGACCAAGTGCTCGTGAGTTTGGTCGTGCGCTAGGCCACTGCCCGAGTTCTGAATCACACACGAGCACCGTGCACGAGCAGCTGCTCGTGTATCCTGCTCGTGCGTCCCTGGGAGTTACTGCCGAACATCGGTTGTGCACGAGCAGCATGCACGACCAATTACTCGGGTGTTTGGTCGTGCGCTAGTCCACTGCCCAGCTTCTGTCCAACACGCACGAGCAACGCGCACGTACAGCTGCTCATGTTTCCTGCTCGTGCGTCCCTGGGAGTCCACTACCGAGCATCAGTTGTGCACGAGCGACACGCACGATCAAAAGATCGTGTGTCCTGCTCGTGTGCTAGAATCAAAGGCTAATGTTGAGCCCGAAATGACTCCAAAAGCATCCAGAACATAACCAACTCGAAAGGGACGACAACAAGAGTTCACAACATCCTCAAAGAAGCAAAGCGACAACGAAATCCAATATGCCATGCCACACAATCATACACACTATATGCATGGCTTACACAACAACGCGCCGTACCCGACGAACACCACAACATGGTACATCATACCATACATAACATAAGGAAAATCCCAAATAATCATCAACGAGACAAAATAACCGGCACAACCGACAAGCGATTCAAAGTAACTAGAAATGGAAATCTCGGGTATTACATCTTGCGGAAGTTGTAGGTTTTCGGAGTGTCCTGGTCAAGCCCTGTTCGTCGGAGTACTTGCATGCCGATTTCGAGGCAAGTACCTTGTTCATACATTTCCTGTTTTGTGGATATGATGATCGGTGATTGTCTTGGTGTGTTTGCTTAGTTGTTTGAAATGAACTTTTAAATATTTAGTTTAGCCTCGTTAAAGGCTCTCTTTCAAAACGCATGTGTGTTTTGTGAATGGTGTGTTTTGTGAATAATTAAGTGAATCCTATGAATGCGCTTGTTGTTGATGTTGTGTTTTGATAATATATATACATATATTATCTCATTTCGGTGCATTGTGGTTTGACGTTTGTGTCATGCTAAGTGTTTGTTGCCTTTGGGTGAATTGTTTGGATATCCTTGGTATACTATGTTATGTCTGTGAATGTGTGTACATATCGGACATCATTTCTTACGTGAGCATGTGCAAAAGAAAGATATCTATTTAATATTTATCGGTACAAAGGATTAGCTTGCAGATATTTTTACAAAACCATTACACGAGGAATCTTTTAACTCAGTTCGTCTTCAACTCGATATGGGTCATATCAACCAATTTTAAAAAAAATTATTTCTCCTAATATTATTCTTAAAATCAAATCGAAAAGTGTAAAATTCTACTCCTACTTTTAGCGCACGCTACCTCTTGTATACTAGCACGCGCTAATTTAATACCTCGAATTTTTGCTATGGAAACTGAGACAGAACACCTCGATTTTTGCCCTCGATAGTGCATGCTAATTATAAAGCATAGGGCACACACTAACATGGTCCATAATGGACTTAAAGTTCCAAAAACAGAAATATCCCCTCATTCTTTTCTAAACCCTATCATAGCCCCGTTGATCTCTCTCTCTAGAAGTTAGACAAAGGGTAAAATAAATGGTAAAACACCCTAAAAATTGTGAGTTCGACATCTCCCGTTTCTATTCGGCCGAATCCAAAGAGGTATTGTTAAAATCATGCCTCAAGAACAAGTAACGGATTGTTATTACTTTAATTTTAGTAGTTTAGAACGCGCTGGTATGAAAATTCGAGATTTCTTTTCTAAGTTAGGAATTGAGAAATTTGTTGAATGTAAGGAACCTATTTATCCGAACTTAATGCGAGAATTTTATGCAAATTTACACCTTGGTGATCATTTCTCACCCACTTCTTTGGTGTTATATTCTACGGTTGGAGGAACCAATTGGTTTGTTTCATTTCAAATCTTGAAGGAACTGTTTAGTTTGTCAAATGAAGGATTCGTTTGTAATGGAAAATTAAATGATGATGATTTGAATGATCTGGATATTCAAGAGTTTCTAAGCTCTAAAGCAGTTATCGATATCACTGATGACGTGTTTGAAAACAACGGCTTTGGTATTGATATCTGATTGTTACTATTCTCGTTGACTAAATGCTTGATGCCAAAAGTCAATACTCAGCGCAAGTTGGTTGGAATTGATAAACAAGTTACCTATCTTGTTCTGAATGAGGAACATGTAAAGTTTGCCAATATTGTCCACTAATGGATTTTTGCTAAGACTGAGTTGTTTTGTTCAAAAAAGTGTGCCTCTCAAACAAGGAAGGCTGGAATGGCTTTCAGATCAGTTCTTGCGGCAATCTTTAAATATCATAATGTTGACTTGACCAAAGATATTGTCGTTCCCATTTCTAGAGGACATGAATCTTCGAGTCATCACTCAAGGCGATGCACTACATCCATAAATTGAACCGAGGCTGGGTTCTCTTTTCTTATCTTAAGTATGATCGAGTTCATAAAGGTACAATACTCCCTACTCCCGAGGAATGGATCACTCGTTAGGGTCCGTAACATTAAGAGAACTACAAACGACACATTTATGTGCAAACCATAAATTAAAGGGAAAAGGACGATGGTTGAAGATGCTATGGATAGAGATTCAAGATGATTTGATTACTGGAATATATAGTCTTGAAACAAATCAACTTGAGATTCGTGATGAAATTCGAGGACTTCGGACAGAGTTTCGGGAAGAAGCTCGTTTGGTGAAATCCCTTCTTGAAGATTTCATCCATTTCACCAATTCTTCCTTTCCATTTCCTTCCTCCTCCAATCCAAACCCTTAAACTCATTCTTCGATTTGAATTAAGAACAATGTCATGGCATGTTTCGATTATGCTTTGGTGTCGTGTTATTATTTTATGTTTTGCATTTTTCTCTTGTTGGAGGACTTGACTTTGGACTACTGTTTTTGGCAGTATGAGTAGACATCATGTTTAAGCTTTGTCGCACTTCTGTTTTGGCTGTACTTAATAACATGTTTTGCTGATGTTCGCTTCCAGCTTAAAATTAGAAAACTACAAGGCATTATTCAACCCGTGCGATGCACGGTCTTTGGTTGAATATCTACGTATTTTGTACGTAATATTGGGGCAGACGGTTGAATGAGCAGATGGCGGAATTTAAATGCCTTTTAGAGAAGTTTATATGTTTTTTTATTGTTATTGTCCTTTTATTTTAATCTATGTAATTAGTTATATGAAATGAAGCTTTACTAACCCGTGTGTTGCTCCGGAGTTGTTTTTGGTTTATTCAACTCGTGCGATGCACCGATTGTATCTAAGTTTTCATAGTTAAAATTTAACCATCTTGTAACTTATACTATCATTTAAAAGTTCAATTTAATCACCTTGTGTATTAGATGGTGCATTTGCATTGTGATGTTTATCATAACTTTTGTATTTAAATTAGTTTATTTACATTAAAAGTTACAATTAAAATAGTCTTTTCATATGTAATCCTTTAATATGAATAAGTTACATAAATTTTTTTTTGCCTATTTATTTGGCACTTTTGCCATAGCGAATCATAAAACCATTTGTAGTTTGATATATATATATATATATATATTTTCTAATGACAGATTTTGAGTTGTTAGAGAACTTGATGAATGTTTCTGGATCTTCTAAATTGCATGATTGTATGCGTTTGTGGTTTGTGCAACAGACAAGTGAAGATTATGCATTTTCGAGGTTGCTTTTTGGTTGTCAGCATTGAGGTGGGTAATGGCAAAGAACCATACCATGATGTTGAACTTGGAAGCTTTAGATGCTCGTGGTGTATCTTTGGATTCTCTAGAATATGATGACTTAAATATGAGGTACCGTTGAATCTAATGTTTACTGTTTTATTGTTCTATATTAATAATCATATATGGTAAGAGTGATTCGTATTCTTTGAGGTTGAAAAATCGCAGCCCTTTGGTGTTCCATACCTGTATATTTTATTGGGAGCATTCAAGATGAGTTTATTGTGAGCATTCAAGATGAGTTTATCATAAACGAAAATTTGTACTATTTCAACATTAACGCATCAGAAATATTAGATGATGATTTTCTGACATATATAATTATTAACACATACCAACTGTATATTGGTAAGGTTAATTGGACAAAGTCTTCAACAGTTGATAAATAGAGTAAACACATAAGTCAAGAGAAGGAAATATATATAGTTTCAGAAATTTTTACAGTTAGTTTGACATTATTTATTTTGATCAATATAATTTCTTGCGGTGAAAATAATGTGAGAAAAAACATTTTCGGAATAAATTGATAAATATTAAGGGAAATAACCTTTACTTTGTGCACAAACTCCTTCCACATTAAATTAAGAGGGATACATTTTAAGTAGTATAGATAAGTTCTTTTACTGCAAAATTAAGGGAAGCTTGCGTAATTTTTTTCAGTTGTTAGCTTCCAGCTTAAAATTAGAAAGCTAAAGTTCTTTTACAAAATTAAGGGGGAGCTTGAGTCATTTTTTTTGCTAACCTTTTTGCTTTTAAGAAAAGGGAGATAAAACTGAAAAATTCATGGCAATATTATGTTGGAACATTTTGGTCCACATAAATATATTAAAGGATTTTGATGATGTGTTGATAATTAAAAAAAAACAATAATTAATCAACAAGCACTCGAAGACACAAGATCTGGACTGAAAATCAAAGACATGAAGCAAAAGCAAGCTTAACGTACGGTAACAATTCACGTTGACATACGCAATGATAAAATCCAAAGAAACTGGGCGATGACATTTACGCATGTTAACGCACGCAACGAAGCGATGCAAGTACTTAACTAATACTACTTAAAGTACGCTACATGGACTGTATTACGATCGCTAAGAAGTTTAAAATGCAAATTCAAATATCTGTCCGTTGGAGAAATCTAGAAGGTCAACTTGTACAACGTTCATATGCCCGTTGCACTTAACGTACGCAACATGAAGATATAACGTACGCAAAGGAGGAAAGATAGTTACTGGACTATTCTGGACAGATCCTAACATACATAGGGCATGGTTAACGTACACTAAAGTGCTTAATATAAGCTACGGATGTAGTATAGCGTGCGCTATTAAAGAGTAGGCAGCAAAGTCTAGTTGAGGCTGTGGAGTCTATAAATACCAATTCATTTGGTACATAGCACACAAAAACTTCAAGAAACTTCAGCATACATATGAGATTATTATATACATTATTTTTGTTGTAATCGAGCTTAATCGAAAAGAGTTTGAATGTTTAATTCACTCAACCATACACGAGAGGAAAGAAAGGGTTGTAGATTTGATTTGGTGTTATTAGGATCATAGATCCGACATTGTTAGAATTATAATCTAAATCCAGTGAGTTTTTTCTAGTACCGATAGAAAGCTAGGATGGTTGTTTCTTTGTCCAATAAAAAAAGAAAAATGGTTTATCTTGGATCGACAAAAGACAAGGCTGTAACGGTTTATCTTGGACAGATTGAAGAAAAGATTGTAACAGCTTACTTCGGACCGATCGAAGACAAGGCAAAAAGATTTATCTTGAACCTATAGAAAAAGATAGTGAAGAAGAGAAGACGTTTGCACGTTGCCGAACCTCTATAAATCTCTATTTCATTTATATTCCGCACTTATCTATCGCTTCCGCAAGAGAAAAGAGTTCAAAACTTTATATCACACTATTCAACCCCCTTTTCGTGGCGGTACCAACCCAACTATTGGTATCAGAGCAGTTCTCTTAAAATAGTCGGCTTAACATCTGAGGAGAAAGATATCCGATGGTGTATAATTTTTCTCTGGTCGAAGGCCTTGCCTTAAAACGACCACCATTTTTTGACAGATCGAATTTCATGACATGGAAGAAAAGATGTCAATCTTTATCCGAGTTTACGATAATGAACTTTGGAAGGTAATTTGCCTTGATCCGAAAATTCTACCAAATCCGATAGTTCTCTCAAGAGCTTCGAAGAATTTAATGATGAAGATTGGAAAAGTGACCATTACAATTATAAAGCAACTCAATTACTACATTGTGCTCTTAATCCGGAAGAACATAATCGTATTTCCTCGTGTGAAAGTACCAAAGAAATCTGAAAAATGCTCGAGGTAATCCACGAAGTAACACCTAAGTTAAGGAGATAAAAATAAATATGCTTCTCCACGACTACGAGCTATTTATGATGAAAGATGACGACTCCATAACATATATGCTCGATCGATTCTCGGTCATCACGAATGGACTAACTTGCTTTGGAAAACCATTGAGTAGTGAAAAACTGAAAAAATATTACGATCACTACCTCGTGAATGGGATGAGACAATTACGGCTAT
Source organism: Orobanche coerulescens (assembly GCA_033398695.1). Lineage (NCBI taxonomy): Eukaryota > Viridiplantae > Streptophyta > Magnoliopsida > Lamiales > Orobanchaceae > Orobanche > Orobanche coerulescens. Next base: position 502,971 of record JAWKAU010000031.1, read on the forward strand.
TATCGAGTCTAAGGATCTCAACACGTTAGATTTCAGCTCCTTTGTCGGTTCGTTAATATATTATGAGATTGTGCCTAAATCATGAAATGCCAAACTGAATCTCAAAGAAAAATCCATAGCTTTGAAAGCTAAAAGAATGCCGGATAATGATGAAGAAATCTCGGTTAATGATAATGATGAAGAATCGACATTATATGCCAAAAATATTAATAAATATTAAAATCTATTAAATCATGGAAGAAAAAACATCAACTCGCAAGCCCAAAACGAGTAAAAAAGATTCAATAATAACTGTCGAAATTACGGAAAACCCAGTCATTTTGCAAAAAACTGTCGTGGCTCGATTTCCAAAAAGGAAGTTTATATAGCTACTTAGAGTGACAAAGACGAAGAATATGAAAATAATCAAAATAATCTCGCACTCATGGCCAAAAGCCCATACGATGATAGCGACAACGGAAGCCAAGTAAGTACTTCGTCTCAAGATGAACTTTTTAATGCTTTTGAATTATTACATACGGATTTCCAAAATTCGTTGAAAGACAATAAATCCACCAATTAAGAAATAAAATTTTGGAAGATGAAATTTCCAAAATACGAGCAAAGAGAAAATCAATCGAAAATAATCATTGTTTGTGCTTAGAAAAAGAAAATAAATTAAAGAGTGATTTGTTAAAAGTTCAAAATGAACATAAAAAATTAACAAATAAATTTTCATGTGGAAATGACAATTTCAAAAATTACTTTCGACACAAAATTTTTTGTTAAATAAACAAGATCTTAGATTCGAACTATGTAATAAAAATGAATCTAATAAATCTTTAAATTTTAAAATACTCCATTGTGAAAAATATTTGAAAACCGAGCATCATATTTCAAATTACAAAATCCTTAGACGAATGATTAAAATTAAGAAAATATAGATTCCAAAAAGAGCCATAACGCCGAATATTGTTTATTTGCCAAATTAGAACCGACCCAGAGTCGATTGGATCCCTAAAATTCAAAATGAAGTGCTTATTATTTGTTTATATATTTATTAACCAAATTGGTATTAAACTCATGAGATTTATTATTTTCAGGGGGGAGTAGATTGTTCAGGGGGAGAATACCCATTTTTCTACAAAATATGTTTCATTATTTTTACTCATATAATTTTTATACTTTTTGCTAATGACAAAAAGGGGGAGAAAGAGAAGGAGTAAGGAAGTAAGGAGAAGGACCGAAGGGGAGAAGAAAACTAACAAAGAGCGGATAAAGCCGAAAACTTTGATCTGTATATTTTTTTTGTTATATTATAGGTATAAATCCTATCAAGAATTGTTGTTTTGTCATCATCAAGAAGGGGGAGATTATTGGAACATTTTACTCCACATAAATATATTAAACGATTCTGATGATGTGTTGATAATAAAAAAAACAACAACTAAGCAGTCGAAGACACACGAGCGGACTGAAAATCAAAGACATGAAGCAAAAGCAAGCTTAACGTACGCTAACAATTCACGTTAACGCACGTAATGATAAATTCAAAAGAAACTGGCCGATGACATTCAGGCATGTTAACACACACAACAAAGCGACGCGTAACAAATGCTACGTAACATACGCTACAAGGACTTTATTACGGCCGCTAAGAAGTTTAAAATGCAAATTTAAATATATGTCCATTAGAGAAATCCAGAAGGTCAACTTGTACAATGTTTATATGCCCGTTGTACTTAACGTACGCAACATGAAGATAACGTATGCAAAGGAGGAAATATAGCTACTGGACTATTCTGGATATATCATAATGTACGTAGCCTAGCATGGTTAACGTATGCTAAAATGCTTAACGATGCTACAGATTTAGTATAGTGTACGCTATTGAAGAGCAGGCAATAACGACTAGTTGTGGCTTTGGAGCCTATAAATACCAATTCATTGGTATTTAACACACAACAACTTCAAGGAACTGAGATTATTATATACATTATTATTGTTGTAATTGAGCTTAATCGATAAGAGTTTGAGTGTTTAGTTCACTCAACCATACACGAGAGGAAAGAAAGGATTGTAGATTTGATTCAGTATTATTAGGATTGCAGATTCGGCATTATTAGAATCATAATCTAAATCCAGTGAGGTTCTTCTAGTACCGATACAAATATAGAAAGCTTGTTTCCTTGTCTGATAGAAAAAGAAAAACAATTTATCTTAGACCCAAAAAAAGACACGAATGTAATGGTTTATCTTGGACCGATTGAAGACAAGATTGTAACAGTTTACCTCAGTTCGATCGAAGACAAGGTGGAAAAGTTTATCTTGAACCTATAGAAAAAGATAGTGAATAAGAGATGACGTAGACACGTCTCCGAACCTCTATATATCTATGTGTTATTTATATTCCGAACTTATCTATCGCTTTCGCAGGCGAAAAGAGTTCAATACTCTACACCGCATTATTCAACCACCTTCTAGTGGTGGTACCAACCCAACATATTATAATAGATAACAACATTTTTTTTACAAGAGTAGCAAAATCGAACAAAGCACATCCACTTTGATTCGAATATACTTTGAACAATTTTTGCAGGTAATTTTGCTAAGTCTTTTATCAACATCAAAAAAGGAGAAATTATTAAACAAATCCATTTTTTGATGATGTGTTTCCTCAAAACAACACATAGTAAAGTATATATCAAGACTCGATCAGACAAAGAACTTCACATATCACATCAAGTGAAAATCATCAAACAAGCAAAAATAGCGCAAGCTGTGTTTGTAAGATAGCGCACGCTATCGGTTATTATGTGAGATTGATATTTCAACTCAAGTAATGCACGCAAACTGCTATACACTGAGTTTCATCAACTATATATTTAATGCACGCTAGGGTCTACGTAATGCATGCTTTGATATCAAGACAGTGAGTTATGCACTTATCCCATTGAAGCAGTTAAAGCACGCTACTTGTCTAAGTAACGCACACTACAATATTAAGGCAGTGAGTTATACACTTATTTCATTGAAGCAGTTATGGCATGCTAGTTCTTATACTAGCACATGCTAGTCCACCAAGGCAGAATATAACAAACTGATGCCCAGTAAAGCCCGCTATCAAGGAATTCCAGTGCACGCTAAGTGAAGAATATGACCATTGCTTTATACACAGTTAACGAATGCTAAAAGGTTATATTACCGGATGTTATGTTTAAATTGTTACCATTGATCACCTTTTCAATACAGAACTCACGCGAATATCACAAGATCTGGAAAGCAATGATTGACTCATTAGCGCATGTTAAAGATAGAGAGTACACACACTAAGTTTAAACTTTAACGGTTTGACAAAGATTTTCAGCATGACAAAGTCGTTTCTTTTCAAAGTCAAAAGTTATCATTATTGACTATGCCGATAACGCATGCTTAGGAACACTATCAGCGCGTGCTAAAAATGCTGGATCGCATGGCATCAAGTCTAGCTCAAAGCTATAAATACCCATTATCTTTGGGTATATCAAGACACACAAGCACAAGCTGAAATCAACATATTCTGAGCTCTAAATATTGCTGCTATCTTAAGTTATTTGTTCATTATCGTGTTTTATAGAAAAAGATACAAGTATTGTACTTGAAGTTTATTATCATTCATACTTCATGTCTTCTTTGATTATTGTATTTGAGTGTTTGCATCACTCCTACACGAGTCAAGAGAAAAGATTAAAGAACTTCAATCCGGTGTTATTAGGATCGTTGATCCTGCGTTATTAGGATAGAATTCTAAGGTCATAAGTGAGGTTATTTTAGTTTTGACAGAATACTAGAAGGAAAAAAATTTCTTGATTGTTTGGTTGTCTTGAACCAATCGAAGACAAGCTGAGTGTAACGGTTGTGCCCGGACCTATAGAATACAAGGCAAAGTCGAGTGTGTTTTTCTTGATCCAATAGAAAAAAGAATGAAGAGAGGAAGTAAGTAAATTGTTGAAGCTCTATAAATCTCTGAGTCTTTTATTTTCCGAATTTACTTTCATTATTCGCAAGAAAAATTAGATATTATTATCACCACTATTGAACTCCCTCTTCTAGTGGATATATTCACTTTTCAATATCAGTGACGGAGGAGAGGAGACAATAAATTGATCTCAATAAAGCAGCATTTGTAAACAAGATAAACAAAAGTTCGGATATTATCATGACGAAGCAGATCTTTGAATGATGGTGGATGAAGAGAAACTTTATGAGGAAGAGATAAAATTCCTAAGTGGGTTAGAAATAAAATTTTTGAAAAAAGTACTTTTCAAGTATTAAGTTTATTTTTCAATTCTTCATTCAAATATGTGCACATATTCATGATCTACCTGAACATGCAAACGAGTGATTCTCCATGGCATTATTAAAAGATTCAAAATGCATAGGCTCGCATACAAAGATGTAGATGACAACGATTCCTTGCTAATTTCCAACATATTTGAAGATGTTTATTTGATATACATATATCTGATTTGAATCATGAGCTATTCGAATTAATTTATTTGAATGATCGAGCATTATTGGGATATTGTACATAGATAGTCGGATACATTTAAGCTACACACTAGCGAATATTTAACCCACATATCTTACCTTGAAGTTTTTCATGAATATGATTGTGGTATCGAGACAACTAGAGAGATATCCCAACTTTATCAGAAAATAAAAAACATCTGATCAAATACTAGTCCAGAGCTGCATTAGTTGTGATTGTCGAAATTGCCCTATTTTTAATTCTCATTATGAGAATCATCCATATCTTGATAAATAATGGTGAGTATATTTTCAGCCATCGCATTGGCCATCCAATACACACTCGACGAGCTAGTTGAGAAGCTTATTCATCATGGTTCGAACCTCGACCAGAGCATCTACAACTCGAGCTCGATATTTCTATGGTCGTTTGCTTCAAACTACTGTATGTGCTGATCCGATCATGGACTGGTCTCATATATGATATCATTCCGATCACACTAGTCTCTACAGTACCGCCCGACCTGAGGCTGGTTTCCGTATGACCATTCGATCTCAATCTAGCATTTCTACAACCAAATCTATTATTACCAATGTGGGGCTTTTTATGGGTATGGTATATGAGCGCACCAAGAGTAGAATTTAAATCGGAAATTATATCTTCATGTTGTGTACGTTAAGTACAATGGGCATATGAACATTGTACAAGTTGACTTTCTAAATTTCTCTAACAGACAAATATTTGAACTTGCATTTTAAACTTCTTAATGGTCGTAGTATAGTCCTTGTAATGTACATTAAGTAGCGACTATTATGTACGTTGCGTTGTTTGGTTGCGTGCATTAACATGCCTGATTGTCATTGCCCATTTTCTTCTGATTTTATCATTACGTACGTTAACGTAAATTTTTAGTGTATGTTAAGCTTGCTTTTATTTCATGTCTTTGATTTTCAGTCCAGCTCGTGTGTCTTCGACTTCTTGTTGATTAATTGTTGTTTTTCTTATTATCAAAACATCATCAAAATACTTTAATAAATTTATGTGGAATAAAATATTCCAACAAGGTGACAGTAAACACCCCAAACTAGGCGGATATTACAGTGCCGTGGACCCCCGACTGGGACCCACCAGGCGAATGAAAATTAATGAATTACACAATACAAATATAGTACCGAACCACATTACATCATCAATTACTCTGATGAGGAGTTTCAATTACAACACAACCAGGGAACACTGAATATATGTATATTTTATATGACGATAAAATATACAAGACTGAACAAATGACTATCCAAAAAGAAGTGCCGCGGAAAATACATAACAAGGAAACATGAATGAAATGAAGAGACTGGGCCCCCTACTAGTATTACTGGGACTCCTCGCCGTCAACATTTTTTCCCGTGATTTTGCCTTGCCATGACCTAAAAACAATATCCCCAACGGGGTCAGTTACACAGAACAACAATCCTCAAGAGTTGAACAATATACAATAATAACATATCTTAGTTATGAAATCCAGCTGAAGAGGGGCATCATAGTACGCCCGTAATGGTATGTGTAAGTGCACAAGACGAGTGTCCGGACACACTCTCCCTTGTGCCTAATTAGTCTAACGGAGGTACGTTACCGTGTGCACAGTTCATTGTGCCGGTGAACCTGATCACATGACTATCAAGTGCCCGACTAAAAATTCCACACATCCCCACCCGGCCATGCAATATGAACCCAGAAGGCCACAAGGACAAAAGTGACCAATGAACATTAATGAATAATAATCCGACAAGGGTCAAGAATGACTCACCGAGATGAAATGACAATGAAATGAATGGTAACTCATTGAAATGATTGGAACCGTCGTTCCTCGTGAATTCAATGATTAATTGATAATTACAAGTCTCGACATGAATGATATATTATGAGTGAATTACATGTATGAATGAAAAACAACATGAGGAATGAATATCCCTTTAACCGAGTAAGAATTAACTTACTCAACACCAGTGATGAAATGTCTTCTCATGAACAAATGTCTCTAATGGAGAGTACCGGTCGTCCGAACAACCTTGAATAATATAATTACCAATAAACGCTCAATATACGTATCAATCACGATTGTAACGAACTCAAACATCGATACTACAACAATCAAACTCATTGGGGGGATTCTAACGAATACGTTCTGAACATTCTCCCGTTGATTACAACTAATCCCCAAAATATATCGAAAACCAACCTCCAAAAGCAATTCAATCCAACAAAACTTCATTAATGACACCAATGATCCAATAGGAAACCACAACTTAAGGTTATGACAACATCAATCGGAAACCCCCAAAATATCCAAAGCAAACCCCAAGGGTTCTTGAATAATCCCCCAAATATTCATCAAATCCGCAATATATACCAATAAATCCGTAGGAATACATGTATTCAAGGTAGATAATCCATATCTAACATCTTACAACATCATAGCAAGCTTACACGAAGAATGATTACTTTGATTTGATGTGTTGGAGAGGATTAGGTGCTGATTAATCCGACTTAGGAGCTTGAAGATGATGATAGGTGAGAGCAGCTCGAAAATATCCCTCCAAAACGTCCAAAATCGCCCAAGAATGCCGAAAAACGAAATGAGATGGGAGAAATGACGACTTATGGGCTGACTGTCCTATTTATAGCAAACCCAGTTTAGCGCACGCTAACCCCTGATGCATAGCGTGCGCTAGCGGGCACACCGGTTATTCCAGTACCCACTGCCTGCATCGTTAGCGTATGCTACGTACTTGGTAGCGTGCGCTAATGCCCCCTCCTTAGCGTACATTAACCTTGTATTAGCGTGCACTCTCTGAAAGTTGATGCCCAGTAACTGGAGTCCAGAACCTACTGTCCTCTGGCCTGATTGAGCCTTAGCGCGCGCTACCCTATTATTAGCATGCACTACCAACAAATCCTTGCGTACGCTATGCACACTCTTAGCGTACGCTATGAATTATTTCAACTCAGTCCAGTACCCACTGGACTGTCTGTTACAATACACTAGCGCACGCAGATGGATCCCTATAGCGTGCACTACACACATCATTTAACGTGCGTTATACTTCAATTGTAATGTGCATTACGAACCTCACTAATCCAGTCCACTGTCTTCTGAACTGTTCGTCCAAATGCATTAGCGTGCGCTAATGCTAAGAAGTTAGCGTGCGCTACCTGTACTGAATTAGCGCGCGCTAAAAAGAGTACGTAGCGTGCATTACTCCTCATGCACAGTCTATCACAAAGATGATGATGAAGATAACCTCGGCTCAAATCTCAAACAAGGTAGAAAGACGAATCATAACTGATCCAGGATTCTAAGTACATCAAACAGTGAACACGATGTACAAACATGAATGATAAATGATTATTACTGAGTGAAATATTAATGAATGAATTTACAATCGGGTATTACATACCCCCCCTTAAAAATAGTTTCGTCCTCGAAACTAAGGGTCAAACAAATCGGGGTAACTCTCATGCATACTATCCTCGGTTTCCCAAGTAGCCTCTTCGACTCCGTGTCTACACCACTGAATCTTAACCAAAGGAATCGTCTTGTTCCTCAACTACTTGATGTTAGGATTGTATACTGCAAAGCATACTTTATGCTTGTATTACCTAATTTCCCTATTACTACCTATGAGGATATTAATTATATTTAATCACATGTTTTGCATATTAATTCACGTTATGGTTATGCAAATGAAATGTCTAATTATTTTATATTGTAGATAATGTGGTGTGTTGGTGTCACACGGAAGATCACATTATCGGTGCCTTTTAAAATAATATAATAGTTCAAAACCTATATAATTATTAGACAAATTATATAAAGGGTTGTAGTGTATGCTTGAGAATAGTTGGTCTTGACTATTAGCATACATTAGCGTATTTGCATACGTTGAACAGGATCGAGGTGAGATAGTGTCTTCTATACTGACTGTAAGAAGAACGTAAATCTCGGATAAATATTATTTCTTAATTATAAGTATATAATATTTAATTGTGTATTTATAATAATTATTGCTTTGATTTACCATAGGTGAGAGTCAAAATGATCGACTCAATAAGCCTCGTATCTTGGGCAATAATATTGTTTATACGACAATTATTATTATTACTAGAAATCGTGTCCCGACTCGTGCGGGTTGATGATGTCCCCTTGAGGAGCTCGATAATGATTATTATATTAAACCCTGCAGGTGGATTTAATTCCGATATAATAATAAGGTTCGAGTGGTACTACTCTTGGATAAGATATTAATTAATTAAAGCTGTCAGTAGCTTATAATTAATTAATGGACATTCGATATCTTAAACACGGGAAATAATATATTTAATAAGGAGCCCAATTTCGTAATTTGGGATTTTGGTAGGAAATGCAATATCAACCTTTTAGTGGACTAAGTTGATATTAATTGATTCATCATATATTAGGAAGAGTCCTAATAAGGTAAGATGAATTAATTGGGAGTCCTTCCATAATCCTCCTTTAAATCCCTAGTAGTAGTCAAAGAGCCTATAAATAGGACATTATGTGTTGGCCGATTTTATGCTTCATATACACAAGAAATTTCGATTTTTCTTCTAAGTGTTTAATTGTGGATCTTGACTTGTGTCTTTAATTCCACAATTGAGATAACACTTTAATTCTTGCTACATATCGGAATTACTTGAAGAAAATAAAATCGAGATTTGTGAGGCAAGGTAGATTCGGCCGATCCATAAGGTGTCCAAGCAAGTTCCGGTAGCTCGTTGCCCACACAACGTCCGGTTCAAGGCGGATCATACTCTAGAAGATCTGAAGGTAGAGATACAAGGCGATCAAGAAGTAAATAACCAACCGCTTCAAAAGGTAATATCCTATGATCTTGGATCTAGATTAGGATATTTTAATTAATCAACATACTTAATTAATAAATAATAAATAATATTTAAATTGCTTGTTAATCTTAGTAATTAATTAATTAGCATGCCTAAATAGATCTAATGCTCGTAGATGCGTAAAACGCTATAATCATATTTTTCCCAAACTTCGCTTCCGCTGCGTTTTACTTTCCAACAATTGGTATCGGAGACGGATTTTTAGGCTTTTGCTATTTTAATTAATTTTAGTGATTAATTGATAGCAATTTAAATATTCATATATTTTGATGTTGGAATATTTTGCTAGATGTGTTCTTGCAGGTGATATGATCCAATTATCATGGTTTATATGAATGGTGCATTTATTTATTTATTTTATTAATTATGCAATTGTTGGTTTGGCCCGTTTTTGAGGCATGTAATGGTTTTTCCCGTGAGAAAATCCGCGGGTAGTTCTAGGTGGTTTTATTTTTCGTGTAATCTTGATGTAATTTTGATGTATTTTATTTCGTATAAAATTGTAATCGAATTCGGAAAAGACGGATCACGAAGAAATAGAGCGTAACCGGATCGCTGGATCTTGGCAAGCTGCGGCCGATGCAGGCGAAGCTGCCGAGCAGCGGTACTGCCGGCAGCCGAGCGGCTACTATGCAGCCGGCGGCTGGTCGGGCAGTTGTTTGGTTCGGGCAGTCGTCGATTTTGGTCCGTTTTTACACGCCGTTCGTTGCGTCATTGAAGTCGGGATTTAAAATTAAATTTTTTTATGTAATTAATTTTGCATAAAAGTGAAATTTTAATTTTGAAAATCCACGGCCGGGGAGAAGCGACGAGATGCTTGATTCATGGGAGAGATCGAGTCGAAGATTTTCTCGGATTCAACTCAAGGAAGAAGACCATGATAATTGGATAAATTTAATTATCCATGCTTTATTTTGGTTTTTATTGTTTTGATGTATGGCATGTATGGATGTATGCGTGATATGTTTCCTTGCATGTTAGGACGAGAAAATTAAAAACCTTAAGGCTAAAATAACTAAGTGATTAAATTGATTTTTATTTTAATTAAAATCAAATTGGCCTCCATAATTAATTTAAATTGTGAAGTAATTAGCATGCGCGTTGACATTAGAGTCTTCCTCCATATCGGATGTGCTAATTATAGGTTCACTAGTTTTAAATTTCAAAATGATAACATAAGGTAAATATTACTTTTTATGATAGGACCTCTCCATCTGTAGGACTATTATTTAAAAGATAATATTTTAAGGATGTTAAATTATGGTGTTCACTTAGGTGTATTAATTAATAAGCTCCCCATCGGAGTCTATGTTAATTAATACATGGCCAAGAGGAACCAACTATTAATTTTACTTGTCATAACGTAATTTGACTAGATAGTAAAATTAAAGACGTAAAACTCTACTTGAAAAATGTGTGTGTAAACGTCCACACGATCGTGGCTTGCATGTGCGGATTTTTTGAGGTGTTGGTTGCTAGCATATATATTGTGTTTTTGAGGTTTTTCGATATATTTTGCTATGCATTATGTGATGAATGTTTTTAATTTTTATTCTCAGATGTCTTTCAATCCACTAGCTGTTATTCTCAAAGAAAATAAACTAGATGGCACTAACTTTGCCGATTGGAAAAGAAATCTTGACATTGTCCTGACTGCTGAGGGGCATAAGTTTGTCTTAATCGAGGAGAGCCCTCTAGAACCAGAACCGGATGCCACTCCCGAAGAGTTGGCGGAATTCCGGAAATGGAAAAAGTCTGATGAGATGGCTCGCTGTTACATTTTGGCTTCACTGACAAATGTATTGCAGCATCAGCATCAGACGATGGGTTCGGCCGCGGAAATGATGAAAAGTCTCACCGAGATGTTTGGTCATCAGAACCGGGCGGCTAGACAAAATGCTATGAGGGTATTGATGACAACCCAAATGTCTGAAGGGACTCGAAGGGATCATGTTCTAAAAATGATGTCTCATTTGAACGAACTGAGCATATTGGGGGCTACTATCGATGCGGAAACGCAGGTCGATATTATCTTAGGCAGCTTACCTAGAAGCTTTGAGCAGTTTCGCCTCAACTACAATATGAACCGTAGGACATATAGTTTGGCGGAACTTCTGACAGAGCTTCAGTCTGCTGAAGGTCTCTTCAAACAAGGTTATCATCAGATTCTTGCGGCAACCGGTGCTACTTCTTCCAAACCCAAATGGGGAAAGAAGAAGAAGCAGGTTGGCCAGAAGCAAGTGGCAGCCCTCAAGGTGAAAAGCAAGGCTCCTCACCCCGAGGCGAACAAAAAGCCAAAGGGAAAGTGCTACAAGTGCGGTCAGAAAGGACATTTTAAAGCGGACTGCCCTGCTCTTAAGAAAGGTAACCAAGCAGCTTAGTGCGGGCGAGATTACCATCAACTGGGGCGATTATTCCAGGCTTATGGCTGTTGCAGTGGGAGTCGTGCAGTTGAAGATTAATGATAAATTATTAGTTCTGAATAATGTATTATTAGTACCAGATTTTAGAATGAATTTAATTTCGGTTTCTAAATTAAAATGCGATGGTTATTCAGTTTCTTTTGATGATAATGCCATTATTAAGAAAATAATCGGTGAATATATTTGCAGAGGTACTTTTAATGATGGACTATATATTGTTAATACTGCACAAACTCCTATGCATAAATCACTTAACTCTTTGTCTAAACCTAAAAAGAGAAAAGAACCTTCAAGCATAAACCAAACATATCTGTGGCATTTACGGTTAGGACATGTAAACCGTAGAAGGATTCAAAGATTGGTAGATGATGGCCCATTGGATGATCTCCAAGTTGAGTCATTTCCAATTTGTGAATCCTGTCTGGAAGGTAAGATGACCAAAAGGGTTTTTAAAACCAAGGGAAACCGTGCTCAGGATGTGTTAGAATTGGTTCATACGGATGTATGTGGTCCAATGAATATCCGTGCTAGGAGGTTTGAATATTTCATCACGTTCATAGATGATTATTCGAGATATGGATACATCTTTTGATGCGACGTAAGTCCGAAGCTTTTGACAAGTTCGAGACTTCAAGGCAAACGGAGAAGCGTCATGGGAAGAGTATCAAGTCACTACGATCGATCGTGGTGGCGAATACCTTAGTGGAGAGTTTTTGGATTTCTTGGCGAATGAGGGGATTTCATCCCACCACCACGCCGAACTCCACAACAAAATGGTGTGGCTGAAAGAAGGAATAGGACTCTTTTGGAAATGGTTAGATCAATGATGAGTTATTCAGATTTACCTATTTCGTTTTGGGGATACGCCTTAGAAAGCAGGCGTACATTCTAAACTCCGGTGCCTTCAAATCGGTTCCAAAAACACCCACGAGCGTGGAGTGGGCGTAAGCCAGTCTAGGACATGTTCGGATTTAGTACTCAGACATGTGCTGAATAAGGAAGTTGATAAGTTGGCATCTCGCATGTATACGAGTGTTTGTGGGATACCCTAAGGGAACGAAGGGTGGCTTGTTCTATAGTCCCCAGGATCAGAAGGTCATTGTTAGCACCAATGCCCGATTTCTGGAAGAGGATTATATGATTAGTCACAAGCCCATGAGCAAAATAATTCTGGAAGAGCTGAGGGGCGAGATTCCGACTATACCAATCGTACAAGCGCCAACTAACACTGCACCACGTATCGATTCTGAAACTTTTACACCAACTCAGGATTTGCCTCGTCGTAGTGGGAGGGTTGTTCGTCAGCCCGAACGATTCATAGGCGTGGGAAAATCTTCGGACTCAATCCCAGACGAAGATGAATCGGTTCCCTGGACCTATAAGGAGGCAATCCAAGATAAAGATGCTGACTCCTGGCAAGAAGCAAAGGAATCAGAAATGGGATCTATGGATTCCAATCAAGTGTGGGAGCTAGTAGAGCTACCTGATGGTGTACAAGCCATTGGGAGTAAATGGGTCTACAAGCGAAAGAAAGGACGTGACGGGAAGGTTGAAACCTTCAAAGCAAGGCTTGTTGCAAAAGGTTACACTCAGAAAGAGGGTATCGATTATGATGAAACCTTTTCGCCGGTAGCCATGCTTAAGTCAATCCGGATTCTTTTAGCTATAGCTGCGCATTTGGATCTTGAGATTTGGCAGATGGATGTCAAGACTGCATTCTTGAATGGGAGTCTAGACAAGGAAATCTATATGCGCCAAGCAGAGGGATTCATTGCTAAAGGAGAAGAGCACTTGGTGTGCAAACTTAAGAAATCCATTTATGGACTTAAGCAAGCATCTAGATCTTGGAACACTCGTTTTGACGGTCGATCATATGGATTCGCCCAATGTCCGAGTGAGAGTTGTGTGTATAAGAAATGCGATGGAAACGTGTTGGTGTTTCTTGTACTGTATGTAGACGATATCCTTCTGATTGGAAACAACGTGAAGGAATTGTCGGACGTACGGGTATGGCTATCTGAGCAGTTCAATATGAAGGATCTAGGAGAAGCAGACACATCCTTGGAATCGGGATCTTTCGTGATCGGAAGAAGAGGATGTTGTGCTTATCCTGCATCCTATATCGATACTGATCTTTGAAGCGGTTTAGCATGGAGAATTCCAAGAAAGGTTTTCTACCTTACGGACATGGAATTCAACTATCTAAGAACATGTGTCCTAAGACACAAAAGAAGATAGATGACATGAAGATGGTTCCTTATGCATCCGCCGTGGGAAGTCTCATGTATGCTATGCTTTTCACTAGACCGGATATCTGTCATGCCGTGGGCATGGCCGCCAGATATCGGCCGAACCCGTGACTGTGACACTGGATTCTTTGTCAAGCACATACTCAAGTACGAGAAGGACTAGGAGTACATGCTTGTATATCAATCGGACGACTGCTTCCGGTGGGTTACACCGACTCGAGATTTTCATCGGACAAAGAAAAGTCCAAGTCTACTTCGGGTTATGTGTTTAGCACGGGAGGTGGAGCCATTAGTTGGAGGAGTGTGAAGCGAAATGCATCTCGGACTCTACCATGGAAGCCGAGTACGTGGCGGCCTCCGGCGGCCAAGGAGGCGGTGTGGCTCAAGTACTTCTGCAGACTTAGATGTGATTCCCGATTTGCCAGAGGGTATTACACTCTATTGTGATAATACTGGTGTAGTCGCAAATTCGAGGGAACCACGAGCCCATCAGGCAAGTAAACATATCAACCGCAAGTACCACATCATACGACACTTCGTAAAGGAAGGAGACGTAGTTGTAGCCAGGGTTGCATCGGAAGATAATCTTGCTGACCCTTTCACGAAAGTCCTACCTTCAAAAGTTTTTGAAAGGCATGTGGAAGGAATGGGATTACGTTGTATGGCAGCATTGCTTTGAGTATAAGTGGGAGAAATGAGAGACTATGTAATAGAGTAGTATACTTAAAAGCATGCTTTGAGTATAAGTGGGAGATTGTTAGGATTGTATACTGCAAAGCATACTTTATGCTTGTATTACCTAATTTCCCTATTACTACCTATGAGGATATTAATTATATTTAATCACATGTTTTGCATATTAATTCACATTATGGTTATGCAAATGAAATGTCTAATTATTTTATATTGTAGATAATGTGGTGTGTTGGTGTCACACGGAAGATCACATTATCGGTGCCTTATAAAATAATATAATAGTTCACAACCTATATAATTATTAGACAAATTATATAAAGGGTTGTAGTGTATGCTTGAGAATAGTTGGTCTTGACTATTAGCATACATTAGCGTATTTGCATACGTTGAACAGGATCGAGGTGAGATAGTGTCTTCTATACTGACTGTAAGAAGAACGTAAATCTCGGATAATTATTATTTCTTAATTCTAAGTATATAATATTTAATTGTGTATTTATAATAATTATTGCTTTGATTTACCATAGGTGAGAGTCAAAATGATCGACTCAATAAGCCTCGTATCTTGGGCAATAATATTGTTTATACGACAATTATTATTATTACTAGAAATCGTGTCCCGACTCGTGCGGGTTGATGATGTCCCCTTGAGGAGCTCGATAATGATTATTATATTAAACCCTGCAGGTGGATTTAATTCCGATTAAATAATAAGGTTCGAGTGGTACTACTCTTGGATAAGATATTAATTAATTAAAGCTGTCAGTAGCTTATAATTAATTAATGGACATTCGATATCTTAAACACGGAAAATAATATATTTAATAAGGAGCCCAATTTCGTAATTTGGGATTTTGGTAGGAAGTGCAATATCAACCTTTTAGTGGACTAAGTTGATATTAATTGATTCATCATATATTAGGAAGAGTCCTAATAAGGTAAGATGAATTAATTGGGAGTCCTTCCATAATCCTCCTTTAGATCCCTAGTAGTAGTCCAAGAGCCTATAAATAGGACATTATGTGTTGGCCGATTTTATGCTTCATATACACAAGAAATTTCGATTTTTCTTCTAAGTGTTTAATTGTGGATCTTGACTTGTGTCTTTGATTCCACAATTGAGATAACACTTTAATTCTTGCTACATATCGGAATTACTTGAAGAAAATAAAATCGAGAGTTGTGAGGCAAGGTAGATTCGGCCGATCCATAAGGTGTCCAAGCAAGTTCCGGTAGCTCGTTGCCCACACAACGTCCGGTTCAAGGCGGATCATACTCTAGAAGATCTGAAGGTAGAGATACAAGGCGATCAAGAATGAAATAACCAACCGCTTCAAAAGGTAATATCCTATGATCTTGGATCTAGATTAGGATATTTTAATTAATCAACATATTTAATTAATAAATAATAAATAATATTTAAATTGCTTGTTAATCTTAGTAATTAATTAATTAGCATGCCTAAATAGATCTAATGCTCGTAGATGCGTAAAACGCTATAATCATATTTTTCCAAACTTCGCTTCCGCTGCGTTTTACTTTCCAACACTTGATTCATCGCTCTAAGATTCGTACAGGATGCTCCTCGTACGTATGATCATCCGCAATCTCAATTTCATCAAACTGAACTATGTGATTAGGGTCAGCAATATATTTCCGCAATTGAGAGACATGAAATACGTTATGAATTCGGCTTAAGGATGGAGGTAAAGCCAATCGATAAGCCAGATCGCCCACTCGATCCAAAATCTCAAACGGTCCAATGAATCTCGGACTCAACTTCCCCCGCTTCCCAAAACAGAAAATACCTCGACTCGGGGATACCTTGACCAAAACGTGATCACTTGTATCGAACTCCAAGGGTCGACGACGGTTATCGGCATATGATTTTTGTCAACTCTGAGTGGTCAACAAACGACTCCTGATCAAAGCTACCTTCTCGCGGGCGGCTATAAGAATATCGGGCTCAGTGCCGACTGATTCTAATAAGTCATCCCAGCATAGGGGAGATCGACAACGACGACCATATAAGGCCTCGTAAGGTGCCATCTGAATCGAAGCATGCCAACTGTTATTATACATGAATTCGATCAACGGTTGTTGGGCTTCCCAATCATCTTTCCAATCGAGGACGCATGCTCTCAACATGTCCTCCAACGTCAGAATAGTTCTCTCTGATTGTCCGTCAGACTGAGGGTGAAAAGCCATGCTGAAGTGGAGCTGAGTTTCCATGGCACGATGAACTGATTTCCAAAAATGTGACACGAATCGCCCGTTACGATCAGAAACGATACTCTTAGGAGTACCGTGCAATCTCACGATCTATTTGATGAACAACTGGGCAAGTCTCTCGGGACCCCACGTATTCTTAATCTCCCGGAAATGAGCAGACTTAGTTAAACGGTCCACAATCACCAAAATTGTATTCATGCCCCGCCGACTCATCGGCAAACTCGTGATGAAATCCATTGAAATATCCTCCCACTTCCATTCTGGGATAGGAAGCATTTCAGCATGCCCGTCAGTCGCTGATGTTCTATCTTGACTTGATGGCAGGTGAGACATCTCGAAAAAAACTCGGCGACTTCTCGCTTCATGTTACTCCACCAGTAATTTTGTTTCAAGTCTTTGTACATCTTGCTAGACCCCGGATGAATAGAATAAGGGGTAGCATGGGCCTCTCTCAAAATCGAGTTTTTCAACTCGTCATCCACCGGAAAACATAACCGGTTCTTAAATCGCAAAAATCCATACTCGTGGACCACAAATCCAGGGGCTTTCCCTTGGGTCACATCATCTCGAATGCGCAACAAAAATGGGTCTGAACCATGTTTTTGTCTGATCGCCTCCTCGAATGGCGATGAAATATCCAGCATTCAAAGCTGTCCTTGTACACGCTGTAACCAAACTCGATCTCATGCCTAAGGAATTCCTGCTGAACTTCCTTCTGAACAGTTAAACGAGCAAGCATCTGCTCTTGAACGGAATTACGGCTCAAGGCATCGGCGACAACATTCGCCTTACCCGGGTGATACTGTATCTCGATATCATAGTCCTTAATCAGTTCTAACCAGTGTCTCTGATGCATATTTAACTCCTTCTGAGTAAATATATACTTCAAGCTCTTATGATCGGTGAAAATCTGACAGGTGATGCCATAAAGATAATGACGTCAAATCTTCAATGTGAATACCACGGCCGCTAGTTCCAGGTCGTGGGTCAGGTAGTTGACCTCATAAGGTCTCAGTTTTCGCGAGGCATAAGCAATCACCTTCCCGTTCTGCATTAGTACACATCCGAGACCCTGCCCGAACGCGTCATTATAAACTACAAATCCCTCCATCCCTTGCGGTAAGGAAAGGACAAGCGCTGAAATTAAACGGCTCTTAAGTTCCTCAAAACTCTGCTGACACGCGTCAGTCCACGTGTATTTCTTATCCTTCCGCAAAAGGTTCATCATGGGTTGAGCGATTTTAGAAAATCCCTCCATAAATCGCCAGTAATATCCAGCTAATCCGAGAAAGCTTTGGATTTCCTTAACATTCTTCGTAGGTTGCCAATCTCGGATAGCCTCCGTCCTCTAAGGGTCGACACGTATTCCGTCTGCTGAAATTACATGTCCAAGAAACATCACCTCGGACATCCAGAATTCACACTTGGAAAACTTCCCATAGAACTGCTCTCGTCTCAACACGTCGAGAACCTGATGAAAGTGAAATTCGTGCTCCTCTCGGTCACGAAAATAAATCAAAATGTCATCTATGAATACAACCACGAACTGATCCAAATAGTTGACGAAAACCCGATTCATTAATTCCATGAATACCGCAGGTGCATTAGTTAACCCAAACGGCATCACTGCAAACTCGTAGTGCCCATGGCATGTTCGAAACGCCGTCCTTGCTATATCCGACTCTCGAATTCGCAACTGAAGATACCCAGATCTTAAATCGATCTTGGAAAATACTGAAGCTCCCTGAAGTTGATCCAAAAGATCATCGATGTGGGGTAGGGGATATTTATTCTTGATCGTCACCCTGTTCAGCTCTCGACAATCAATACACAAGCGAAAAGAGCCATCCTTCTTCTTGACAAATAACACTGGTGCTCCCCACGGGGACGCACTCGGCCGGATATAACCCTCTCGGTCAGTTCCTCCAGCTGATTTTGATACGATGAGTGACATCATCTTCACATTCACCTTCCTTCTGAATGATCGAACCCAAATACTTGAACTTATCCGTATGGGGTACGATCTGATCTGCAATCATTACCTCTACTTCTTCCTCGTTGGCCTCACCACTAAAGTTACACCAGAGATACTCGGTCTTAGACCGGATCACACTCAAGCCCTGGGATTCTAACTTATACCTCCATAGCTCCAACTTTGTGTTCACCTCCCTCCTAGACTCCGCCACTAACACAATGTCATCAGCAAAAAGCATGCACCATGGGACGCCATCCTGAATCCCCTGCAAAATGACGTCAAGGATTAGAGCAAAGAGAAGAGGGCTAAGCGCCGACCCCTGGTGTAGCCCTATCTCAACCAGGAAATACTGGGTGTCACCAATTGGGGTTTTAACGCAAGTCCTAGCTTGGAGTACATGTCTTGGATCACTCTAATGAACGGCAACGACACCCTCCTCTCTTCTAGGCTCCTCCAAATAACATCGCGCGGAATGCTATCATAAGCCTTATCTAGATCAATGAACACCATATGGAGATCCTTACACCGCTCTCTAAACTTCTCCATATGATGTATGATGAGATGAATGGCCTCAGTCGTGGACATCCCCGGCATGAAGCCAAATTGCTTCTCTGAGATCTCAACTTCTCTTCTAACCCTGCATTCTAACACTCTTTCCCAAAGTTTCATAGTATGACTGAGGAGTTTAATACCCCTATAGTTATTACAGCTCTGAGCATCGCCGTTGTTCTTGAAAAACGGCACGACAATACTATGCCTCCACTCCGTCGGCATCTTAGAACCTCTGAGGAGGATGTTGAACAACTCTGCTAGCCACAGAACTCCAACTTCCCCCAGACAAAGCCACACCTCAATAGGGATCTGATCCAGGCCTAGAGCCTTAGCTCTACCCATTTTCATTATGGCACCCTTTACTTCCTCCTTGCTGATGCTCTCGCAGGAACTAAATGAAGGAGCAGAAGATGGACTAACTCCGTGCACCACCGAGTCGCTTCCCCTAGCCTCATTGTAAAGATAAAAAAATACCTATTCCACCTCTCCGTAATAGCCACATCGTTCACTAACACTTGGCCCAAATCATCTTAATAAACTTAACGGGGCCCAGGTCACGCCGCCCTCTTTCCCTAGCTTTCGCTAGTTTAAAAATAGCATTTTTAAAACCTTTTTAAAACATAAGGCCATCTTCAAGTCTTCTGTCGGATGATTTGATCTTCTTAGACTTCGACTAAAATTTGAACTGCTCGCAGGCAAGTTCTAAAACTTCAAATCCTACAAGGCTAAATGTATTACACCTTAAGTTATGATTGGATGAAAGGCGCAAACTTACAGCAAGTAGTCTTATTTGAATACAACTTAATTTATAAACTGTTCGCAGACAAGTTCTTACAGTTTTTAGACTTAGCAAGTTTATATTTAGCAAATATTTTAGTATGTATCGCAATCAAAGCAGTAAATGAGTATTATGATCTATAGTCGTCTAAGGTAACATAACATTTTATTGATAAAATAGATTATAATGTTGTTTAGGAATGAAATATTAGATCGCGGAGCATACAGAAATGAAAAAATACAGCTGTCAGGAGTTATCTTATGTATTGATGTTGTCTGGAAGACTACTGGGAGGAGTCATGCTCAGTCCCTCTCCACCAATTAACTAAGGAATCTCTGCCTCAGTCTATATAGATATTTCGTCCTTCTTGGGAGACATTGTAGGCGACGATCCAGTCTTCTGGGTGAGTTACCCGATCACCTTTCAGGTGTTTTGACTTCTGCTTTATTTTTAAAGGAAGCTTTCCTTCTGACAGAAGCCTTGAGAACATGCTGGTAGTATCCCCCAATGTCTGGAACTGATTGAACATGATAGACTACCTGATGAGAGTACAGAATTATCTCAACAGTTCTTTATTCTTCCATGCCTTCAATTCTTCTACTGATGGTTGTCCTTGTGTTGGAAGTTGAATCTCAACGGTCTTTCGAACTGTACTCTTCCATGCAAAATTGGGATCCTAGAACTCGGTACGAGAACCAGTTACCATATATCCTTTCGTTCCTTGACCTGGCCCAGGTCCGGCCAGCCTTCCGATTGTTGTAGCAACATTGTCGTCCAGTATTGCTTCCATGTCCCTCTCTTTCTCCAATCTCCGCCTCCTTCCATCTTCACGGGTCTCTCCCCCTTTTTGGTATTATCAAGCTCTGTAATTCTACCATGAATATCCCGAAAATTATCCATTGATTTAGCGTGCTTGTTTTTAATGTCTTTCACCAACTCCACCGCATTGGCAACCGCTATAGTTAGGTCATCAATTTTCTGACCATGCGCAGTTAGTCTGGACCCGGTATACTCGAGGGGGGCTGTTTTAGCTTTTGCAACCCTTAGCTTTTCCTTCTCCTTCTTAAGGATCCTCTCCTGGTACTGTTTGAGCTGGTTCAAGGCCTGCCATAAGGCATTCTTCATGAGTTGGAATGCTTCTTCAACATCCGACACAACTCTTTTAGGTCCAGAGAGTTCATCCTGGGCAGTCTCTCGCAACCAGTAGAGTTTCTTGTCGACATCATATAGTGCTTGTACAACATCCTGTAAGAAAACGATTTGGCTACCGATTTGCTGCAGTTTCTCTAGTATTGCTTCAGTTGCAGGAGAATGGGGATGAGCAATTTTTGAGTCAGAGGGCTCTTCTAGCTGTTCAATGACAATGTTTCGTTTTGGCTTTTTAGGTCTGTCGTCAAATAGGGAGTCCTCATCTGGTTCATTAGGTGAACTTGTAGGGATAAGACTTGATACTTGCTTGGGGGATGGAACCTCTGTCTGTTCTACCGATGCTACTATCTGGGAGACAGAATGGACTGACTCCTCCTGCCTCGTTGGGGTGTCTGTACCCTGTTGTACAGTAGGGACTGATTCCTCATGTTGGTTCTCAGCTTCTACCTGTTCCTTAGGAGGGACTGAATCCTCCTGTCGGACGGTGAGGGACCCATCCTCCACTGTCTGAGGGACTAATTCTAGGGATGTCAATGGGTCGGGTAGAGTATGGGTATATCTCCTCCATACCCTATCCTATTTGATTCGGATCGGGTTCAGGTATTGCCCATTGGATCAACGGTTACCCAATGGGTACTCGGGTACCCGTATACCCTATATTTAAGAATATAAATATTTTTTAATATATATCATATATAAAAATAATGTAATTAATAAATTTAATTTAGTAAAATAACTATTTAAGATATAATATTTTATTTAATAATATATATAATAAATAATATTTATGCATAATATATAATAATAATATATTTATATAATTTAAATGGGTACTCGGGTAATATACTATACCCACACCCTACCCGTAGTCGATCATAAAATGCCGGGTTCGATCGATACCCAACCTGATTTTGGGTTTATCCGACGGCTAGGATCGGGTACGAATAAATTTGATATCCCTAACTAATTCCTCCTTAGCGGGAGATGCAGATTTCTCTGGTTGTTGGGCAAGTGCAACAACTTCATTGGTTCCAGGGGGAACTAATTCCTTCTGTATGTTGCCAGCCTGGCCTGCTTCATCTTGAGCGGTGGGGGACTTAGATTTTTCTATTGATGTCCCCTGGCCTTAGGCAGCCTGCAGCTTAGCAAAACCATTTTCACGGGCATCTTCACGACTCATTCTCAACCCAGCCTGGAGGGCGTCATCATCCCCATTAGAGTCTGGATCCGATTGGTGGCTTGAGCTCTGAGTCCCGTCTTCGGATGGTTTCTTTCCCTTCAGTCGGGCCTTCTCCTTTTCCACATAATATTTTGTGATCAACTTGTGACAAAAGGAATCTATCTCATCTAAATAGGATATCGACATTCTGGGTGTCTCTGACCTCCAACACAAATAATTCTTTCTCCTTCCAGACCTCTCAGTTGTATAGAGTGTCGTATGTGGTGACCCTGTAATGCTTCCATGTTTTGAGGCGATTGATTGCCTCAATAATTTAGACCTGGAGAATTGTTTTAGTTATGATGTTTGAAGGGGAGGGACTCCAAATATTAGAGGGTTCCAATATCCAGTTGTGATCCTCTACATGTGTGGGAGCCTGTTGACGAGATGGATCCCTGACAGGGCGGAGTCCCCTGTTGGGAGAGGGGCTCCTCACATGGGTAGGAGCCTGTGAGGTCAGAAGTATTAAAGGAATGGCCATAGGAATGGGCGCATCATGACATCGTAAGATGTTTCGCCCGAATGAATTTGTTGGTACTAGAAATGTTAGAAAAAGTGAACGAAAAGAGTAATAAGAAGTGAAAAGGTCAGCTACACCTATCGAATGACTGCATATTGATGCCGATTCAGAGGTGGCTATCGGCTCCAAAGGGGCAGCCGATTTTACCAACTCATCCCAACTTTCCAAAAAGCTGGTCATCTGTCATAGCGGCAACAGGTTTAGGATCTGCCGTGGGAGCAACCAATATTTCTTCTATAAGAGTGGCTTCCTATGGGACAACTACTGCGGGAGGAAGTGCAGTAGGCGTAAATGCCTCAGTGACCACTATAGTTACCTAAGGTTCTGTAGGAACAGCTTCCAACTTTGAAGACTTCTTAATCTTTTGCCTTTTCTTCTTCTTCTCGATAGTTGTTGGAGAGATGCTATCTGGAATGGCCCTTTTCCTACTATCATGCCTCTTCTTGCTGTCATCAGCCTTGGCCTTGGAGAAGTGAATGGTGACATCTCTTGGATCACTTGATGTTGGCATTGAGAAGGAATCCGGCCTGTTGGCAAGCAAAGTTGCTTTATTGTACAAGGTGGGCTTGGATCCACCCAAGAATTTCCCAGCCAAAATCTTCTTAGCCGCAGGCGATTGTTGTATGCCACAACAAGTCAACACGTGATTAATTCAGTATCAGGGCGAAGGACTTCCTTTCTGAATTCAGCTTGGAAGACTCCTCCTGTAGGCGCTATATTATTATTTGGCACAAATTCACCTTCTCCCCACTCATGATGGACACCATCATACGGAGTCTCAATTTCATTTTTCTAAGTATTTAGGCTGTTTGTTGTAGGCTTGTTTAATATTAAAGAGAGCATAAAGAGTTTGTAGATCAGCGTACTGGACCTTTTAGAGTGTGTATGAAGGCTAGGTTACAGTGAACGGTCATATTTAAGAGATGGGAACTATTTTTGAATAAACATACAGGATGAATCCGAATGTAACTGGTACCGCCACTAGAAGGGGTTTGAATAGTGCGGTATTGAGTATTGAACTCTTTTGCATGCGGAAGCAATAGATAGGTGCGGAATATAAATGACACAGAGATTTATAGAGGTTCTACAACGTGCCTACGTCCTCTCTTCTTCACTATCTTTTTCTATTGGTTCAAGATAAACCTTTCTGCCATGTCTTCAATCGGTCCGAGGTAAACCTTTACAATCTTGTCTTCAATCGGTTCAAAATAAACCATTACAGTCTTATCTTTTTGTCGGTCCAAGATAAACCATTTTACCTTTTGTATCGAACAAGGAAATAACCGTTCTAGCTTTCTATCGGTACTATAAAAATGTCACTGGATTTCGATTATGATTCTAATAATGTCGGATCCACAATCCTAATAACACTGAATCAAGTCTACGATCTTTTCTTTTCTCTCGTGTATGATTGCGTGAATTAAGCACTCAAACTCTTATCAATTAAGCTCTATTACAACAATAATGTATACAATAATCTCAGATGTATGTAGAAGTTCCTTGAAGTTGTTGTATGTTAAATACCAAATAAATCGGTATTTATAGGCCCAAAGCCTCAACTACCCGTTGATGCCTGCTCTTCGCTATACTACATCTGTAGTGTACGTTAAATGCTTTAGCGTACGTTAACCATTCTAGGTTACGTACATTAGGATTTGTCCAGAATAGTCCAGTAGCTAGTCCATTTTTGATGAGGTAGTGATTGTAATATTTTCTTCACATTATCACTACTCGATAATGGTTTTCCGAAGAAAGCTAGTTTGTTTGTGATGATCGAGAATCGATCGAGCATATTTGTTATAGAGTCGTCATCTTTCATCATAAATAGCTCGTAGTCGTGGAGAAGAATATTTATTTTTGTCTTCTTGACTTGAGGTGTTCCTTCGTGGGTTACCTCGTGCATTGTTCAGATTTATTTGGCACTTTCACACGAGGAAATACGATTATGTTCTTCCGGATTAAGAGCATAATATAGTAATTGGTTGCTTTACAATTGTAATGTTCATTTTTCCAATATCTATCATTAGATTCTTCGAAGCTCTTAAAGAACCATCAGTTTTGGTAGGAATTTTTGGACCAAGGCAAATTATCTTCCAAAGTTCGATATCATAAGCTCGGATAAAGATTGACATCTTTTTCTTCCATGTCATCAATTTGATCCATCAAAAAATGGTGGTCGGTTTAAGACAAGGCATTCGACCTGAGCAAAAGTAAACACCATAGGAACTTTTTCTTCTCGGATGTTAAGTTGACTATTATAAGAGTCCCGCTCCGATACCAATTTTTGGTTTGGTACCGCCACTATAAGGGGGTTGAATAGTGCAGTGTAGAGTACTGAACTTTTTTTCTTATGCGGAAGCGATAGATAAGTGCAGAATATAAATGACATCGAGATTTATAGAGCTTCGGCAACATGCCTACATCCTCTTTTATTCACTATCTTTTTCTATAGGTTCAAGATACACCTTTCCGCCTTGTCTTCGATCAGTCCGAGGTAAACCATTACAATCTTGTCTTCAATCAGTCCAAGATAAACTGTTACAGTCTTGTCTTTTTGTCGGTCCAAGATAAACTATTTTTTCTTTTCTACCAGATAAGGAAACAACCCTTTTAGTTTATATCGGTACTTGAATAAGCTCACTGGATTTAGATTATGATTCTAATAATGCCGAAGAAGCTTTTAAAAACAGTCGGATTCCTTCTTTCCAGAATCTCCATGATCCTAATAACACCGAATCAAATCTACAATCCTTTCTTTCCTGTCGTGTATGATTGAATGAATTAAGCACTCAAACTCTTATCAATTAAGCTCTACTTCAACAAAAGTAATGTATAAAATAATCTCAGACGTATATAGAAGTTCCTTGAAGTTGTTGTATATTGAATACCAAATGAATTGGTATTTATAGGCTCCAAAACCTCAACTAGCCGTGCTGCCGGCTCTTCTATAGCGTACGCTATGCTATATCTTTAGCGTCCAATAATCACTTTAACGTACGTTAATCATGCTAGGTTACGTACATTAGGATTTGTCCAGAATAGTCCAGTAGCTATCTTTCCTCCTTTGCGTTGAGGGGTCGGGACTGAGTAACTCCGACAGCTTGGCCTCCCTGAGTGGGTCCGGATAACATCTTTCCATCATGAGAGTTTTGAACTAGTACCACGTACAAGCTCCGTCTGTGGGCTTCAGAGATAGCCACCAAGAGTGAGCGCTCTTACCCAGATAGTAAGCCGCGACGGAAACTTTATGTCCTTCGGGACACTCCACCATATCAAATAATTTCTCGAAATGCTCCAGCCAGTGAATAATGTCCGCCGGCTCAGATGAGACCTCGAAGGTAGGCGGCCTCTAGCGAGAAATGTTGTTGATGATGCTGCTCACATTCCTCTCTTGCCTTTGAGGCGGCGGCGGAGGAGCCTGCTGATTCTGAGCTGTTGAGTTCTGCATCGTCTCCATCAGACGTGCCATCTGAGTCATTTGGGCCATCATGCCCTGCATAAAAACAAGAGGGTCAACTCGAACACCTTCTGATTGAGCCGTGTCCTGGGTACGACTCCCTGACAGTGAAGGATTATTTCCAGGTGAATGTGTGGCAGCGTCGCTGCTCGATGAGTTAGCATTATTCCTCGCATTCGAACGAGTATTCATTCGATCTCCCGGGTTTCGGCCCGCACCGCGACCTCTTCCCCTGCGTCCTCTGCCAGCTCTCTCCATACTGAAGGTAGGGAACACATGATAATTATAGATCCCGCATGAATATCACATTATAATGAAGCTATGAAATAATAACAATGATCATACACACTCTATCACAATGATCGCATGAAGGATCAACTGAGGTGACATGATTATCTGACGAAATTTTGAAAAGATTATCTTGAACAAGTTGACAAGATTAATTAAACGATCCACAAGATCAACAAATGAGTGATGAACTGAACTGACTGATTAATGAGTTAACATGATCGACATGATCAAATGAAAATGATGATTGAGGATTGTTGACTGATGAATGATGAATGAGTGATTCTTATAGCCAGAAATTATACCATGGCGTTAGAAATCTTACAGTTCTTTTGGTCTGAGGGGCTTGGCATTTGCATAGGTCACACGTGACGCGAAAGTCCAATGATACTAGTCTGATGACGATGATTTCAAATGAGACATGACTTGGAAGGTAGTATTCAAACCACGCTTTGGTACCAACTCTGTAACACACGAAACTAGGCGGATATTACAGTGCCGTGGACCCCCGACTGGGACCCACCAGGCGAATGAAAATTAATGAATTACACAATACAAATGTAGTATCGAACCACATTACATCATCAATTACTCCGATGAGGAGTTTCAAATACAACACACCCAGGAAACACTAAATACATGTATATTTTATATGACGATAAAATATACAAGACTGAACAAATGACTATCCAAAGCGAAATGCAGCGGAAAATACATAACAAGGAAACATGAATGAAATGAAGAGACTGGGCCCCCTACTAGTATCACTGGGACTCCTCCCCGTCAACGTTCTCTTACCGTGCTTTTGCCTTGCCATGACCTAAAAACAAGATCCCCAACGGGGTCAGTTACACAGAACAACAATCCTCAAGAGTTGAACAATATACAATAATCACATATCTTAGTTATGAAATCCAGCTGAAGAGGGGCATCATAGTACGCCCGTAATGGTATGTGCAAGTGCACAAGACGAGTGTCTGGATACACCCGCCCTTGTGCCTAATTAGTCTCACAGAGGTACATTACCGTGTGTACAGTCCATTGTGTCGGTGAACCCGATCACATGACTATCAAGTGCCCAACTAAAAATTCCACACATCCCCACCCGGTCACATAATATGAACCCAAAAGGCCACAAGGACAAAAGTGACCAATGGACATTAATGAATAATAATCCGACAAGGGTCAAGAATGATTCACCGAGATGAAATGACAATGAAATGAATGGTAGCTTATTGAAATGATTGGAACTGTGATTCCTCCTGAATTGAATGATTAATTGATAATTTCAAGTCTCGACACGAATGATATATTATGAGTGAATTACATGTATGAATGAACAACAACATGAGGAATGAATATCCCTTTAACCGAGTAAGAATTAACTTACTCAACACCGGTGATGAAATGTCTTCTCACGAACAAACGTCTCTAATGGAGAGTACCGGTCGCCCAAACAACCTTGAATAATATAATTACCAATAAACGCTCAATATACGTATCAATCACTTGTAACCAACTCAAACGTCGATACCACAACAATCAAACTCATTGGGGCATTCTAACGAATACGTTGTGAACATTCTCCCGTTAAAAATATCGAAAACCAACCTCTAAAATCAATTCAATCTAACAAAACTTCATTAATGACATCAATGATCGAATAGGAAACCACAACTTAAGGTTACGACAACATCAATCGGAAACCCCCAAAATATCCAAAGTCAAACCCCAAGGGTTCTTGAATAATCCCCCACATATTCATCAAATCCGCAATATATACCAATAAATCCATAGGAATACATGCATTCAAGGTAGATAATCCATATCTAACATCTTACAACATCATAGCAAGCTTACGCGAAGAGATCGGAAGGAAAACACTCGAACTCCAAAATTCTATAATCAAGAATGATTACCTTGATTTGATGTGTTGGAGAGGATTAGGTGCTGATTAATCCGACTTAGGAGCTTGAAGATGATGATAGGTAAGTGCAGCTCGAAAAGATCCCTCTAAAATGTCCAAAATCGCTCAAGAACGCCGAAAAACGAAATGAGATGAGAGAAATGACGACTTATGGGCTGACTGTCCTATTTATAGCAAACCCAGTTTAGCGCACGCTAACCCCTGATGGTTAGAGTGCGCTAGCAGGCACACCGGTTATTCTAGTACCCACTGCCTTCATCGTTACCGTATGCTACATACTTGGTAGGGTGCGCTAACGCCCCCTCCTTAGCGTACGTTAACCTTGTATTAGCGTGCGCTACCTGAAAGTTGATTCCAGAACCTACTGTCCTCTGGCCTGATTGAGCCTTAGCGCGCGGTACCCTATTATTACAGTACGCTACCAACAAATCCTTGCGTACGCTATGCACACTCTTAGTGTACGCTACGAATTGTTTCAACTCAGTCCAGTACCCACTGGACTGTCTGTTCCAATATGCTAGCGCACGCAGATTGATCTCTATAGCGTGCGCTAATGCTAAGAGGTTAGCGTGCACTACCTATACTCAATTAGCACGCGCTAAAAAGAGTACGTATCGTGCGCTACTCCTCATGCACAGTCCATCACAAACATGACGATGAAGATAACCTCGGCTCAAATCTCAAACAAGGTAGAAAGACGAGTGATAACTGATCCAGGATTCTAAGTACATCAAACAGTGAACACGATGCACAACCATGAATGATGAATGATTATTACTGAGTGAAATATTATTGAATGAAAATTAACTGAATGATAATGAATGAATTTACAATCGTTTATTACATACTCCCCCCTAAAAATAGTTTCGTCCTCGAAACTAAGGGTCAAACAAATCGGGGTAACTCTCCCGCATACTATCCTCGGTTCCCCAAGTAGCCTTTTCGACTCCGTGTCTAGACCACTGAATCTTAACCAAAGGAATCGTCTTGTTCCTCAACTACTTGATTCGTCGCTCTAAGATTCGTACAGGACGCTCCTCGTATGTATGATCATCCGCAATCTCAATTTCATCAAACTAAAGTATGTGAATAGGGTCGGCAATATATTTCTGCAGTTGAGACACATTAAATACTTTATGAATTCAGCTCAAGACTGGAGGTAAAGCCAATCGATAAGCCAGATCGCCCACTCGATACAAAATCTCAAACGGTCTAATGAATCCCGGACTCAACTTCCCCCACTTACCGAAATGGAAAATACCACGACTCGGGGATACCTTGACCAAAACGTGATCACCTGTCTCGAACTCCAAGGGTCGACGACGGTTATCGGCATATGATTTTTGTCGACTCTGAGTGGTCAACAAATGACTCCTGATGAAAGCTACCTTCTCGCGGGCGGCTATAAGCATATCGGGCTCAGTGCCGACTGATTCTGATAAGTCATCCCAACATAGGGGAGATCGACAACGATGACCGTATAAGGCCTCGTAAGGTTCCATCTGAATCGAAGCGTGCCAACTGTTATTATACGTGAATTCGATCAACAGTAGTTGGGCTTCCCAATCATCTTTCCAATCGAGGACGTATGCTCTCAACATGTCCTCCAACGTCTGAATAGTTCTCTCTAATTATCCGTCAGACTTAGGGTGAAAAGCCGTGTTGAAGTTGAGCTGAGTTCCCATGGCACGATGAACTGATTTACAAAAATGTGATACGAATCGCCCGTCACGATCAGAAACGATACTCTTAGGAGTACCATACAATCTCACGATCTCTTTGATGAACAACTAGGCAAGTCTCTAGGGACCCCACATATCCTTAATCTCCAGGAAATGAACAGTTTTAGTTAAACGGTCCACAATCACCCAAATTGTATTCATGCCCCGCCTACTCATAGGCAAACTCGTGATGAAATCCATTGAAATATCCTCCCATTTCCATTTTGGGATAGGAAGCGTTTCAGCATGCCCGCCGGTCGCTGATGTTCTATCTTGACTTGCTGGCAGGTGAGACATCTCGAAAAAGCTCGGCGACTTCTCGCTTCATGTTACTCTACTAGTAATTTTGTTTCAAGTCTTTGTACATCTTGCTAGACCCCGGATGAATAGAATAAGAGGTAGCATGGGACTCTCTCAAAATCGAGTTTTTCAACTCATCATCCACCGGAACACATAACCGGTTCTTAAATCGCAAAAATCCATCCTCGTGGACCACAAATCCAGGGGCTTTCCCTTGGGTCACATCATCTCGATGCGTAACAAAAACGGGTCTGAAACCTGTTTTTGTGTGATCGCCTCTACGAATGGCGATGAAATCTCCAGCATGCAAAGCTGTCCTTGTACACGCTGTAACCAAACCTCGATCTCATGCCTAAGGAATTCCTGCTGAAGTTCCTTCTGAACAGTTAAACGAGAAAGCATCCGAACCTGAACAGACTTACGGCTCAAGGCATCGGCGACAACATTCGCCTTACCCGGGTGAGACTGTATCTCGATATTATAGTCCTTAATCAGTTCTAACCACCGTCTCTGATGCATATTTAACTCCTTCTGAGTAAATATATACTT
Source organism: Orobanche coerulescens (assembly GCA_033398695.1). Taxonomy (NCBI): domain Eukaryota; kingdom Viridiplantae; phylum Streptophyta; class Magnoliopsida; order Lamiales; family Orobanchaceae; genus Orobanche; species Orobanche coerulescens. Next base: position 534,418 of record JAWKAU010000031.1, read on the forward strand.
CAAGCTCTTATGATCGGTGAAAATCTGACAAGTGACGCCATGAAGATAATGATGCCAAATCCTTAATGCGAATACCACGGCCGCTAGTTCCAGCTCGTGGGTTGGGTAGTTGACCTCATAAGGCCTCAGTTTCCGCGAGGCATAAGCAATCACCTTCCCGTTCTGCATTAGTACACATCCGAGACCCTGGCCGCTGTAAGAAAAGGACAGGCGTTGAAATTATACGGCCCACGGAAATACGAATCCCTCCGTCCCTTGATGTAAGGAAAAGACAGGCACTGAAATTATACAGCTCTTAAGTTCCTCAAAACTCTGCTGACACGCTTCAGTCCATGTGTATTTCTTATCCTTCCGCAAAAGGTTCATCATGGGTTGAGCGATTTTAGAAAATCCCTCCACAAATTGCCGATAATATCCAGCTAATCCGAGAAAGCTTCGGATTTCCTTAACATTCTTTGGAGGTTGCCAATATCGGATAGCCTTCGTCTTCTGAGGGTCGACACGTACTCCGTCTGCTAAAATTACATGTCGGAGAAACGTCACCTCGGACATCCAGAATTCATACTTGGGAAACTTTCCATAGAGCTGCTTTCATCTCAACACGTCGAGAACCTGATAAAGGTGAAATTCGTGCTCCTCTCGGTCACGAGAATAAATCAAAATGTCATCTATGAATACAACCACGAACTGATCCAAATAGTTGATGAAAACTCGATTCATTAATTCCATGAATACCGCAGGTGCATTAGTTAACCCAAACGAGATCACTACAAACTCGTAGTGACCATAACGTGTTCAAAACGCCGTCCTTGCGATATCCGACTCTCGAATTCGCAACTGATGATGCCCAGATCTTAAATCGATTTTGGAAAATACTGATGTAACACCCCCAAAACCGACCAGGAATATTACAGCGCCGTGTGCCCCATAATGGAACCCACAAGGCTAAAATCATTTTCGCAAACGTTTAAGAATGCCAAAAGGCCCTTTGAAAGTATACACACACGCATCGGATAAAAACACAGTTCAAAAGAATACCGAAAACCATTTTAAATATACACACGCAGCGGATAAAAACACAATTAATTACATTTGCAGCGGAATTATAAAAACCAAAAAGAACACTCGAATCCCAACAACTACGCCATAGCCAGTATCACCGGAAAGCTCATCCCTTCACGACCGCTACTCGCTCGAACTCCGAGTACCTAAAAGATAAAGCCCACGACGGGGTCATCCATAATACTCAACAATGATAACGATCACATCACAAAAACAATTACATATCAATGTAATCTACAGAGTAAGAACATTCCCCATGTATTTTACCGAAGTAACCTTACCAACCTGTCACAACCATAACAATCAATTATTACCATATCCCACGCCTCGTGTCCTTAAGTATGAACGAATTCAAATGTAATCACCTGTACTGTATCCGAAACACTACCAAGATTTCCAATCATAAACATATCTCGAGTATAGAATAATCTGGCCAAGTTCAACTCTGCTGGCTGGGTCGCACCATTGGATCCCAATACTGATAGGAACTGATATTACACGATACATCTGCAAATCTACTGTTCCGAAACAATGGCAAGTCCCGAATATCAATACAAGCATGAATGCTCACACAATCAATAATGATAAACAATCAATGCATCACAACGGAAGTATCAATGACATGATATTTCTGCACAAGATCGACAAAGGATCCACCACGAACGAGAATACCATTATGTGGTAACTCCGACAAGATCAATGAAGAATCAATAACCGAGAATACCGACGACACGGTAAGGATCAATGAAGAATCAATAACCGAGAATACCGACGACACGGTAAGGATCAATGAAGAATCAATAACCGAGAATACCGACGACACGGTAAACTCTAACAAGGTCAATAAGAGTCGACAACCAGAAATACCAACGGTACGATAAACTCAAAAAAAATCGATAAAAGGTCAACATTCGAGAATACTGACGACACAGTAAACTCTAGCAAGATCAATAAGGACCAACAACTGGGAATACCAACGATACGGTAAACTCCAACAAGAGCAATAAGGAATCGACAAACGAGAATACCGACGACACGGTAAACTCCAATAACATCAATCAAGGACTAATAACCAAGAATACCAACGGTGAGACAACTCCCAAACGGAATCAATAAGGATCAATCACGAACGAGATTACCAATGACAGGGTGAATTCCAAACGAGATTTATAAAGGATCGATATCAATGAGTTGACCATCGATAAGGTAACTCCAAATGAGATCAGAAATGGATCAACGGGAACAGATACATGAGAGAATAAAATCGTCAACCATATACAAATCATATATATGGGATTTCAAAGACAACCCGAATATCGAACAGATCCAATTATACATGGACTGTGAACGACCAAACAATAAGACTCAAGATGGACGTCACGATACGCTCGATCCGGACATGTGTCCATGTACAAGCCAACCACGGGTATTGATCAATACACGTCTGGTCTCGTACCTAATCAGCCTCACGAAGTACGTCTCGTGTGCACGGTTCAATATGAGGTCAAAACCAACATATGCTACACGTACCCGTCCCGAAAATCCTACACATGAACGATCAGAACGTATCTGACTCCAGATATGCCACGATACAACATGACAACAAATCTCAAGGAATCGCATATCCATCGAGGATCAGAAGACTTCCCAAAAGAGCAACAGTAACTCGATCATGAAAGACCGACACGACCAAAATGTCGTATTTCCATCAGACAACCGTCCACATCATGCTCAACAATGCATATAATATTAACACATAAACCCCAAGGCAGCAGCCAAGGGTCACGGAAGCATCTCACAGGAATACCCCGGAACATAGGTGCCATATAGGTCTTATCCCCTAACACAGTTCATGCAATTACAAAATACCCCAAGGTCGCAACCAAGGGTCACGAAAGTATCCACACAGGAATACCCCGGAACATAGGTGCCATATAGGTCTTATCCCCTAACACATCGCCCAATGTATCACCGTCACAGAAGAGCACATTACAAAACGTAACATACAATGGTGCACACTCACCGCATGAAATATCAACACACACATGCAATAATGCAGCATGATGATTATCATAATCTAACAATATTAATTTACCTCAAGCTGGAGACGCCAACCTTTCCACGACCAACCGCCCTGAACGAATACACGGTTTATCCGACAATCCAAAATGAAGTACAGTCCATAACTAATACCAAACCACCATCCCAATTTCAACATCGACACGATAACTAACCTTGATATCCAACTTGTCATGCAATAGACCAAATTATAGTTCACGTTCCCATTTCCACTAGACATCCTTAAAATCATATACATTATGATTTATCTTACATACCACCATTCCGACAATTCATATATTCCATAATACCATTGCTATATGAATCATAAATGAAATGAAAACGAAATCATTTATTAACATTATGAACTGAGCAAGCATAACTTGCCTTGATACCAATTCGACGAAGCCACTATCAATCCCGCTGTCTTCGTCTACAAGCTCCGCAGCCCCAGCTCGTCCGCAGCACAACGTTTAACTTCAACGATCACTAAACGCAACCTAATGCAATAATTAGTTAACGATACGTTCAACAACAATCAACAACCGAAATGACCAACTAATCAAACTCGATGGTTCAACGACATCTTGATCATACGAAACCAAACCGTATCAACTCTTAACAATACGAACACAAGCCGAAATTCGGTGTTCAATGGTCCTAACGATGTCTTCAACATATATACTTCCCATAACATCACGAATCGCAACAAACTACCAAGAACATCGAGAATATTATGATTCCATATTCATAACAACATAATCGAATCATTTGATCACCAATTCATTATCTTCCCTTAACAAAATTCTCGTAAATACCAAGAATCATCACAACAATATCAATTCAACCATTATTCATACGAAAAAGTATAGAATTTCCCAAGTTCAACTCATTGAGGCATTTCATCGAACACTTTGAAGGCATAATCCAATTTAATCATTTTAACGAAGAAATACTCGAATTTGTTCCACAAAACTTCAAGAGTATTGAATGATTACGAGTATACAATCAAGTTCTATCAATAATCTGAATCAAAACGAAGCAAATCGGCCAAAACACCAAGAAACCTCAAGAACATCCAAAAACCAAAAGTTCATGTGTTCTTACCTTCGATCCGGGTGGAGGATGATGTTAATCCATGATTCCAACTTCCAAAACATGTTGTTATAAGTTGATTCTACTCAAAACCATCAACTTTGCTGAAGAAATCGCAAAAAAGACGGAGAAAAATGGAAAATTATGAGGGTGACTCGGTCCAGGCCTTATATAGGCCGAGACATGCCGGCCAGTTACGTACGTAACCGGCCGTGGCTTACGTACGTAACCGGCAGCGGCCTACCTTCTGTCCAGTTTGTTCGGCACCCTTACGTACGAATCGGCACCGCTTACGTGCGTAATCGCCCTTACGGCCAGAATCGCCACCGCCTTTACGACGTAATCGGCCGCCCTAGCCCCTGGCCGAGTCACCGCCGACCATGCTCGGCCATCCCAACGATTCACGTCCGACCATGCTCGCCATCCCAACGAGTCACGTCCCGCCATGCTCGCCATCCAGTCATCTCGCCACGACCGCTCGGCCGCTTCGTAACGCACGTAACACTTGTTCCGCGCATTTAATACGTACGTTGACTTGCTACAAGATAATGGTCGTGTTACGACGTAACACGCCCCGTATAACGCACGTAACACGACGTTGACTCACCACAACATCCTCCGCCGAAAGTTGCCGGCACAGGTCCCACTCGCCACCACGACTCGATCGTCTGATTCCCATGTTACGTACGTAATGTCTCGGCCATAACGTACGTAACTCTACCAATTTAACGTACGTAAGCTTCAACACATAACGTACGTAATGGCTTCCATACTTAGCCATTTCCAGCAATTCCTGTCCAACGTCTCGACATAACAAATATGAACATACGGCATACTGAACACATATACGAAATCCCGAAAGTATTCTCATACGGTACGTCTGATGCACGATATCCTCAATTACAACTGTCGACCAAGTACGGAAATCAAACAAATACTCATACGGTATATCCGACATCGAAAACACAACAAGCATGTAATATCCTAGAATCAAAATACCCTCGATAGACATACTGGCACGACTGTCACGGTTTCCAAAATTATCCACTCATATCGTGTCGGTCCCACTCTGTACAGTACATCCCAGATAAAATAATGCGAAAAATTCATAGTGAAATTCTAGGATATTACAACTGAAGCTCCCTGAAGTTGATCCAAAAGATCATCGATGCGGGGTAGGGGATATTTATTCTTGATCGTCACCCTGTTCAGCTCTCGATAATCAATACACAAGCGAAAATAGCCATCCTTCTTCTTGACAAATAACACTGGTGCTCCCCACGGGGACACACTCAGCCGAATATAACCCTTCTCGGTCAGTTCCTCCAGCTGATTTTTCAGTTCCTACATTTCAGTCGGGGCCATACGATATGGTGCCTTTGATATTGGAGATGTACTAGGCTCCAACTCAATCATGAATTGCACATCTCTTCGTGGAGGCAAATCAGGTAGCTCGTCTGGAAATACATCGGCGTATTCCCTCACTACAGGAATGTCTGTCAATGAAAATGATGTTTTATCGATTTTGGTCATATAGCACCAATAACCAACACACCCCTGATTGAGTAATTTTACCGCTTTCATTACATTGATAACCTTTCCGGAACAGCTGGGGTTACTCCCCTGAAATACATATTCAACTCCATCGTCTGAAACAATAGTGACGAAATGCTTACGGAAACTAAGGATGGTATCGTGACGATCCAGCCAATCAATACCCAAAATGACGTCGTCTCTAGGTAAATCCACCACGATCAGGTCTGCCAACCAATCACGGCTGTGAAACTAAATCGGACAATTCTTAATCTCACGATATCCGATAATTCTCCTACCATCTGGTAGTCCAATGATATAAGGCTCACAATTAGTAGCACTATCCAGATGAAGTCTACCCAAGCATGACTCGAAATTGAATGAATGCGATGCACCAGTATCAAAAAGGGTACACACAGGTTGAGATAGAATTTCGAGTGTACCTGAGATCATTCGGGCCTCTGGATCGTCAGCTCTCTTCATTTCATAAATTCGGGTCTTGCCAGCTCCGGACCCGGATGCTCCTGTCTGATAGCTGTGGGCTCCGCCTTTGTTAGCTCCTGTCATCTTAAACGACGCGCACTTAGTGGCCTGATCCTGAATCGTTGACTGCTTCGGGGCCTGAGATGTCGCCGGAGTGGGTTTGAAGTCTCTTCGGCAGAAATGGGCCTTATGACCCGCAATCCTACAGTTATTACACGTGAGGGTCGGCTTCGGATACTTAGTACTGAAATGACCATGTTCTCCACAGTTGTAGCAGGTGATGGCCGAACTGGCCGCTCGGGACTGAGATTCGGCGGGTTTAGGCACCGTAAGGGGTCGATGAGAAAAAGTAGAGCCCACACGAGGCTTCTTGAAGGTTGTCTGGCCGCCTTCGGACTGATTACGATTCTTCGATTTCTTGCCGGAAGAAGAAGTCTGATTCTTAGAAATCTCATTAGCAGTAAGCTCATAAGCAAGAGCTTTCTCAATGAATTCGGCTAAAGTAGTGCAATGATGATTAAGCAATTGAAGTCTCATACGAGGTTTCAACCACATACTGAAATACTTGATTTTATCCGCCTCTGATTGGATAATAGATGAGGCCAAAAGCAGTAGCTCTTAAATTTATCGGCAATGGCGAGAATATCTTTTTCCGTTGAGGGGTCGGGACTGAGTAACTCCGACAGCTTGGCCTCCCTGAGTGGGGCCGGATAATATCTTTCCATCATGAGAGTTTTGAACTGGTCCCACGTACAAGCTCCGTTGGTGGGCTTCAGAGATAGCCACCAAGAGTGAGCGCTCTTACCCAGATAGTAAGCCGCGACTGAAACTTTGTGTCCTTCGGGACACTCCACCATAGCAAATAATTTCTCAAAATGCTCCAGCCAGTGAATAATGTCCGCCGGCTCAGATGAACCCTCGAAGGTAGGCGGCCTCTAGCGAGAAATGTCGTTGATGATGCTGCTCACATTCCTCTCTTGCCATTGAGGCGGCGGCGGAGGAGCCTGCTGATTTGAGCTGTTGAGTTCTGCATTGTCTCCATCAGACGTGTCATCTGAGTCATTTGGGCCATAATGCCTTGCATAAAAATGAGAGGGTCAACTCGAACACCTTCTGATTGAGCCGTGTCCTGGGTACGACTCCCTGACAGTGAAGGATTATTTCCAGGTGAATGTGTGGCAGCATCGCTGCTCGATGAGTTAGCATTATTCCTCGCACTCGAACGAGTATTCATTCGAACTCCCAGGTTTCGGCCCGCACCGCGGCCTCTTCCCCTGCGTCCTCTGCTAGCCCTCTCCATACTAAAGGTAGGGAACACATGATAATTATAGATCCCGCATGAATATCACATTATAATGAAGTTATGAAATAATAACAATGAGCATACGCACTCTATCACAATAATCGCATGAAGGAAAAAGATTATCTTGAATAAGTTGACAAGATTAATGAAATGATCCACAAGATCAACAAATGAGTGATAAACTGAAATGAATGATTAATGAGTTAACATGATCGACATTGAGGATTGTTGACTGATGAATGATGAATGAGTGATTCTTATTGCCAGAAATTATACCATGGCGTTAGAAATCTTACAGTTCTTTTGGTCTGAGGGGCTTGGCATTTGCACAGGTCACACGTGACGTGAAAGTCCAATGATACTAGTCTGATGACGATGATTTCAAATGATATATGACTTGGAAGGTAGTATTCAAACCACGCTCTGATACCAACCCTGTAACACCCCAAACTAAGCGGATATTACAGTACCATGGACCCCCGACTAGGACCCACCAGGCGAATGAAAATTAATGAATTACACAATACAAATGTAATACTGAACCACATTACATCATCAATTACTCCGATAAGGAGTTTCAAATACAACACACCCAGGGAACACTGAATACATGTATATTTTATATGACGATAAAATATACAAGACTGAACAAATGACTATCCAAAAGGAAGAGCAGCGGAAAATATATATCAAGGAAACATGAATGAAATGAAGAGACTGGACCCCCTACTAGTATCACTCGTACTCCTCGCCATCAAAGTTTTTTTCCCATGCTTTTTCCTTGCCATGACCTAAAAACAATATCCCCAACAAGGTCAGTTACACAGAACAACAATCCTCAAGAGTTGAATAATATACAATAATCACATATCTTAGTTATGAAATCCAGCTGAAGAGGGGCATCATAGTACGCTCGTAATGGTATGTGCAAGTGCACAAGACGAGTGTCCGGACACACCCGCCCTTGTGCCTAGTTAGTCTCAGGGAGGTACGTTACCGTGTACACAGTCCATTGTGTCGGTGAACCCGATCACATGACTATCAAGAGACTGACTAAAAATTCTACACATCCCCACCCGTCCACGCAATATGAACCCATAAGGCCACAAGGACAAAATTGACCAATGAACATTAATGAATAATAATCCGACAAGGTTCAAGAATGACTCATCGAGATGAAATGATAATGAAATGAACGGTAGCTCATTGAAATGATTAGAACTGTCATTCCTCGTGAATTGAATGATTAATTGATAATTACAAGTCTCGACATGAATGATATATTATGAGTGAATTACATGTATGAATGAACAACAACATAAGGAATGAATATCCCTTTAACCGAGTAAGAATTAACTTACTCAACACCGGTGATGAAATGTATTTTCACGAACAAACGTCTCTAATGGAGAGTACCGGTCGCCCGAACAATCTTGAATAACATAATTACCAATAAACGCTCAATATGCGTATCAATCGCGATTGTAACCAACTCAAACGTCGATACTACAACAATCAAACTCATTAGGACATTCTAACGAATATGTTATGAACATATTCAATCCAACAAAACTTCATTTATGACATTAATGATCCAATAGGAAACCACAACTTAAGATTACGACAACATCAATCGGAAACCCCCAAAATATCCAAAGTTAAACCCCAAGGGTTCTTGAATAATACCCCAAATATTCATCAAATCTGCAATATACACAAATAAATCCATAGGAATATATGTATTCAAGGTAGATAATCCATATCTAATATCTTACAACATCATAGCAAGCTTACACGAAGAGATCATAAGGAAAACACTCGAACTCCAAAATTCTAGATTCAAGAATGATTACCTTGATTTGATGTGTTGGATAGGATTAGGTGCTTATTAATCCGACTTAGGAGCTTGAAGATGATGATAGGTGAGTGCAGCTCGAAAACATCCCTCCAAAACATCTAAAATCGCCCAAGAACGCCGAAAAACGAAATGAGATGAGAGAAATGATGACTTCTGGGCTGACTGTCCTATTTATAGCAAACCCAGTTTAACGCACGCTAACCCCTGATGCTTAGCGTGCGCTAGCGGGCACACTGGTTATTCCAGTAACCACTGCCTGCATCGTTAGTGTACGCTACGTACTTGGTATCATGCGCTAACGCCCCCTCCTTAGCATACGTTAACCTTGTATTAGCGTGCGCTACCTGAAAGTTAATGCCCAGTAACTGGAGTCCAGAACCTACTATCCTCTGGCCTGATTGAGCCCTAGCATGCGCTACACTATTATTAGAGTGCGCTACCAACAAATCCTTGCGTACGCTATGCACACTCTTAGCGTACGCGATGAATTATTTCAACTCAGTCCAGTACCCATTGGACTGTCTGTTCCAATATGCTAGCATGCGCAGATGGATACCGATAGCGTGCGCTACACACATCATTTAATGTACATTATACTTCAATTGTAACATGCCATACGAACCTCACTAATCCAGTCCAGTGTATTCTGGACTGTCTGTCCAAATGTATTAGCGTGCGCTAATGCTAAGAGGTTAGCGTGCGCTACCTGTACTCAATTAGCGCGCATTAAAAAGAGTACCTAGCATGCGCTACTCCTCACGCACTGTCCATCACAAAGATGACGATGAAGATAAACTCGGCTCAAATCTCAAACAAGGTAGAAAGACGAATGATAACTGATCCAGGATTCTAAGTACATCAAACAGTGAACACGATGCACAAACATGAATGATGAATGATTATTACTGAGTGAAATATTACTGAATGATAATGAATGAATTTACAATCGGGTATTACAGTGACACTGTATTCATGGGCCTTACAGTATTCCCCCTCAATTGATGAGTAAAACTTCAAAGCTTACAGGAATTTTAATCGAATTGTAGCATTCTCAATTCCTGGCGTAGCATACAGAACCTTGTTGTGCTTAGAGGCGTTCTGAATATGTCGGCTATTTGGATATCTGTATGAATTTTCTCGATCCGAACATCTTTGTTCTCCACATGTTTCCTGATGAAGTGTTGCTTCATATCAATGTGTTTGGTCCTTGGTGCAATATAGGATTGTGCTTCATTGCGATTGAACTTGTGCTATCGCATATGATTGGAGCTTCTCTTGCCTCGATGCCATAGTCATGTAGCTGTTGCTTCATCCACAGGATCTACATGCAGCAGATTCTAGCAGCATAATATTTTGACCCAACTGTAGAAAGCGAGTTGGCCAATTGCTTATAACTGAACCATGACATAAGTCTAGGTCTAAGGAAGTGACAAGTCCCGTATATACTCCTCTTATCCAACTTGCAGCTTCTGAAATTCGCATCGTTGTTGTTGGGATTCCACAGAAAATAAACACAGCGGAAGAAAAAATGGAATCCCTAAGAGGATCGATCAAGTAACGTATATACGAAAAGAAAAATACGAAGATCAAGGAATCAAAGTCCCATACCTATGATGTCTCTGAAAAACCTTAGTATGATGATGATGATGATGAAGAGCCCTTCGGTCTAAGCACCTAAAGCAAGATGCCTCTACTTCACACGCCAGAACTTGATGGAAAAATTGACAAGCTTTCTTTCTTCAAGAATGCGGCTAGGGAAGCTTGTAGGAATTTTCTCTCTCAATGTATTCTTCTTATATCTTGTATCTAAGATCGAGATGAAGTTTTCGACCTTACACTCTCTCTCAAATTCGTGATTTTGAGTTGAAGCAAGAAGAAGTTATCCTCTCTCCTTTTTAAAGACTTTTATTTATAAAAAAAATAAAACTCTACCTTTAACACATAATTGAGGGTATCAAATACACCTCACATATGTCACCTAGTGACATAAAATAAGTATAAAAGAGACAAGAGAGGGAGGGGGTGGCCTTAAGGGAAATTTCCAAGAAGACAGGTCGAATTTACTCGGCTCGTAATCGATGTTCACAAACGAATCCTCGTGTACCGGATGTTTGTCAAACGAATCCGTTTTATTTCCAATGTGTTTGGACTAATTAATTAATCCAATTAATTAATTATATCAAACACAAATATATATTTCTCTAAGAAATATAATTTATGAATTAAAGTAATCACCCAGTAACCTACTTACAATTCATAAGACCGCTATTTGATTTATCCGATAAATCAAAATTAGATATCTAATATCTAATATTATAAGAGTGATTATTAATTCATATTTATCCATCAATTATCCTATTGTGCGACTCCGTAGGTTCGTCTCAGCTGGCATTGGGAGGAACCAATGAGTGCGGGCAGCACTTAGCCACTTAGGGCCGCATCAGAACCCCGATCGAGAACGAATGAACGAATCATTCCAGAACCATTATGTCGTGAATAATATATACGTATAGACCCTTCATCAGATGTCCCGGTCAAGTCTTCGGGTCACGGTAAAGTCAAACCCTACTGTTGACTAAACTCTATACATGTGTTAATGCAAATCAAGACCGACTGATTAATAGTATATCTAATACGACTATATCAGAATGCTTTGCCCAAAGACTTATGATCTTATTTGCCATTAACTGTATAGGACATTCGCCTACTCACTAACAGGAGAAAGAATCCTTTCTTGGCGTACAGCAAAGACTACTACCTGCCTGTATAGTCCGCACTTCGAGGTCGACTCAGCAATTAAGCAAATGAGTCTAACTACTGTAATGACAAACTAAACGTCATAGGCACATCTTCTACTGAACCCTAAAGTCAAAGGTCCACGTATACTATCACAACCTTTCGATTCGTCATCGACTCTCCGAGAGTGAATACCGTGTGACTGAATCGAGTATGAGTCATGTTCGAGTATACTGGTCCCACCAATATACTTATAACTATGCTATCAAGACGTGCACACATCCTAGCATCAGTTATACAAGTCTTATTAAAACTTAATGTCCTGTTAAGTTTTATCGACTTGCGAACTAGTTAAGCATTCGAGCTCTAAACACTTCTAGTGCCTATCTCCTTATCTCCATAAGGAGTAGAATGTTCACTCTCAAATGCAAGGACTATTATTCTATATACCAAATCACAATGCCAGTGATATACAATAATATAGAAATAATAATTGCCTTATTAAATATAATATTCATAATTACAATACAATTGCTCTCACTGTCTCATCCTCTGAGTGGCATTCGAGGGCATATTCCTAACAATCTCCCACTTGCACTCAATGCCACAAACTATGGTATCTAATACCCATATTCTCCAAATGTCTCTCTAAGACCTTCTGAGATAGTGGGTTGGTAAGCGGATCAGCAATGTTATTTGCTGTGTCTACTCTCTGCAGTGTAACATTCCCATCCCGAACCATTTCTCTAACAAAATGATATTTTCTCGCAATATGTTTGGTGTTGTGGTGAGCCCTAGGCTCCTTAGCCTGTGCAACAGCTCCGTCGTTGTCACGGGCTTCTCTGCGTTAGGAACCACTTGAAGTTCCTCAGTGAACTTCTTTATCCAAAAAGCTTCTTTAGCAGCCTCCGTGGCTGCCTGATATTCGGCTTGACATGTAGAGATAGCAGTCTAACTTTGCTTGGAACTTCTCCAAGAAACTGCCCCACCATTCCGAGTAAAGATATACCCTGATGTGGACATCTGAGCATCCATGTCCCCCGAAAAATCTGAGTCTGTATAACCCATCACTCTTAGTTCTCCACCTCCGTATGTAAGAACAAAGTCTTTAGTCCTCCTTAGGTACTTAAGAATGTTCTTACAATCCGTTGTTCCCGCCTGGATTTGACTGAAACCGACTTACTACGCTCACAGCATAGGCAATGTCCGGTCTAGTGCAAATCATTGCATACATAAGGCTACCTACTGCCGAAGCATAAGGTACCTTGCTCATTTCCTTTCTATCTTCCTCACTTTGAGGACACATCTCTAAGGAAAGTTTTGCACCATGTTGCATAGGTAGAAACCCTGTTTTAGAATCTTCCATCCTAAATCGCTTCAGGATCTTTTCTATGTAGAGGGCTTGGGAAAGACCTAACATTCTTTTCGCTCTATCCCGGTAGAGACGAATACCCAGAATATAGGTAGCTTCTCCCAAGTCTTTCATTGAGAACTCTTTAGAAAGCCAAGCTTTCACAGAACTAAGCATTCCTACACCATTTCCTATAAGTAGAATGTCATCTACATATAGTATTAAGAACGCAATTTTGTTCCCACTAACCTTCTTGTAAATACAGGGCTCTTCTTCGTTTTGGACAAAATCAAAATCTTTGACTGTCTCGTTAAAATGAAGATTCCAACTCCGTGAAGCTTGCTTCAGTCCATAAATGGCACGCTGAAGTTTGCATACTTTATGAATATTGGTTTGAGATATGAATCCCTTAGGCTGTTCCATATAAATCTGTAACGCCCCGATTTCGCACATACATTTATTGTGAATTATAGAAAACATATTCAATTTTATTAAATTAAGGCCCGAATAATTTATCGTTTAATTCATTTTATTTCATGATCATGCAATTTTATTTGTGCCATTATTATTCACGACAAGTCAAGTGATTCATTTCGTTTCATTTCTCATTTTAATTCATCAGTTCATCTTGTCATTTCTAGGCCCGAGTCAAATTTTAAGGAATATTAATCGTTACCCACAAGATTTTACAAGTCCATTTTAATTAATTTTAATCCATTTATTTTGGGCCCAATTCAATATCAAGCCCAAATCCTAATTAATTAAGAGCCCAATCATCATTATCATTTTCCAGCCCAAATCATTTCTCTCCCACACGATAGAAGGAAGTTTCTGCACTTTCCACACACAACCACTTAGTGGAAGTAGTGGATATCATGGAGAAGTGGTTGCAAAATTTGATATATAAAGGAGAGGTATGTATAATTCATAATTTCTGTGCAGAAATCCACTACAAACAACAAATTAAACTCAGAACAATTCACAATTCTCTGTCACATCCAACGATCATCTTCTAAAATTTACACACACACCAGAAATTCCATTTACCACAAATCCTACATACTTCCAACATCTCTAATCGTCCAAATAATACAAATCAACAGGTAAATCACATTTGTCATCTCCTTTAATCTTAAACATTTTCTTCACGGAAAACACTCTACAACAAAAACTCTACGGCAAAGGAAATTCATCTAAAAATCATACATCAAGTTTCTTTCTCCTCAAAATCACACATATCCGCAGGTAAATTCTTCTGCAAATTCTTTCGATTATACATCTCAATTTTCACAACAACAAAAAAAAATTTATTTTTTCATTCTCCTTAGGCTAATCGAAGCCTAACCGGAGGAATCAATTCCACCTCTGGCAACCGAATTCTTTGCCGCTGTAAAGACACACATACACACCAAAAGACTTGAAATCAATTTCTAGAAAACCTAATTTAAAATCAAAATCAAGAACAAGCCAACCTTTAAGTTCAACCAAGCTTCTTTCCTACTCTAGTCCTAGTCGCCGCCTCCCTTCTTCTTTCCCATTGGCCGCGCCGTCTCACTTGGTTTCAGGACGAGTCGTGCAAACCCCTCAACCCATGGCCGAACTTCATGGCCGGAACCAGAAGCCTCTTCAGGACCGAACTCACGCCCTAAATCCGCACCAAACCAGAAATTTGAATTCCACAAACCCACTGTTCCCTTCTTTTGTCCGCCGTGGCTGCTGCCATCCTTCACAGGGAGTCGCCGCAAGTTCAGTGCCTATGCGTGTGTCTTCATTTTTTATTGGTGTGTGTCTTCTTCGAGTGTGTGTGTGTGTGTGTGTTTTATCAGGGAGTTGAGAGAGAGAGAGATGAACTGATGGAGAAGAAGAAGTGAAGCGGCCGATCATTTAGGGTTATGGGTATTTATACCCAAGAACTTTCCAGCATTTTCAATTCAGTCCCCAATTTACCGATTATTTCAATTTGACCTCGTTCAATTTTTCATGTTCTCAAATCAGTCCCTTCTTGACCAAGTCGTTAACCTATTGACTTTATCAAATAATAATAATATTCAATTTAAGTTATGTCTTGTATATTATTTTCAATTATAATATTATATTAATAATAAACCATCATTAATTGTAGATAATAACAAGAATTTACGGGCCTAGAATTGTCGAGTCAAGCATCTCATCACATTCAAGTTCAAGAACTGCATTTTATCCAGGTGTGGGGATTTATTACGCTTTTGTTTATTTTAATTGCTTTATATATTGTCTCGTATGTGCACGTGAAATAGATCGAAGCACTTAAATGTGCAATCGATCGAAGCACTTAAATGTGCAACTACGAAGCACTTAAAT
The DNA here is from genome assembly GCA_033398695.1 of Orobanche coerulescens. Classification (NCBI taxonomy): domain Eukaryota; kingdom Viridiplantae; phylum Streptophyta; class Magnoliopsida; order Lamiales; family Orobanchaceae; genus Orobanche; species Orobanche coerulescens. The sequence goes on from JAWKAU010000031.1 coordinate 550,237, forward strand.
GTGCAATCAAAGCACTTAAATGTGCAAATCACCAAGCACTTAATTGTGCATAAAGCCTTCTGCCAGCCGACGGCATCGAATTTATCACCATGTTGTTTATACTTGCTAATATATTTAGTAATTAACGTAGACATATTGCGTACTCTCCACACCGAGCGAGTGGAAGCTCACCCCACCATTTTACCCCTTTCAGTTGAGGAGCTCGATGTGGCATGCGATCGAGAGTGGGATGATCAAGCCTATGATTAGATGTTTATTTATTTAATGTTATTTCTTTCAAACTATGTTTATGAACAAGTGTTCAATTTGTTTTATTTTTATGTCAAGGTATGTTTTGTTTTAACAATGACTCGAGAAGATTACTTGCAATTATTAAGTTTGTATTTTTGAAATGTATCTCCGCTGCAAAATTTTTATTTATTCTTCTTAAAATTTGAAGAATTATATTTTAGAAAAGTGGTCACTACATAAGTGGTATCAGAGCGGGTCTACAGTTCTGTAGACTCGTTAAAATGGTTTCTTTTTCTAAACTAAAATTTCATTTTCGCAAGTAATCAAATATTTTTAGCAATTATGATCATCCACCTCTGCCGCTCCACGTCGACTCCAAGGTACATTAAGTTATTATTATTCATTATGTGATAAATGCAGTTTACCAGATCAACCATGATTCATGCATTAAAGATGCATCTTCAGTCTATTTTGTGTATAAGAATTTTATGATAAAATATTTGGGCATGAAATTGTTTTCTTATAAATTCATAAGTATATGTGTGACATGCGAAAGTCATCATTGCTAGAAATCTCTGGTGCTCAACCTATAGATGCAGTGTAATGCTCCATTTTATTTCTCCCTCTCGTGGGTAAGTACTGAAGGATCGTTGCGTGTGGTATGCCTTAGGATAATGGCAACTCGTGGTCGTGGACGCCCAGCTAACCGAGGTGCAGATAATCTCGGTGGTCAGAATGCTAATCTTGGTGGTGGTGATGGAGGTCAGGATAACCACAACAATAACGTGCCAGCTCCAACTCAGGCACAAGTTGTGCAACAATTCCGACGTTTCACTCCACCCACATTCAATGGTCGAGAAGGACCAGCTTTCGTTGATGAATGGTTCATGTCGCTGGAGCGCACCTTTGAGCTCATTGGGTGCACCGATGCGCAAAGAATTATTTGTGGCCAATATCAAATGGTGGAGGATGCTGGACGCTGGTGGATAAGCTATTGGCGTTTGAGGCCGGCAGCCAAGCGTGCTGCATTAACATGGGATCGGTTCAAGGAAATAGTGATGGAACAGTACTACCCACAGCACTACCGAGAGAAGGTGGAGAGAGAGTTTTGGAACCTTGAACAAGAAGGAATGACGGTTGAAGAATATGAGAGAAAATTCAACCAAATCAGCTTCTTTGTGGAGCACATGGTGGATACAGATCGAAAGAGGGCCCTTAAGTTCCCGAGTGGTTTACGCCCGAGTATTCATCACATCGTGGCTGGTCATGGGGTGCTACCCTATACCGAGACGGTTTTTCGAGCCCAAGAGGTTGAGGCTAGCCATAATCTAGATCAACAACAGTCTACGAAGCCTAGTATCGGTAAGAGGCATTGGAATGAAAACCAAAATAAGGCCATGGTCTCTAATAAGCAAGCAAAGGTTGATCAAAGGTCGGGACCTAAGCCTCAAACCAGTAAGCCAGAATGCTCGAAGTGTGGTAAGAATCATGGAGGGGAGTGTTTGTATGGAAAAGGTGTCTGCTACAGATGCAAGGAGCCAGGGCATGCAGCTTCGAATTGTCATCTCCAAAGGGCCAAAGGTCAAGGTTCTGGAGGAAAAGCTCGTATTTATTCTTTGACCCAAAAGGACGCAGATGAGAATCCCGGCACAGTGTCAGGTATGCTTATGATATCTAATGTGCCTGCTTTTGCTTTATTTGATACTGGTGCCACACATACTTTTATGTCTGCAAAGTTTTATCATGCTATTGGTCATAGAAGCATTAGAATCGTTGAGTCTCTTGAGGTTAGCTTACTGTCAGGAAATACGATCCTCACTAATACAATGATTGACGAGAATATTGAGATAGGAGGTAGAGAATTTGACGCTAGCCTGTATTTAATTAACTCGATGGATTTTGATGTGATCCTTGGTATGGACTGGCTCAATAGACATGATGCCGATATAAGCTGCCGTGAGAAGAAGGTAACATTGAGGTGTTCTGAAGACGAGTCGATCACCTTTTACGGTACTAAGAGTAGGACAGTACCAAGAGTAATCACAGCCATGAAAGCACTGAGAGGTCTAAGGAAGGAGAAATGTCAGGGTTACTTGGTGAGTTTGGTCGACACTCGTACTAATGAGGTGTCCCCTACAGACGTACCTATAGTACGAGAGTTTCTAGATGTGTTTCCAGAAGATTTGCCGGGAGTCCCACTTGACCGACAAGTGGAGTTTAGCATTGATTTGGTCCTTGGGGCGGCCCCTACATCCAAAGCGCCATATAGAATGGCTCCGAAGGAACTTCAAGAATTGAAGGTCCAGATTCAAGAGCTACTGGAGCTCGGATTTGTTCGTCCTAGCGTGTCACCCTGGGGTGCACCAGTACTGTTTGTAAGAAAGAAAGATGGGTCACTTCGGATGTGTATAGACTACAGAGAGTTGAATCGACTCACGGTGAAGAACAAGTACCCACTACCGAGAATCTAGGATCTATTCGATCAGTTGAGGGGAGCCGGAACCTTTTCGAAGATCGATTTGCGGTCGGGGTACCACCAACTGAAGATTAGGGAGTGTGACATTCCCAAGACGGCTTTCAGAACCCGTTATGGACATTTTGAATTTGTAGTGATGCCTTTTGGTTTGAGTAATGCACCGGCAGTCTTTATGGATTTGATGAACAGGGTGTTCCAACCTTACTTAGATAAGTTCCTGATCGTCTTTATAGATGACATCTTGGTGTATTCTAAGGACAAGGAACAACACCAAGAACATTTGAGGATTACATTGGAGACACTTCGCAAGGAGAAGTTGTATGCTAAATTCAAGAAATGTGAGTTTTGGTTAAACAGAGTTGGATTCCTTGGACATGTGGTGACTTCAAAAGGAATTGAGGTTGATCCCGATAAAGTTGTAGCAGTGAGTAGTTGGGGAATACCCAAGAATGCGAGCGAAGTCCGCAGCTTTCTGGGCCTAGCTGGCTATTATAGGAGATTTATCGAAGGATTTTCGAAAATCGCCACTCCTATGACCCAATTAACAAGGAAAGGCGTGAGGTTCGAATGGAACGACAAGTGCGAGGAAAGTTTTCAAGAGTTGAAAAGGAGACTAACCTCGGCACCAGTATTAACGATTCCTGATCCGACTAAGACTTTGTTATTTATAGTGATGCCTCAAAGCGGGGGTCATTGTGTTACGATGCAACATGGTAAAGTAGTAGCCTATGCATCGAGACAGCTTAAACCACATGAGTTGAACTATCCAACGCATGATCTGGAGTTGGCCGCCGTAGTACATGCGCTGAAGATTTGGCGTCACTATCTCTACGGAGGAAAGTGTGAGATATACACTGACCATAAAAGTTTGAAGTATCTTTTCACACAGAAGGACCTTAACATGAGACAAAGGCGATGGTTAGAATTGGTGAAGGACTATTATTGTACTATTCATTACCATCCGGGTAAGGCTAATGTGGTAGCTGATGTCTTGAGTCGGAAGACTAGAGGCGAGTTAGCTTGCTTGACCGATCAGGAGAGTTTGATAAAGGAGTTCTCCCAGTTGAGGATTGAGGTAGTTGAGTCTTCAAAACATTCGAAAGCAATCCTATCATCTTTGGTCTTGCAACCAAACTTGAGGGATAAGATTAAGGAGGCTCAACCACGTGATAAGTTCTTGTGCAAGATGAAGGATCGAGCACAAGCTGGGAGTATTGAGAAGTTGGTCGTTTCCGCAGACGACGTTTTGACTTATGATGGGAGGTTATGTGTTCCTAAGGATCCATCCCTTAGGAAGCAAATCCTTGAAGAAGCTCACAATGCACCATATTCCGCTCACCCGGGAGGTACAAAGATGTACCACGACCTGAAGAAGTTCTTTTGGTGGAGAGGAATGAAACGGGACATTGGTGTATTTGTGGAAAGGTGTATGATATGTCAGTAGGTGAAGGCAGAACACCAACGACCAGGAGGTTTACTTCAACCGTTAGAAATCCCAGAATGGAAATGGGAGCATATCACAATGGATTTCGTGGTTGGTCTGCCACGAACAGTGAGGAAGAACGATGCTATCTGGGTGATAGTAGATCGTTTGACGAAGTCATCTCATTTTCTACCTGTGAGGATGACTTACGATGGAACAATATGCATGTATTTATATCCGGGAGATTTTGAGGCTACATGGTGTTCCAAAGTGTCGATCGTATCGAGATAGAGATCCGCGATTTACGTCGAAATTTTGGAAGAGTCTTCGAGTGCTTTGGGCACTAAGTTGAATTTCGATCGCATATCATCCGCAAACCGATGGTCAATCTGAGCGGACTATCAAGACACTTGAAGACTTGTTGAGGGCATGTGTTCTTGATACTGGTGAGAATTGGGAGAATATTTTGCCGTTAGTGGAGTTTGCTTATAACAATAGTTACCAAGCAACTATACAAATGGCCCCGTGTGAGGCTCTGTACGGAAGGAAATGTCGATCGCCCCTTTATTGGAGTGAGGTTGGAGAAGGAAAAATTTTGGGTCCAGAATTGATCGAGCAGACTGTAGAGAAGATAGCCAAAATCAGAAGTAGAATTAAGACTGCCCAGGATCGGCAGAAGTCTTATGCGGATAAACGGAGGAAGGATATCAAATTTGAGATTGGAGAGAAGGTGTTCCTGAAAATAGCGCCGATGAAAGGAGTAATACGATTCGGTAAGAAGGGAAAGCTACAGCCTCGTTATATCGGACCTTTTGAGATTTTGGGTCGTGTTGGTGATCTTGCTTATAGTTTGGCATTGCCGATGGAATTATCAGGAGTGCACAATGTCTTTCACGTCTCCATGCTGAGAAAATACGTACACGATCCTGATCATGTATGCAATTTCAAAGAGTTGCATGTAGCCAAGAATCTGACTTATGAGGAGGTACCTATAGCTATTCTGGAGCGTAGGGTACACCAGTTATGAAATAAAGAGGTTAAATTGGTGAAAGTTCAATGGAGTCGTCATGGACCAAATGAAGCAACTTGGGAACGTGAAGAGGAGATCCGTTCTAAGTATCCAACATTTATTTTTCAAGGTACGTAACTTAATTTTCGAGGACGAAAATTTGTTAAAGGGGGGTAGGTTGTAACGCCCCGATTTCGCACATACATTTATTGTGAATTATAGAAAACATATTCAATTTTATTAAATTAAGGCCCGAATAATTTATCGTTTAATTCATTTTATTTCATGATCATGCAATTTTATTTGTGCCATTATTATTCACGACAAGTCAAGTGATTCATTTCGTTTCATTTCTCATTTTAATTCATCAGTTCATCTTGTCATTTCTAGGCCCGAGTCAAATTTTAAGGAATATTAATCGTTACCCATAAGATTTTACAAGTCCATTTTAATTAATTTTAATCCATTTATTTTGGGCCCAATTCAATATCAAGCCCAAATCCTAATTAATTAAGAGCCCAATCATCATTATCATTTTCCAGCCCAAATCATTTCTCTCCCACACGATAGAAGGAAGTTTCTGCACTTTCCACACACAACCACTTAGTGGAAGTAGTGGATATCATGGAGAAGTGGTTGCAAAATTTGATATATAAAGGAGAGGTATGTATAATTCATAATTTCTGTGCAGAAATCCACTACAAACAACAAATTAAACTCAGAACAATTCACAATTCTCTGTCACATCCAACGATCATCTTCAGAAAATTTACACACACACACCAGGAAATTCCATTTACCACAAATCCTACATACTTCCAACATCTCGGAATCGTCCAGCGAATACAAATCAACAGGTAAATCACATTTGTCATCTCCTTTAATCTTAAACATTTTCTTCACGGAAAACACTCTACAACAAAAACTCTACGGCAAAGGAAATTCATCTAAAAATCATACATCAAGTTTCTTTCTCCTCAAAATCACACATATCCGCAGGTAAATTCTTCTGCAAATTCTTTCGATTATACATCTCAATTTTCACAACAACAAAAAAAAAATTTATTTTCTCATTCTCCTTAGGCTAATCGAAGCCTAACCGGAGGAATCAATTCCACCTCTGGCAACCGAATTCTTTGCTGCTTCAGAAAGACACACATACACACCAAAAGACTTCAGAAATCAATTTCTAGAAAACCTAATTTAAAATCAAAATCAGAAGAACAGAAGCCAACCTTTAAGTTCAACCGAAGCTTCTTTCCTACTCTAGTCCTAGGCTGTCGCCGCCTCCCTTCTTCTTTCCCATTCAGTCGCGCCGTCTCACTTGGTTTCAGGACGAGTCGTGCAAACCCCTCAACCCATGGCCGAACTTCATGGCCGGAACCAGAAGCCTCTTCAAGACCGAACTCACGCCCTAAATCCGCACCAAACCAGAAATTTGAATTCCACAAACCCACCGTTCCCTTCTTTTGTCCGCCGTGGCTGCTGCCATCCTTCACAGGGAGTCGCCGCAAGTTCAGTGCCTATGCGTGTGTCTTCATTTTTTATTGGTGTGTGTCTTCTTCGAGTGTGTGTGTGTGTGTGTGTTTTATCAGGGAGTTGAGAGAGAGAGAGATGAACTGATGGAGAAGAAGAAGTGAAGCGGCCGATCATTTAGGGTTATGGGTATTTATACCCAAGAACTTTCCAGCATTTTCAATTCAGTCCCCAATTTACCGATTATTTCAATTTGACCTCGTTCGATTTTTCATGTTCTCAAATCAGTCCCTTCTTGACCAAGTCGTTAACCTATTGACTTTATCAAATAATAATAATATTCAATTTAAGTTATGTCTTGTATATTATTTTCAATTATAATATTATATTAATAATAAACCATCATTAATTGTAGATAATAACAAGAATTTACGGGCCTAGAATTGTCGAGTCAAGCATCTCATCACATTCAAGTTCAAGAACTGCATTTTATCCAGGTGTGGGGATTTATTACGCTTTTGTTTATTTTAATTGCTTTATATATTGTCTCGTATGTGCACGTGAAATCAGTCAGAAGCACTTAAATGTGCAATCAGTCAGAAGCACTTAAATGTGCAACCAGTCAGAAGCACTTAAATGTGCAATCAGTCAGAAGCACTTAAATGTGCAAATCAGTCAGAAGCACTTAATTGTGCATAAAGCCTTCGGGCTAGCCGACGGGCATCAGAATTTATAAGTCATGTTGTTTATACTTGCTAATATATTTAGTAATTAACGTAGACATATTGCGTACTCTCCACACTGAGCGAGTTGGAAGCTCACCCCACCATTTTACCCCCTTTCAGGTTGAGGAGCTCGATGTGGCATGCGATCGAGAGTGGGATGATCTAGCCTATGATTAGATGTTTATTTATTTAATGTTATTTCTTTCAAACTATGTTTATGAACAAGTGTTCAATTTGTTTTATTTTTATGTCAAGGTATGTTTTGTTTTAACAATGACTCGAGAAGATTACTTGCAATTATTAAGTTTGTATTTTTGAAATGTATTTCCACTGCAAAATTTTTTATTTATTCTTCTTAAAATTTGAAGAATTATATTTTAGAAAAGTGGTCGCTACAAAATCTCCTCCTCGAGGAATCCATTTAGGAATACCGTTTTCACATCCATTTGCCATATTTCATAATCTAAGTGGGCTGCTATAGCAAGCATCATGCGAATAAACTTAATCATAGGTACAGGCGAGAAGGTGTCGAAGTAATCAATTCCTTCTCTTTGGGAATAACCCTTTGCCACAAGCCTGGCCTTATAGGTATCAACCTTGCCATCTCCATCAGTATTTCTCTTATAGATCCATTTGTTTCCAATAGGCACTATGCCTTTAGGACGATCTACTAAAGTCCAGACCTGATTAGCATGCATTGAGTCTATCTCATATTCCATAGCTTCTTGCCACTTGGTGGAGTCAACGTCTACCATCGCTTGGTCATATGTAGAAGGATCATTCTCTTGACTACTTTCTGTCATCTCATGGACACCCAGTTCCTCTTGATGCAGATAGCCATACCTCTCAGGTAATTGAGAAATTCTACTAGACTTGCGAGGTTTTATTTGTATTTCAGAAGGTTTGGTTCTTATATCTTGCATAGGTGTCTCATTTGGTATTTCTTTTATTTCTTCCAAAGAAATATTTCTACCTGCCCCTCCTTCCTGAATAAACTGATCTTCCAGGAAGTGTGCTTGTATAGCAACGATGATCATATGATCTTCGTGCATGTAGAATATATATCCCATGGAATCCCCTGGATATCCTATGAAACGACCTTTCACAGACCTAGTTTCCAATTTCTCTACTTTAGTCTTCTTGACATAAGCAGGGCATCCCCAAATCCTAATGTGATTAAGACTTAGTTTCCTACCTCTCCACATCTCATGGGGAGTCTTAGGAACATATTTGGAAGGACATCTGTTCAAGATACGCACAGCAGTAAGGAGCGCGTAACCCCACAGATAAATCGGTAGATCAATATAGTTAAGCATGGAGCGAACCATGTCCAACAAGGTTCGGTTCCTTCTTTCTGATACACCATTTAATTGTGGAGTAGCTGGAGGAGTGAATTGTGACACTATTCCTAGTTCTTTTAAGAACTCATCAAATTCGGTTCATGTACTCACCACCCCGGTCTGACCGAAGAGTCTTAACACGGTTACCTGTTTGATTTTCAACTAGGGCTTTAAATTCCTTAAATTTATCAAAAGCTTCAGACTTATGTTTCATTAAGTACACGAATCCATACCTAGTATGGTCATCAGTGAATGTAATGAAATACTAAAAGCCATCTCGTGCCACTTAAAAAGGGCCACAGACGTCGGTATAGATCAATCCAAGTTTTTCAGCAGCTCTTTCAAAAGTCCCTGCGAAGGGTAACTTAGTCATTTTGCCTTGAAGGCAAGATTCACAAGTTGGATAGGGATCTGATCCCAATGGACCCGTAAGCCCATCTTTCTCCATTTTATGAACCTTTGTCTGACCGATATGACCAAGTCTAAGATGCCACTTAAGTGCTTGGTTCGTTTCATCCCCACCACGCTTCCTAGTTATAGTGTTCACAGTTGTCTTATTTTTTTAAATTTAAATGGTATAAACCATTTAATAATGTAGCAGTACCAACCAATTTATTTCTGAAATAAATACGACAGGACCCATCTCCATTAAAGAAGTGAAATCCCTTTCGGTCCATGACCGGAATTGATACAATATTCTTGTGCCCCTTGGGCAAAACAAGTACATCATCTAAAGTGAGAATAAAACCAGATTCTAAATCCAACATAAGGGATCCGATATCAGAAGCCTCGACACTATGCCCACTTCCGACGGTGACCATCACCTCCCCTGAATCCAGCTTCCTACTTCGTTCCAGATCCTGATTCATTGTACAAATGTGAGAGCTCGCACCGGAATCAAGTATCCAAGAAGTAGAATATACAGTTACAGAATAATTTGTTTCTAAAACCAGTAGTTCCGTACCTGAAGGCGCATTACGGTCAAGCTTTGGACAATACCTCTTCCAGTGGCCTAGCTCACCGCAGTTGAGGCATACATCCGTTTTCTTGGCCCCTTTGCTCTTTTGAACCATTGGGGCCTTGCCCCTTCCCTTGTCGATCTTGGCTATCGGACCTAACTGCTTCTTGTTCTTTTTCTTCTTATTCTTGGACTTCCAAGTCTTAGAAGAAATCACAAGTGCAGCTTCCTTTCCCTTTGTCTTCATTTGAGACTGGGCAGTCGTCAGTTTGTTCATTAGCCCAGCTAAGTTACATGCAATCTCATTGCAGTTGAAGTTCATGACAAATTGGGAAAAGGAGTCAGGAAGTGACTGCAGGATAAGGTCAGTTTGGAGAGATGCATGCATCTGAAAATCAAGAGCTTCCAATCTCTCAATCATCGAGATCATATTGAGGACATGGTCCCCAACCCTCTCTCCTTCCTTCATCCTGGCGCCAAATAATTACTTTGATATCTCATATCTAGCAGTTCGGCTATGCTCTCCATAGAGCTCAGCCAGGTGCGCTAAGATGGCTCGTGAAGACGTCATATTTTCATGGGCACGTTGAAGCTCATTGGTCATCGAGCCTAACATGTACCCTCGCACTCTTATGTCGTCTTTTACCCATTTCTCATGGGCGTAGACATCTTCCTGATTGGCTCGGGTTCTTGCAGGAGCCGCTGGGATGTCCGCCTCCAAGACGTATCCCAGCATTTCCATAGTTAGGACAATCCTCAAGTTCCGAAGCCAGTCTACATAGTTTGGACCAGTCAAGATGTTCTTTTCAAGTAGTATAGCGAGTGGGTTCATTGTCATATTGAGAGTTTTTTTAACTGCAGAAAATAATTTGAGATTCGTTAGTGATTGTTTAATTATGATCCGAGTAAAGAATTTAAGGACTTTCTTTATTCATAACTCGGCTCCCAATATTTTATCGGCATTTACACACTCCCATGTTAAATCCCGAAGTCTTGGGTGACTTCATAGTGGTGATCGATTTCTTTACAAAGTTTAATAGAGGGCAACCGATACGGTTTATATTCTATTATTCTTTATAAAGTGGTGTCTAGTACCAACCCATCTAATGGATGATTCGATCTTCTTTTACCCCTAGTTCACTTGCCCTCAACCCATTCGGTTTCTATGGCTCGCTGAACTATCTAAGTTTAAACCGTCAACTCCTATTAGTCTGACATTTGAATCTTACCCGGCAACCCATACGGTTTATAGGGGTTTGATTTGTCACAACCAAAGGCATCTAATGCACTCTAGGAATTTATCAACTTTCCCCAAAAATATTACCCCGACATACTCGGAAGAATAATATTCCGGTTTAGATTTCAATTTTCCATGAGTTTGACGGAGGGTAGGAAACCTCATAACCTTTATAACTTAGTGTTTGTAAGTGGGAGTATTAACGCGATTATATGTTACACTTTGCACATTAATCCGTTTATAAGCGCGGTTTGTGGTTTGTCAATCATTCAAAATAAAAAACAATAAATAGCAACCTAGTTACTACCAACATATAGCTCATGGACTTTTTCCTAAGTATTGGGCCAAGCCAAATAAAGAAAGGAAAAATACAGTATTGATTCTTCGTCTTCTAGTCGGTCGTCTTCGGTCTTCGTCATAGCCATATGAATAATTACATCATTGAACAATACGTCCTATTATACATATTTTCTAGTAAAAATAAATAGGCTCAAAATGGCCTTTACAACCATATCGAATCGAACAAATCAACAACTAAGTCCACGAGCTATATCACCATCACATAAGGCATTCCATACAACATGTAATGGTAAATGAAATTAAATAATCAATTAATATATTAATCCAATTAATATAAAAATTAATCTATTTAATTTGTACAATATGAATCAAATTAATATTTATAATCGTCATTTTAATCCGTTCAAAGTAATCCGGCCAAAACAATATTCTCGTCTAATAATTTCCCTTAATAAAAAGATATTCCAAATATTTTATTAAATCCAATTAAATCCAATTTAAATTTCGAAAATTATTACAACGAAATATAAATACAAAATGGAGTCCCGAAAATCCTAGACGTGCCCACCACGGCCCGATTCAAAATCGGGCCGAAAACCCGAGAACCGCCTGGACCGAGTCACTCTCGCCATCGCCCGGCGACAGATGGCCGAGCAACACTGATCCTACCGAGTCACTCTCGGCCAGCAAAGAAGCCCAAGAAGCCGCCACGGCACTGCCGTCTTCGTGCGGTATTCGTGTTTAACCCCCGTTTTTCTCATTTTTTCGACTCGCTTCCAAAACGAAAAAGTTTCTTAACTTCATGAAGAACTTATAGATCAACAAAAATCAAATTTTTGAGATTTATAATTCACATAAAATAGTCGAAACTTGACTTACTACGAACGATTAAATTTCTTCGATTATATCTATTATGATTCTAAATCATAAACATCATCAAATAACATTCCAAATGAAAAGATGATCGTATATACGATATATTTGACCTCACTCCGATACCACTGTTGGGATTCAACAGAAAATAAACACAGCGGAAGAAAAAACGGAATCCCTAAGAGGATCGATCAAGTAACGTATATACGAAAACAAAAATACGAAGATCAAGGAATCAAAGTCCCATACCTATGATGTCTCTGAAAAACCTTCGTATGATGATGATGATGATGATGATGAAGAGCCCTTCGTTCCAAGCACCTAAAGCAAGATTCCTCTACTTCACACGCCGGAACTTGATGGAAAAAGCGACAAGCTTCCTTTCTTCAAGAATGCGGCTAGGGAAGCTTGTAGGAATTTTCTCTCTCAATGTATTATTCTTATATCTTGTCTCTAAGATCAAGATGAAGTTTTCAACCTTACACTCTCTCTCAAATTCGTGATTTTGAGTTCAAGCAAGAAGAAGTTATCCTCTCTCCTTTTTAAAGACTTTTATTTATAAAAAAATAAAAGTCTACCTTTAACACATGATTGAGGGTATCAAATACACCTCACATATGTCACCTAGTGACATAAAATAAGTATAAAAGAGACAAGAGAGGGAGGGGGGCAGCCTTAAGGGAAATTTCCAAGAAAACGGGTCGAATTTACTCGGCTCGTGTTCTGGATGTTCGTCAAAATGAATCCCTCGTGTATCGGATGTTTGTCAAACGAATCCGTTTTATTTCCAATGTGTTTGGACTAATTAATTAATCCAATTAATTAATTATATCAAACACAAATATATATTTCTCTAAGAAATATAATTTATGAATTAAAGTAATCACCCAGTAACCTACTTACAATTCATAAGACCGCTATTTGATTTATCCGATAAATCAAAATTAGATATCTAATATCTAATATTATAAGAGAGATTATTAATTCATATTTATCCATCAATGATCCTATTGCGCGACTCCGTAGGTTCGTCTCAGCCGGCATTGGGAGGAACCAATGAGTGCGGGCAGCACTTAGCCAGCCTAGCGGGCCGCACTGTAAACCCCGACTGAGAACGAATGAACGAATCATTCCAGAACCATTATGTCGTGAATACTATATACGTATAGACCCTTCATCAGATGTCCCGGTCAAGTCTTCGGGTCATGGTAAAGTCAAACCATACTGTTGATTAAACTCTATACATGTGTTAATGCAAATCAAGACCGACTGATTAATATTGTATCTAATACGACTATATCAGAATGCTTTGGCCAAAGACTTGTGATCTTATTTGCCATTAACCATATAGGACATTCGCCTGCTCACTAACAGGAGATAGAATCCTTACTTGGCGTACAGCAAAGACTGCTACCTGCCCGTATAGTCCGCATTTCGAGGTCGACTCAGCAATTAAGCAAATGAGTCTAACTACTCTAATGACAAACTAAATGTCACAGGCACATCTTCTACTGAACCCTCAAGTCAAAGGTCCACGTATACTATCACAACCTTTCGATTCGTCATCGACTCTCCGAGAGTGAATACCGTGTGACTGAATTGAGTATGAGTCGTGTTCGAGTATACTGGTCCCACTAATATACTTATAACTATGCTATCAAGACGTGCACACATCCTAGCATCAGTTATACAAGTCTTATTAAAACTTAATGTCCTGTTAAGTTTTATCGACTTGCGAACTAGTTAAGCATTCGAGCTCTAAACACTTCTAGTGCCTATCTCCTTATCTCCATAAGGAGTAGAATGTTCACTCTCAAATGCAAGTACTATTATTCAATATACCAAATCACAATGCCAGTGATATACAATAATATAGAAATAATAATTGCCTTATTAAATATAATATTCATAATTACAATACAATTGCTCTCACTCTCTCATCCTCTGAGTGGCATTCGAGGGCATATTCCTAACAGTTGTAGCCTACCAAATCAAATCCTCTTTCCTTAGATACCACAACCCTACATTGATCGTTCTCTTAATGAACTTAAGGATTCGTTTGGTTTTGGTGACGTGTGACCCTTAGTTGCTACCTCATATCGAGCACGCACTCCTACAACAAACTGGATATTGGGCCTGCTGGCTGTTAAGTACATGAGTGAGCTTATAAGCTTCCTATAGAAAGATTGATCAACTGGTTTTCCAGCTTCATCAGCACTTATCTGTGTGGAAGTGCTCATGGCGGTAGATGATGACTTTGACGTGTTCATCCCAAATTTGTAGAGCAGCCCCGTGCTGTATTTCTCCTAGTTGATGAATATACCTGTAGTTAGTTGTTTGACCTGCAACCTAAGAAATAGCTAAGTTCTCGTATCATACTCATTTCAAATTTACTTTGCATGAGATGAGAGAATTTCTTACCCAGGTCAAAGTTAATTGAACCAAAAATAATATCGTCTACATAGATTTGTACCATGAGGAGGTCATCACCTTCCTGGATTTTGAAGAGGGTTTTGTCAACAACACCTTTCTCAAATCTACTATTGATAATATGCAATGACAAGGTTTCATACTATGCCTTGTGTGCTTGCTTAAAACCATACATCGCTTTCCTCGCCTGTATATAAGATCTCATCAGTGTTGGAAAACCATACTGGTTGTTCAACATACACTTGTTCAGCTATGTCTCCATTTAGTAATCCGCTCTTAACATCTATTGGTATACAATAAAGTTCTTGTGAGATGCAAAATCTAGGAATATCCTAATGACTTCTAGCCTGGCTATAGGGGCAAAAGTTTCATTATAGTCTATACCTTCTTCCTGTCTGTCGCATTGGGAAACTATTCTGGACTTGTTCCTTACTATAAAGCCATTCTCATCCTTCTTGTTTCAAAATACCCATCTGGTTCTAATTACAGCTTGATAGGTTGGTCTGTGGACTAGGTACCAAACATTATTCCTTTCGAAACCATTGAGCTCTTCTTCCATAGATGAGATCTGGTGAGAATTGTTGAGAGCTTCATTAGTCGAGACAGGTTCAGACTGTGATAAGAATACATCTAGTGTACACATGGCAAGTCTCCTGAGTTAAGCTTTGGATTTCCATACAGAGAATGAGGACTGTATTCTGTATCCTCTTGTGCACAGAGTACAGTTCCTTGTGTACTCTGTATTCTTCTTCTGGTAAAAACATCAGCATCATTATCACCAATTAATTAACTCCTGAGGGTGATCTCTTAACCACCTCCTATCTGATTCTTAGTTCAGCATCCCTTGCTGTGTCTTGTTGGGCAGTATGTTCAGCTTTAGCTTTCACAGCATTAACTTCGACTACTTTCTATTCTTACAGCAGCGAGATTGCTTTCTAGATTGACAAAAGGGTATTACTACGGCTGTGGGATTTCCTCAAGAGATAAAGTTTGGATGGATTGGGTTAGGTTAGCTATTCCTGTAGGATCGCAATGAGGTTCATCGAAGACCACATGGACTGACTCTTCTATTGTCAGTTTCCTTTTGTTGGAAATCCTAAATGCCTTGTTGACAGGGGAGTATCTAACAAATATACCCTCATCTGGTTTTTATCAAAGGTCTTGAGATGATCCTTTCCATTGTTCAGAATGTAACACCTACATCTAAAAATGTGAAAATACGCAACCATATGAGTTTTGTTATTCCATACCTTGTATGTGGTTTTGCTGTGGTGCTTGTTGATGATACAGTGATTTTGTGCATAGCACATTTATTTGGTGCTTCTCTCCAAAAATGCTGTGGCAACTTGCTTGCATCTAACATTGTTCTTGTTGCCTCCTTCAGCATCATGTTCCTTCGTTCGGCAACACATTTTTGTTGAGGAGTACGAACTACTGAATATTCATGTTGTATTTCATTGTCTGCACAGTACTGCTCTATGAAGCGGTTTGTGAATTCTGTGGCTCTGCCGGACTGAATAGATACAATGCTCAACCTTTTCTTATTTTGAAGCTTTTTAAGGTGTTCCGAAAACTTTGGGTTTGTATCTTTCTTATTTTGCAGGAAGGTAGTCCATGACTACATAGAGATGACTATAACAAGATATTATTTCTTACCCCCCAGACTGAAAGGGTCTACAGGGCCATAAAGAGCCATACAGAGTAATCCAGGACTCTGTGGGTTGAGAGATATGATTTTCTCTTTAGAGACGACTTGACTTGCTTGCCTTTATGACAGGATCCGTAGACACTATTCTTATGAAATGAAACATCGGGCATGCCTCTAACCACTCCCTGTCGGGCCAATTTGTTGATAGTCTTGAGATTAATGTGAGGCATCCTTTTGTGCCACATCCAACTTTGATATGTAGTGCCTTTGGCAACAAAACACGAAATTACAGCACTAGTGGGTTTCAGTCAGCAAAATACATGTTCCCTGTCTTTCTTCCTATAAGAACAGTCTGTTTGGTCTTTAAATCATTCATCCTACAATAATCTACATAGAATTTTACCGAGAAATGTTTACTACAGAACTGGCTAATACTAAGAAGATTGTACTGTAGTCGTGCTACATAGGCTACGTCGGTGACCTTGAATTTTCCTATAAGAAGGTTTCCTTTGCCTCTTGTTCTTCCTTTTGATTTGTCACTAAATCGCACCTTTGGACCATGACCTTCTACATAATTTGTTAGCTTGGTGATATCTCATGTCAATGGGCGAGAACACCGGCTGTCGAATACAAGATGTCCTTCTGCTTGATGTCCTGTAATAAAAAATTAAGTAGATTTAGGTCCTTTTGATCTTTGGTTCCTTGGTTATTAGTGCCTTTAGGTACCCAAATCTGCCTGACAGCAATGGGTTTGCTGTAGGTTGTGTTAGGTTCTATTTTGTGAGAGTTACATGAGGTATGCACGTACTCACTATAAGCATTGTTATGCATGTAAAATTTAGATTTTTGGACCCAGTAGGGTTATGTCAGGGAGTGAGAGATTTATTTCTCTACCTTTTAGGGTGCCTTCTGGGTTTCTAGTTGGATTTCCAGACTTGCTCTTAGTAGAACTAAGCGGCAGATTGCTTTCGCAAAATATACCTGGGATCCTGTATATAGAATCGAGAAGAAACATACTGTTGATAGTACTCAGGTGCATGTTGTTGATGGTACTTGGGTACAGCCTTCCTTCTCTTCTGCTAATGGCGATGTTGGTATGCCTAAGGGGCATAATGTTGATAATGAGCATTGCGTCTTACAAGCTTGTAAGGGTGTGCTTTCCAGTACTTGTAATAAGAACTATGTGGCGAAATGATTGCCTTTGTTTTCTCAGAAGGGACATCTGTAGTCTTTCCTTTATCTACAGGTGCAGCCTTCAGAGCCTTCTTTGTTTTAGAAACTGGTTCTACTCCTTTAACAAATACCGTAGTATTTTTGCCCTTGTTAGAGAACGAGTCATATCCCAAGCCACGTTTGTCATGGACATGCTATCCAGTGCTTCGAATGTCTTTCATCATTCTAGATGATTTCTCAAATGATTTGAGGATGGTCTCGAGTTCTCCTTCTCATTTATCGAGAAGTTGTATCCTAGCTTCTAGTAGAGCAATAATCATTTGTCTTGCATTGATTATGAGATTTAGCTCTTTTCCTCAGCTGTAAGTTGATGATTGCTTTACATGAGTTTTTCATTAGTGACCGTGCTATTTTTGCCGTCTAAAGACATAATTTCATAATTGTTTTTCAGCAAGTCATTTTCACCCTATAGCTCTAAATTTGAAAGAGAGAGTTGTAGGCTTTCTTGTTTAAGCATCTCATGGGCTTTTTGAATGGTCAGAAACTCCTTCATCATGTTTTCAAAGGTACGTGATGCATTTATAGGGTTAACTGAGGTTGAGCTTACCTCATCATCACTGTCATCATCATCTTCCTTCGCCATAAAACACATGTAGGCTTTATCTTTGATTTCATCATCGAATGAGTCACTGTCAGTGACTATATATATGTATTCCTCTGTTTTTTATGGTTGTGGGCGTGGCTTATGATTCTCCGATTAGTGCCTTAAGCTTGTTTCTCCAGACACGTCTTTTCTCGTCCTCTTATTGCTCAGCTTCAGGCAGCTTCTGTACTTTAGGATGAGGACATATATTTGCATAATGTCCTGGTTTCCTGCAGTTATAACATATATTAGAGTCTCTCACCGATGGTGACTCATAGATTACCTTGGTGAAGGGTTTAGGCTTGTAGGGATCCTTTCCGAATTTCTTAATGAATTTTCGAAATTTGTGCATGAGCAAAGCCATTTCACCTTTGTGACAGGATGCCATCATCACTGTCAGCGGCTTTGGATGTGCTAGGGGTAGAGCTTTGTCTCTTTTCGAATACAGCAGCCAGTGCTGTAGTCTTTGCAGGTGACTATTCAGCCTTTTCTCTCATTTCAATTTCATACTCAAAAGATTTGAGGTCAGAGAATAGCTCAAAAGTGGATATGTCATTTAAATTGCAAGACACACACATTATTGTGGTCTTAATGTCACATTTGAAATTTTATTTTCTTTCGAGAGCTGAGTTCCCTCATAAATTAACTTGGGTTTTTCCGAGATTTCTTTTGCTGTCTCGCAGCTCCTTACCTTTGAGAATGTGCTTTTGTCGAGAGTGACAAAGAGCACATTATTGGCAATGTTGTCTAGATTCGCATGTTTGCGATCATCAATTTTCCACTGTTCCATATCATTTTCTAGCACTTCTACATGAGGTTGGCCTTCTATCCTGGCAGCTGGGTTGGACTTCATAATCTTGATCGGTCCTTCATGTATAACAAAGATTATTTCTTCGTGCATGGTAGCAAGATGGGCTTCCATCCTAATTCTCCAGTCATCAAATTCGTTAATGGAAAATATGGGAAATATTGATCATTGATGTATCCATGACATTGGTATGATGAGCGATATAAGTACAAAAATGGAGTTTTCAAAAGTTAGTGATTTGGAACTGATTCAGGTTAAAAATTAATTGATTCTATGTAGAATCAACCGCTCTGATACCACTTTTTGGCCATAATATACTTACAGCTTAGAAGGGGGTTGAATAAATTGTAATCTTTTTGTCGAAATTTTATTTGGGTAACGGAAGTCTTTAGACTAAGTTGCTGTAAGTACAGCAACTAGACCTTCTCCTGTAGCTTGGTGCTTACAGGGTTTTCAAAACAAGTATACTAAAATCACAAACAATATGAAAATAATGAGTACAGAAAGTAATAACACACAAGTTTAATGTGGTTCTAGTTAAACCCCTATACGTCCACAGGTTTTCCACATAGGAGTAAGAAGTTTATCAAAATCAAGGCATACACAACTATATGATTTTAATTAAACCGATCGTTGTATCATTCACACAGATTGATACATCTGACTGTCGCTTGACCAGTTCACATAGATTGGTTGTAGGCTTCTTCGACTTGCTTCTTCTCACATAGAAGCTTTGTCCTTGAACTCTATTCTTCTCATACAAGTCGGAATAGCTTGTCTTAGTCCACACAGGGCTAAGGGTCTCAACAGTAAGATTTTCGAAGTACCACGAATGGAACAATAGTTGTAGGCTTTATAAGCTTCGTTGTAGTTGTCTTTTTCTATGTTGAGGACTTACATATTTTTTCACTCAATATAACTTGTATGCTTGAAGAAATATATTGCTATTTGATAATAAGTTCGAGTTATGAGTGGTCATTTAGTAAGTCAGTAAGTGAGCATTGTCCTCTTGCTTGAGCTATTTATAACCTTTGAAATAGATCCATTATAAACGTAGCCTTTTGTCGGTTGGTGAAATTTAGACAGATCTGGTTGGCGGCTTGGTAATGTTCGAATTAAAGATGTTCCGCGTGTACTGCTTCAGACATTTTTTTAATTCACATTAAATATTCTTCTATCTGTAGTCTCTTTGGATGCATTAAATATTATCCTAGCAGCACTAAATAATACTTTAAAACCGTGAATACTTTATGAATAAAGAATTGATTATCTCACAACGGTTTAAAGTTCTAAGTCTTAGTCCTATTAGATTTTTGTTTTACTTTTTCTATGTAAAACACCTACAACTTCTTTATTGTAGACAACAGTTCATCTTGCTGTACTGTGGAACTTCTGTAGGATTTAGACTTCTCGGGCGCTGTATGAATTCTGCTATAGGGACAGGTTGTAGGGTGCATTTATCAAAACACTTAGGGTATTATTTTTTCCAACATACATTAACGTATTTGCATGCGTTGAACTAGATCGCCGTGAGATAGATTCTTCTATATTGACTGTAAAAAGAACGTAAATCTCGAATATTTATCATTTTTAATTCTAGTGTATAATATTTAATTGTGTATTTATAATAATTGTTGCTTTAATTTATCATGGGTGAAAGTCACATTAATTGGCTCAATATGCTTTGTATTTTGCGCAATAGTATTATCTATATGACAATTAATATTGTAACTAAAAATTGTGTCCAACCTCGTGCGAGTTGATGATGTCCACTTGAGGAGCTCAATAATGACTATTATATTAAACCTTGGAGGTGGATTTAATTCCGATACAATAATAAGGTTCGAGCAGTACCACTCTTGTACAGGCAAATAATTAAAACTCTAAGTAGCTTAAATTAATTAATAAACATTCGATATCTTAAACACAAGAAATAAAATATTTATATAAGGAGCCCGATTTCGTAAATTGGGATTTGGGAAGGAAGTGCAATATGAATTCTTTAGTTGATTGAATTGATATTAGTAAACTCAACCATATTAGGAAGGGCATAATATGGAAGGTTGAGTTATACTGGGAGTCCTACCTCTAATCCTCCTTAAGGTCTATAGAGTAGCCCAAAACCTTTAAATATGATACATATGAGGGCGGTCGACATCCTATTCCACATACTTCATAGTTTGATTTTTCTTCTTGTGTTTAATTGTATATCTTGACTTATGTATTTGATTCTACTATTTAGACAACATATCAATTTTCTAAGAGTGATAAAATATTACTAGAAAATAAGAAAAAAAATCGAGAGGCTCTTTTTTGTGAACAAAATGGCCGATCCAAAAAGGTATCAAGATTCGGTAGCTCGTTGCACACATAATATATGAATTAACACGGAGATATACTTTATAAGATTTTAAAGGAAGAAATCAAGAACAACCTCCTCGCTTCAAGGGTAAATGTCCTATGATCATATGATCTAGATTAAGAAATTATATACTACCAATAATTATAGTATGCAAATGATAATACTATTTAAATTGCTTATTAATCTTAGTAATTAATTAATTAATTAGCATGCCTAAATAGATCTTGTGTTTGTGGTTGCGCAAAACACGATTATTGAATTAATCCAAACATCGTTTCCATTGTGTTTTATTTCTGACAAGTGTCCCACCATCGAGGTTGAGAAGAACCAGGTGATTGGGATATGGTATGCTTCAGCCATAGGATCCATCATGTATGCCTTGTTATGCAGACGTCCTCATGTGTCATATGCTTTGAGCAACTTATCTCTACAAAGTCTGATCAACAACTAGGATGAATGAATCCCTTATCAAGTAATTCTTGTAGTTGAACATTTAATTCTTTCAATTCTGTTGGTGCCATTCCGTATGGGTTTTTGTAAACAGGGATAGTCCCTGGCATAACTATTGGGATTCCGGATACAAAAACGAATACGCAGCGGAATAATAAAACTAAATATAATGAATCCCAAACAAGATCGATCAAGTAACGTATATACAAAAAATAAATGAACGAAGACAAAAGGATCAAAGTCCCATACCTTTGAATCCTTTGATAATATCTTCACAAGTTGATGATGTTCACGAACCCGAGCACTAACACGAAATCTCTTCATCCCAAACACCGAAAGCACGATGTCTATACCTCACACGCGTCGAAAGTTGCCCGGAAAATTCTATAGCAATCCGTTCTTGATGGAACACGGCTAGGAATTACTATAGGAATCTTTCTCTCTATTTTTCTTATTTGTATTCCACCTAAAAGATGATGAACAAGTGAAGAAAAATTTTCTTTCTCCCTCTCTCTTAGCTCTCGGTCGAAGTGATCTCAAATGATGTTGGTGTTGTTGTTTGGTTTTTGATATCTTATATCAATCAGGAGATCCCACCATATATTATCAATATGGCATGATGTGTTGACAAAATCATGGTGAGATATCTTTATTAAACAAAACCTCACCAAGACAAGAGAGAGGGAGGTGGGGCGGCCCCATGACGAAAATGGGAGGAAACGGACCGAGTCACTCGGCTCGTGTACCGGACGTTCGTCAAACAACTCCATTAAATACACTCCATTTTATCTCCAATGTATTTATACTAATTAATTAATCCGATTAATTAATTATATAAAATACAATATATTTCTCTAAGAAATATTATTTATGAATTAAATTAATTACCCAGTAACTTAATTTCATTTCATAAGACCGCTATTTGATTTATCCACTAAATCATAATTAGATATCCAATATCTAATATTAATAGAGAGATGATAAATTCACATTTATCCGTCAACGATCCTGATGCGCGACTTTGTAGGTCCGTCTCATCCAGCATTGGGAGGAACCAATGAGTGCGGGCAGCCCTTAGCCAGCCTAGCGGGCCACACTGTAAACTCCGACTGAGAACGAATGAAGGGATCATTCTAGAACCATTATTTCATGAATATCATATACGTATAGACCCTTCATCAGATGTCCTGGTCAAGTATTTGGGTCACGGTAAAGTCAAACCCTACTGTTGACTAGACTCTATACATGTGTTAGTGCAAATCAAGACCGACTGGTTACTAGTGTATCTAATACGACTAGATCAGAATGCTTTGGACAAAGACTTATGATCTTATTTGCCATTAACCGTATAGGACATTCTCCTGCTCACTAACAGGAGATAAAATCCTTTCTTAGCGTACAATAAAGACTGCTACCTGCCCATATTGTCCGCACTTCGAGGTTGACCCATCGATTAAGCAAATGAGTCTAACTACTCTAATGACAAACTAAACATCACAAGCACATCTTTTACTGAACCCTCAAGTCAAAGGTCCACGTATACTATCACAACCTTTTGATTCGTCATCGACTCCCCAAGACTGAATACTGTGTGACTGAATCAAGTATGGGTGTTCGAGTACACTGGTCCCACCAATATACTTATAATTATGCTATCAAGACATTCACATCTCCTAGCACCAGTTATACAAGTCTTACTCAAAATTTAATGCCCAATTAAGTTTATCGACTTGCGAACGATTTATGTAAATAAGCTTTAAACACTTCCAGTGCATTTTATCTTATCTGATAACTAGAGTGGAATATTTGCTCTTATTTACATGGACTTCACTTCAATGTTTACCAAATCAAGAATGCATTTGAAATACAATAAACAATGAATGAGTCATATTACCTTTTATTAATTATTCCATAATTACAAGTACAATGCTCATTCTCTATCATCCCCTCAGTGGCATTCAAGGGTATATTCCTAACAATCTCCCACTTGCACTTAATGCCACGCATCATGGTATCCAATAATCATGTTCTTTAGATATCTTTCCAAGACAGACTGAGATAACAGCCTAGTCAGCAGGTCAGAGACATTGTCTTCTGACCCACTTGCACTTAATGCCATGCATCATGGTATCCAATAATCATGTTCTTTAGATGTCTTTCCAAGACAGACTGAGATAACAGCCTAGTCAGCAGGTTAGAGACATTGTCTTCTGAGTCTACTCTTTGCAACCAAACATATCCTTTTTCAACGATCTCTCGAATGATGTGATACTTTCTCTCTATATGCTTGGTGTTGTGGTGAGCCCTTGGCTCCTTCGATTGGGCGAAAGCTCCATCATTATCACAGAATAGTGATGTAGACAGCTCCATCATTATCACAAACTTCTGCATCCAAAATGCTTCCTTGCTAGCCTCTGAGGTAGCTTGGTACTCTGCTTGGCAGGTGGAGTCTGCAGTAGTGCTTTGCTTGGAGATTCTCCAAGATACTGCTCCTCCATTGAGAGTAAACAAATACCTAGAGGTCGACTTAGAGTAGTCCTTATCTCCTTGAAAATCAGAATCGGTGAATCCAACCACCTTCAATTCTCCACCACCATAGTAAGAACCATATCTCTAGTTCTTCTTAAGTACTTAAGAATGTTTTTGACGGCAGTCTAGTGTTCCCTTCCTGGGTTTGCTTGAAAACGACTTACCACACTAACAGCATAGGCTAAGTCCGGTCTCGTACACAACATAGCGTACATGAGGCTACCCACTGCCGAGGCATAGGGTACCTTACTCATCTATCTTTTGTCTACCTAACATTGAGGACACATTTTCTTGGTGAGATTAATTCCATGTCGCATGGGAAGGAACCCTCTTTTAGAATTATCCATCTTGAATCTTCTCAGGATTTTATCTATATAGAGGGCTTGGGAAAGTCCTATCATTCTTCCCAGTCTATCTCTGGAAAGACGGATCCCTAGAATATAGGAAGCTTCTCCCAAGTCTTTCATGGAGAAAGTTTTAGAAAGCCAAGCTTTCACAGTGCTGAGCATTGCTATGTTATTTCCCATAAGTTGAATATCATCAACATATGGTACTAAGAACGCAATGTTGCTCCCACTGACCTTTTTGTAAACACATGGATCCTCCTTGTTTTGCACGAAGTCAAAGTCCTTGACTGCTTCGTCAAATTGATGGTTCTAACTCCGAGAAGCTTACTTCAGCCCATAAATGGCTCGTTGCAGCTTACACACTTTATGAATGTTAGCTTTGGACACAAAACCCTTAGGCTGTTCCATGTAGATTTCCTCCTCGAGGTATCCATTTTGAAAAGACGTTTTGACATCCATTTTCCATGTTTCATAATCCTAATGGGCAGCAATGGCAAGCATCATGCGAATCAACTTGATCATAGCTACGGGCGAGAAGGTATCATGATAATCGACCCCTTCCCTTTGGGTATAACCCTTTGCCACAAGCCTGGCCTTATAGGCGTCAACCTTGCCATCCCCATTAGTCTTTCTCTTATAGATCCATTTACTTCCAATATGCTTCATGCCAGTTGGTAGATCTACTAGAGTCCAGACCTGATTGGCATGCATCGAGTCTATCTCAGCTTCCATAGCTTCTTGACATTTATCGGAGTCTACATCCACTATAGCTTGGTCATAGGTGATAGGGTCGTCCTAATGGATATCAGGAATGTCGTGGAGACTCAGTTCCTCGACATATGTATAGCCATACCTCTTAGGTAAGTGAGACACCCTATCAGACCTTCAAAGTGGAGGTTGTGTTATAATAGGTTTGGTTCTTGATCCCTGATCAGAAGTCTCCTCAGGACTTTCATTATGCTCTTCCAAAGAGACATTTATACCTGAGCCACCTTCCTGAATGAATTTATCCTCAAGGAAGTGCACTTGTAAAGCCACAACGACCCTATGGTCTTCTGGCATGTGGAATAGATAACCCATCGAGTCCTCTGGGTATCCAATGAAATGTCCCTTGACGGACCTTGCTTCTAGTTTGTCCAACTTAACATTCTTGACATGGGCGGAACATCCCCATATCCTTATGTTATTAAGACATGGTTTCTTACCCTTACACATCTCATGCGGAGTGATAGGAATGAATTTGGAAGGACATCTATTAAGGATATAGCAGCGGTAAGTAGGGGGTACCCCCACAGGTAAATTGGTAAATCAGTGTAATTCAACATGTAGCGGACCATGTCCAACAAAGTCCGATTTCTCCTTTCTGAAACACTATTAAACTTTGGGGTTCCTGGTGGCGTGAATTGTGAAACTATTCCATGTTCCTTAAAGAACTCATCAAACTCGGTTCTTATATACTCGCCACCTTGGTCCTACTGAAGTGCTTTTATATGACATCCGATCTGTTTTTCAACTAGGGCCTTATATTCCTTGAATTTAGTAAAGGCTTCGGATTTATGTTTCATCAAGTATACAATCCCATATCTAGTATGATCATCTGTGAACATTATGAAATATAGATATCCATCTCGGGCTACTTCCAAAGCACCACAAACATCGGTAAACCAACCCAAGTTTCTCGGCAGCCCTTTCAAGTGTCCCTGTGAAGGGGGAACGAGTCATCTTGCCTCTAAGGAAGGATTCACAAGTTGGATAGGGTTCTTCACCCAATGTACTTAAAAGTCCATCTTTCTCCATTTTGTGAACCTTGGTCTGACCAACATGACCAACTCTAAGGTGCCACTTAAGAGCTTGATTAGTATCATGGCTTCCATGTTTCGTAGTTATAGTGTTCATTGCTGATTTATTTTGTAAGTTCAGATGATATGAACTATTCAACAATGTAGCTGTGCCAACCAATTTATTTCGAAAATAAATTTTACAACTACCATTTCCAATGAAGAAAGAAAATCCTTTCCGGTCCAAGACTCGAATGGATACAATGTTTTTATGCCCCTTGGGCAAAACTAGTACTTCATGTAACATCAAAATAAAACCAGATTCCAAACCCAGTAGGAGTGATCCAATATCGGTTGCCTCAACACTTTTTCCGCGTCCGACAGTGACCATCACTTCCCCAGCTTCAAGCTACCTACTTCGTTCCAGATTCTGATTCATAGTACAAATATGAGAAATAGCACCTGAATCCAGACTCCATGAAGCAGAATATACGGTAGCAGAACAATTGGTTTCAAAAACAAAAAGTTCCATGCCTGATGTGTGATCTTGGGACAAGTCCTACGCCAGTGTCTCAGCTCACCGCATTCAAGAAATTTGTCCGTAGGTTTGGGACTGCCTACCTTCTGAACCTTTGGGGCCTTGACCTTGCCTTTCTGCACCCGTTTCTTGGGTTTATACTGCTCGTATATCTTTTTCTTCTTGTTCTTGGACCTTCGAGGCCCAAAAGAAATCACAAGAGCAGCCTCCCTCGGCTTAGTCTTCATGTTAGACTGTGTCGTCACCAGTTTGTTCATTAGGCCAGCTAATGTGCAAGAAATTTCATTACAGTTGAAATTCATTACAAACTGCGTGAAAGAGTCAGGTAGATATTGAAGGATGAGATCAATTGGTAGGGATAAATCTGTGTGAAAGTTGGGCACCCCGAGCCTCTCAATCATAGAGATCATCTTGAGGACGTGGTCTCCCACTTTCTCCCCTTCCTTCATCCTAGCACTAAATAACTGCTTCGACATCTCATATCTAGCAGTCTTACTGTGCTCTCCATAAAGCTCGGTCAAGTGTGCGAGAATCTGCCTAGCAGAAGTCATTTTTTCGTGCGCTTTCTACAACTCATTAGTCATTGAGCCCATCATAATGCCACGGACCAGCACATCATCTTTAACCCATTTTTCATGGACGTCAATTTTTTCCTGATTACCCCTAGTCCGGATTGGAGTCGGTGGAATGTCCGCCTCTAAGACGTATCCCAGAGACCCCATGCTTAGTACAATCATCAGATTCCACAACCAGTCAAGAAAATTGGGGCCAGTAAGGAGATTCTTTTCAAGTAGTATTGCAAGTGGGTTCTTTACCATTTTGATTTAATGGGAAAGAAACCTGACAGGTTGCGTCTTTTAAAATTTCTAAAGAACTCGATCACCACTAGGAAGTCCACGAGCTATATCACCATCACATAACGCATTCCATACTACATGTAACGACAATGAAAATTAATCTAATCAATTTCTACAATATTAATTCAATTAATATTTAGTGGCATTAAAATTAAATAATTAATTAATATGTTATTCCAATTGATATAAAAATTAATCTATTCAATTCTAATGGTATTGATCCAATTAATACTAATAATCATCAGTTTAATTCGTTCGAAGTAATCCGACCAAAAATAATATTCTCGTTTAATTAATTTTCCTTAACAAAAAAAATATTCCAAATGTTAATTAAGTCAAATTAAAACTCAATTTAAATTTCGGGAAATAATTACAACGAAAATTAAACTCAAAACGGAGTCCCGACAATCAGGTAGCAAGCCCACCCTCGGCCGTCTCGGCAGCCTGGGCAGTAGGCCCTGGCCGTTCTGCCGGCAGCACTGCATGCAGTCCCATTTTCTCATTTTTCGGCTCGTTTCCAAAACATATAAAAATTACAACGAACAATTAGATATCTCCAATTATACCAATTATGATACTAAATCATAAATATCATCCAAAAGCATTTAAAATGCACATATAATCGTATATACGGTATCATTGACCTCGCTCCGATACCACTGTTGGGATTTCGGATACAAAAATGAATACGCAGCGGAATAATAAAACTAAATATAAAGAATCCCAAAAGGATCGATCAAGTAGATTATATACAAACAATAAAACGAACGAAGACAAAAGGATCAAAGTCCCATACCTTTGAAGCCTTTGATAATATCTTCGTAAGTTGATGATGTTCACGAACCCGAGCACGAACACGAAATCCCTTCGTCCCAAATACCGAAAGCACCATGTCTCTACTTCACACTCGTCGGAAGTTGTCCGGAACATTCTATCACAATCCTTTCTTGATGGAACACGGCTAGGAATTACTATAGGAATTTTTCCCTCTATTTTTCTTATTTGTATTTCACCTCAAAGATGATGAACAAGTGAAGAAAAATTTTCTCTCACCCTCTCTCTTAGCTCTCGGCCGAAGTGATCTCAAATGATGGTGGTGGTGGTGGTGTTTGGTTTTTGATATATTATATCAATCAAGAGATCCCACCGTATATTATCAATATGGCATGACGTGTTGATAAAATCATGGTGAGATATCTTTATTAAACAAAACCACACCAACACAAGAGAGAGGGAGGTGGGGCGGCCCCATGAGGAAAATGTCAGGAAACGGACTGAGTCATTCGGCTCGTGTACCGGACGTTCGTCCAATAACTCCGTTAAATACATTCTATTTTATCTCCAATGTATTTATACTAATTAATTAATTCGATTAATTAATTATATCAAATACAAATATATTTCTCTAAGAAATATTATTTATGAATTAAATTAATTACCTAGTAACTTAATTTCAATTCATAAGACCGCTATTTGATTTATCCAATAAATCATAATTAGATATCCAATATCTAATATTGATAGAGAGATGATAAATTCATATTTATCCATCAACGATCCTGATGCGCGACTCTGTAGGTCCGTCTCAGCCAGCATTGGGAGGAACCAATGAGTGCGGGCAGCACTGTAAACCCCGACTGAGAACGAATGAAGGGCTCATTTAAGAACTATTATGTCGTGAATACTATATACGTATAGACCCTTCATCACATGTCCCGGTCAAGTCTTCGGGTCACAATAAAGTCAAACCCTACTGTTGACTAGACTCTATACATGTGTTACTGCAAATCAAGACCGACTGATTACTAGTTATCTAATATGACTAGATCAGAATGCTTTAGCCAAAGACTTATGATCTTATTTTCCATTAATCGTATAGGACATTCGCCTGCTCACTAACAGTAGATAGAATTCTTTCTTGGCGTACATAAAGACTGCTACCTGCCTGCATACTCCGCACTTCGAGGTTGACCCAGCGATTAAGCAAATGAGTCTAACTACTCTAATGACAAACTAAACGTCATAGGCACATCTTTTAGTGAACCCTCAAGTCAAAGGTCCACGTATACTATCACAACCATTTGATTCGTCATAGACTCTCCAAGAGTGAATACCGTGTGACTGAATCAAGTATGAGTCGTGTTCAAGTACACTAGTCCCACCAATATACTTATAACTATGCTATCAAGACATGCAAATGTCCGAGCATCAGTTATACAAGTCTTACTCAAAATTGAATGCCCAATTAAGTTAATCGACTTGCGAAAGGTTTACGTAAATAAGCTTTAAACACTTCTAGTGCATTTTTTCTTATCCGATAATGAGAGTGGAATATTTGCTCTTATTTACATGGACTTCACTTCAATGTTTACCAAATCAAAAATTCATTTGAAATACAATAAAAAATGAATGAATCATATTGCCTTTTATTAATTATTCCATAATTACAAGTACAATGCCCCTTTTCTCTCATCCCCTCAGTGGCATTCGAGGGCATATTCCTAACAATAACATCTATTGCAAACTCAATTTCCAAATTTAGCGGAAACCCTGGTAGATCATCTGGAAACATCTCAAGAAATTCTCTAACCACATCTACATATTCAGGCTTCAATTACATTTCAAGGGAAGTATCCAAGCCAAATAGCCAATACATCCCTTATTTAACATATTCCTAACTTTCAGTGCATTTATAATTGCAAAAAACATGAATATGAATTGCCTCTAAAAATAAATCATCCTCCATTTACTGGTTGAAAGGCCACAATCTTCTTATTACAATTGATATTTGCACAAGATTTAGCTAGCCAGTCCATACCAAGGATAACATCAAAATTAGATATTGGTAGGACAACAAGGTCGGCATAGAGTACCTTCCCATCATACTGTACAAGCCCTCAACACTTGATCAGTATCCATATTTTCTCCAAATGGAGCAGCCACATATAACCAACTTTCAATAGTTCTAGTTTAATTCCCGATTTCTCATAAATGCATATAGTGCAAATGAATGTGTGGATCCTGGGTCTATCAATGTAACTGTAGGAATTCCTGAGATCAGAATGGTACATGTGACTACAGAAGCATCTGCATCAGCTTGTTCTCGTGTCATTGCAAACAACCTTCCTTGAACTTTATTCGCTGGGTTTGGGTAATCTCTCACCATATTTCCGGGATTCTTGCACCTGAAATAATTATTGGACCCGACAAAACATTCTCCAAAGTGACTTTTCCCACATTTAGTACACTTAGGCTTCTCAGTTGTATTTGTAGCATGTCTCACTGAAGGATGCTTTTGATTGAATTTGCTTAGGTTTCTGCTCCGGTTTCTTCCAATGTGCTGAATCTTTTGAAGCAAATGCTCGACTCTACTACTGATAAGACCTTTGTATCTCATTTTTGTCAGATTCTGCGAGCAGCGCTTTATCAACTATTTTTATGAACTCAGTTAATATAGACATTCTCAGATCTCTTCTAATTTCAGGTCGGAGGCCTCTTAGGAAATTATCCATCTTCTCAGCATTATCCCTAGCATTATAGGAAACATACGTGTAGCCTTCTTCAAATTTCTGGATATATTCACAAACAGGCATATCCCCTTGCTTCAGCTCCAAAAATTCTTTGACCTTTAGTGTTCGTGCATCCTTGGTGAAGTATTTATCATAGAAAATTACTTTAATATCTTCCACGTCATCTTTTTGAGTTGAAATACCGCACAAGAGAGAGATAGGTATCTTCTCAGCATCATTAATTTGCATGTATAACGTCAAGTGATATGACCCATTCCCATGCAACCATATGATCAGACCCACCAGGAAAATCGGGAGGTTCCATTTTCCTAAATTTCTCGTTCAATGCTGGTCCATTATTGTTTCTTAGTGGAGGTTGTCAGTTTTGTTCCTGTTTTCTTTGTTGCATATTCAAAAATAGTTGCATCTGGTCACCATACATCCTTCTATGTTGCTGCATCAGCTCAGCCAAATTCTCAATAAGGTTTTGGTTTGGATTCGGATCATCTATGGTCTTCCTTTTGGGTTCCATAAGTTCCTCTGTACTGCCCAATATCACCCGGTCATAAGCCAATATGAACACACAATGATGATAATGACAACTTAAAAATTACAATTTACTAAACCTAATACTAAACAGATTAAAAGTTAACTATATCCCTAAGTCGAGAATGTCCATAAGCCATCTTCTGCCTACAGGAAAGATTTAAACCTTCGATCTGATACCACAACTCTAACCCCCTAACCTAGCCGCTGAACCGCAAAGGGTTCTGTGCTACTAAGTTAGGAAGTATCATTCGTTTACATTTTGAAAACCATGAGTTTAAATTTTAAGAAGCAAGAACTCGGGAAAATAACGTAAACCGGTATTATTCATTCAAAACAGTACAAAATATTAAGTTTAATACATAAGCAAAACCATAAGAGTGCGGTTTTATTCAAAATAAAACAGAGTCTTTCAGCATAGGCGCAAAATAGCTGGGGAACATGGCATATGGATAAGCCTCCGACTAGCAGCACTGTAGAGGTATAGTCAAACCATAAACATGTGCATAATCACTTGTATCCTAAGATCATAGTGAGGCAATGGCTCAGTAAAATGAAACTTCTGTAATAGAAAAGTACATATCACATATCACATTCATCAGCAAATAAGTACTTCATATGATATAGTTATGCTCTTGTAAAATCCTTTCATCGGGTAAACTTGAAGTGTGATACTAAACTGATAGTAATAAGACATGGTTTTCGGATCCTGTTCATATAATTGGCCAATAAAACATGTATACGGGGGTTTCGATGCTGGTTGTTCAACCAATGGTATTAGCCGTATTCAGCCTTTTTCATTTACTGTGGGTTTCCTTGACCAATTTTCAGCTGCAAGTATTTGCCGCCATGTATTGGGTCCACCGGTCCCCCACGTCCCGTTCCTACCCACCATCAATCAAGTACCATATTTCCGTTTCTTAAACATTTTTTCACATATACATGTATCATTCATTAACAGCCACATATGAAAATATCAGTCAATATATGATCCTTATGATACAACAAGGAAAAGCCTCATCTTACCTCATGTCCAGCTACATATTGAAATGTAAAGATCAGCTTCTCTCACTAGATGTATGTGCTAAAAGCCTGAATTAATTAACCATGTTGCACTTAACATTACCTTCATGAATACCACAAAATGTTGGAATACAATTTAGAATCATCTATGACTTATCCCTTCACAACTAGTTATCATAATGCGGTAATTATGCATATATACTGATATATACTATGTTTAAACTTTATATCCTTCTCGTATTCTTATTCAAGAAAACTTTTTTAAAAAATATGAACTTATATAATAATTTATGTAACATAATCTACAACAACACAATTGTTCAAGAGAATTTATCAAGACCTTGAAATAACCAGAATTTGTATAACTACTTGATTATAAGTTGGATTTGCATAAAATTAAGTTATAACATACCTAACATACTTAAGAACAATTACATAGGAACACCAGCCCCTGAACTACCCGAAATATACACAATCCATATATATTTTCAAAAGGTGCCAGAATTGAGTTCTTTGTTGTCTTGTGATGATTTAGGCTCTATAAATTCATACTAAACACAAGGTTAAGCCATGAATGAATTCTTAACATTATTATGACATGTCTAAGGGCCTTAAAAAACCCTACTTTCTTCGAAATAATCAAAAAAGTTTGCAAGAATATGAAGAAAACAAAGGAAACTCACCTTGATTGTTAAAGGATATGAGGTGTTGGTATTTTGATGATTTTGCCTTGAATATTTTGGTGATTGTTAGAAGGTAAATGCTTATAGATCAAGTTCAGAGTGTTAATTGGAGTTTAGGGTTGGTTTTCCTCTCTTATAAAAGTGAGAGAGGCGGTTTTAAGGGTGAAATACTAAAGATACCCTCAAGTAGCTTCTAGAAATCACGTTTGAAAGACTGGATCGTTTCAAGTAGTTATAGACCGGTTCTTGGTTGGTTTGAACCGGTTACTAATAGATATTGATCATATTTAGGGTATAAATGGACGATCTAGTGGTTTTGTAGACGTTTAGGGTGTGTTTTTATTATTTAAAATCGGTTACTTATGCAGAAAGTGTTGAAAATGCTAATAAGGGAGTTTATCATTAAACTTTCTAAACCTTGATGCATATAACACTATAGATAAGAATGTAAGGGCTCATTTATCAATATGATATGATAATGATGATAAAATAAATATAAGTTCAAATGGTTCCGACCGCAACTGGGACGAATAGAGAAGTGACATATCCAATTACTTAACAAATGATGCCGTATGCAACTGCGAATTGAATCATTTATAATGTTGATAAGAATAAAATATTTGACATGTTTTCTTATGTTAAAAAATGTTATCTATTTGATTCATCTATCTAAATTTACTCAACACACACCACCAGGAATTAAACCGGTTAACCTACAATAGACATGTCAGTGACTCTATTAGTACTTCTAGATTTGTCACCTGCACTTAGAGTAAATTTAAAATGTTTAACGTGATTCAACAGAGTGAGTTAACTATGATATATAGTAACGTATAAAATTACTTTGTAATCATTTAGCACATCGATCTCCGTTAACCGAGAAACTGAGCTTCTCACTGTAATGAGATATTTATAAAGACTTATTTTATCATGTTAGGAGGAATAAATCACATGTTGCATGTATTATAGACATATAATTTAAATCACATAAATAGTAATTATCCATGCTCATGATATGTTTACTTATATGCCCTGATTCCCTAATGCATATTATGTAAATGCATTTAGGTATAAAATGGTTATTGGCTTAGAAGGAGATAACCGGGCATTATAGTGAGTCGTTTCAAATGCATTTCTGTAGTCACATCAACTATATATGTTTCTGTATGCTTGGTGCTTACAACACTACCAATGTTTATACTTTAGCCGACAGCAAAAAGTCGTCGGCTAAAGTCGAAAGTCGTCGGCTAAAGTGGTCAGCTGTCGGGTAAAAGTCGGTCGGCCGAGGTCGGTCGGCTAAAGTTTAGCAGACGGCTAATAGGGAAGGTCGTCGGCTAAAATCGAACTTTAGCCGACGATTACACGGTCGTCGGCTAAAATAATACCCGTTTTAGCCGACGGATACACAGTAGTCGGCTAAAATGTCGAGTTTTAGCCGACGGTAAATGCTGTCGTCGGCTAAAACCTATACACTTTAGCCGACGGCAACGTTGTCGTCGGCTAAAACCTATATACTTTAGCTTGTTGTATCTATCAAGAGAAATTGTGTTAACGAGTATCAATGTAGGCGTTCGGATGACTGCTTGATCAGCTATATGGTATTCTTGACCTTCAGCCGATACGTCCCTATCGTAATAACCAAACACGTCGTCAACCAACCGTCTTGTGGGGTCATTGGATGTGCTACCACTGTACTGTCCGTGATCATGGGGAATAATTGAATTCGATCTTTCACCGTGGTAAATCCAACATGTATATTTATCCCAAAATCCATTTTTTTTCAAGTGCTCCCATACGACATCAAGTGTAAAACGGTACATATCGCTGCGGCATTTACATTTATTGCAAGGACAGTAATGAATCATACTATCACTATCATGTTCCTTCACAAATCGAATAAACCCTCGCATTCCATCTATGACCCTTGGATCCCATTTTTGCAGACCAATCCAACTTTTATCCATCCTATAACAAAAATAACAACAATATTACACATCGTATTTATCAAGAACATACAAAAATTACGACTAAAATCATCATATATAACTCGAATTCAAGATGTCAAATCCATATATATATATATACACACACCAAGAAATATTCGAGAAAACGAACTAATTCTTAAATATTTTTATAATCATCCAAATAGATATATTATATGCATAATATAATTATAACTGATATTAAAATTCAATAAACATACCTTCAATATGATTTCTTGAATGATCAAACCAGAGAAAATTGTTGTTTTTCGTTTTCTTGTTCTGTAATTTCCGAATGTGTTGTGAAAAAAGTCTTCAAGTGTTAGATGGTGATATATTTTGCACAAAAAAACATGTAAGACTTTAGCCGACGGCATGTAGTCGGCTAAAGTATACTAGCCGTCGGCTAAACTTTACTTTAGCTGACGGCATGTCGTCGGCTAAAGTATACAAGTCATCGGCTAAACTACAAAACTTTAGCCGACGACTAACTGGACTTTAGCCGACGACCAATAGTAAAGTCGTCAGCTAAAGTAGTTTAGCCGACAACAAGTTAGCCGTCGGCTAAACTTGCTGACTTTAGCCGACGACTTCCGCCGGCCGTCGGCTGTTCTCCGGCGAGTCGTCGGCTAAAGTGTTATTTTTGGTAGTGCAAGGTTTTCAGAGTAAGTATATAATAAATCACAGGTAGTATGCCAAAGTAAACAAGCAAGTGAATAACGTAGAACTTAACATGGTCCGAGGCAACATCCTCTATGTCCACAGGGTCTCCATATAGAAGGATTGTTTATTAGAATCAAGGTCATACACAAAAACAATGATGATTTTAACTAAACACTTAAAGTTGTATCGTTTACACAGATTGATAGATGCGACTTCTTAGTTTAGACCGCTCACACAGATTAGCTGTAGGCGGTCTTGAACTCCTCTTTCTTCTCAGACATATCAGATGTAACACCCCCAATCCACTCAGGGATATTACACGCCGTAGACCCTTTCCTCAAGGATCTACCAGGCTGGTAACTAAAATCAAACATCATAATTTCGCCTTCAAGGCTAAATGATGACTCAATAAACCGATTTGGTCTTTCAATCAATACATACAACTCAATCTCAAAACATGCCCACACAGGGGTAAAAACAAAACACTCCCGTGCAACGGGAAATACTACAGTAGAAATAAACTACATCTAGGCCAACACAACATCGTATGGGCCCTCATGTGATTAGTATCGACCATCTTTCATCATCCTTCGTACCAACCCTGTGTTATGCTCCCCAAAACCTGAATGCAAAACAGACATCCACCCCACGATTACTCAGGGGTTAGCAAAATTCCACTATTTTGCTAGTGCAAGTACAAAGTGAAAATACGAGTCATACACTTCATATTCCAAGAATAATAATAATCAGGAATCCTCAAAGATTCAAACATAACGAAAAGTACTTCCCGAGGCAAACTTTCCAAATTCGAAAGATCACAATTCAAGGGAACAATTTATAAAATGTTTTTAAAATGAAAGCCCTAGGGAGTTTTAATGGAAAACCATTTAGGATTAACGAATCCTTCTCTTTTCAAAGAAACCGAAAGGGGTCACAGCCGAGGATTTACTTTCTCAAATAAAAACCAACAATAATTCACATGCTTCATATCCCACATCACGTGTCCTCGACGGACATAAAACCAACAAAACATAACCACATAAGATACGAAATCTCGGTAACACATCCAATGTACCCGACCTGGCAAAACACATCAAAAATCATATACATAACACCGTGATCACATGCCACATCTTCTCACGGTTGGATCAATCACTTGTTGTCTCCTAACCACATGATCGCAAGCCATGTGTCACCGTAGGTACTCTTAGGCGCTCACGGTTGGATCAATCACTTGTTGCATCCTGACAACATGATCATAAGCCATGTGTCACCGTAGTTTCTCTGTCTCTCACGGTTGGATAATCACTTGTTGCATCTTGACCACATGATCACAAGCCATGTGTCATCGTATATCCCGCCCATGTCCACACATTCACACATATAAACATAGTACACCAATGATATCCAAACAACTCACCCAGAGGCAACAAACACTTAGCACGACGCAAACGTCAAACCACAACGCAACAAAACAAGGTAATATATGTACACATACATTATCAAGCGCAACATCAACACCAAACATATCCATAGGATTCACTTAATCATTTACGAAACACACCAATCACAAAATACACACGGGTTTTGAAAGAGAGCCTTTAACGAGGCTAAACCGAATCTTTTGAAAGTTCATTTCAAATAACCCAAAAAACACACCAAGACGATCACCAATCATCATATCCACAAAACAAGAAATGTATGAACAAGGTCTCAAGTAATGATAACTGCAGAGAATTGGCCGAGGTGAGGCGACACGAACCAACTACGAACCCGCCGACTTTGCCGAATGACAACCCGCGACAATAAACTACGAACGATAATAACAACAATGAAAATGAATTCCATAGCACGACCCAAAGCCGCTGAATTAAGGGATCAAACGACGAAAGTTCAAGGGTTTCCCCCAAAGCGGCCAAGAACACGAATCGACCCTAAAAAAACACAAAAACGGAATTTCATACCATGGGTTAAGATCAACAAGACTAGGTAACAACAATAGAACCAACAATCTCGGATTAAAATCACGAAATTAAGACAAACCCCCAATTTTATCAAAACTAAGGTTCTGAGAATTATACCTTGATTCGGAGGAAAAAGGATGATTGATGTTGTTAATCCACACCAAGACCTTGATGATAATGCTGTTAGATGAAAGATTGATGAATTCCTGTGAAGAATCGCCCTGTAATTGCCTCAAGACTCTGCCCGTCACGTGAGGAAAGAAATGACAAATCTGTCTCAAAACAGGAGTGCCCGCTGCCTTAAATACAGGCTCTTGTTACGGCCGTAACATTATGGCCATTACCGCCGTAACATGCTGGCCATTACGGCCATAACATGCTGCAGGTTACGGCAGTAACCTGCATTCTGGCAGCAGATTCCATATGCTGTCCGGTCAGTCCCGAACGACCTCAAAATGCGACGACTCAAAAGATGCGACATAACACTTACAAATTATTCTAAATGACGAATTAAAGTGCTAAACAAACACGTGATTCCGACATCTGAAGATAGGTAAAAACGAGTATGAAAACAAGTACCCAAAACTTTGGGAAATTACAAAACGGCCCAATATCCGAAAAATCACGATACGGCATCGGCTAACCCAACCGAAGCTAACAAAACGTATAACAATGTTAAATGAACTTACGAGAAACAAAAAACAATAGTTTCGAATGAGATTCGCAAGAATCAAACTTAAGTGCGGAAAAGTGGCTAAGAAGCATGGAACTCAACAAAGCGACACCGAAACGAACTCGGATGTCAAAAAGTTCAGAATTAATCATTCTCATAATGACGAAACGGTCACAAGATAATCGCTAGGATGGAATTCCACCAAAAAAAGAAAATTATCAAAAATCGAAATTGCGGATATTACATACTACCCTCCTTAAAAGAAGTTCCGTCCCGAAACTTAAAAATAAGTAGGGAGGAGCAATATCCAACCAGGAACTACTCAACGAGATACACAAGAACTACATAACTTACGCCTATCTGCGAAACGTTACAAGAAACGTAAAGGAACATACGACGTGAAATCACGCTCAACGACAACCATCACAATGTCACAAGCAGAGACATAATAAAACCAACAAGTGTCAAGTATCACCAAACAAATAACACAATCAAGTCAATTATTTGAACAATCACA
The DNA here is from genome assembly GCA_033398695.1 of Orobanche coerulescens. Lineage (NCBI taxonomy): Eukaryota > Viridiplantae > Streptophyta > Magnoliopsida > Lamiales > Orobanchaceae > Orobanche > Orobanche coerulescens. The sequence continues at coordinate 589,408 of JAWKAU010000031.1, forward strand.
AAATTAAGGTACCTATGACAAGAAAACATGCATGGTCGAAAAAAAATAGAAATTAAACGCACAACGATCCGCAAAGGTAACCACGAAGAACTCCGACCACGCCGAAACTCTCAAAAACCACAATAGGCATCTCCGTGTGCTTTCGGAGCAGAGATGCAAACTAGATCCCCAAACCTCTTAGCTACCACCTCACAATGCACGGCTCGATGTCCCGATTGACCGCAATCGAAACAGCTGACTAACGGTGAACGATAATTCTTTGCGGTATTGCCCACTCGACTACTGTTATAACATGTCTTCGAGCTGCTCACATTACTCACTGTAGGGGTAATACTCCTCCTCTGTTAACGCGACCGAGGAACCTTTTTAAGATGACGACACGAGGTCCTAGCCCTAGGGGGCCCACTTCCCTAATTTCCCGAAAAGTTCCCAATAGTTTTCTATCTCTTCAACTCCGACATATGCTCAGTCGATGAAATAGATAGTTTGTAGGCTAACGCCCTATTTTGTTACTCTATCAATGAAGTACAAATGAGACCCGCCATGTAACACCCCAAACTAGGCAGACATTACAGTGCCGTGGACCCCCGACTGGGACTCACCAGGCGGATGAAAATTAATGAATTACACAATACAATGGAGTACCGAACCACATTATGTCATCAATTACTCCGATGAGGAGTTTCAAGTACAACACACACAGGAATACAGAATACATGTATATTTTATATGAATATAAAATATACAATACTAAATAAAATGAAAATCCAAACAGAACTGCAGCGGAAAAATACATGACAAAGAAGCATGAACAATGAAGAGACTGGGCCCCCTACTAGTATCACTGGGACTCCTCGCCATCAACATTCTCTCCCTGCGCTTTTGTCTTGCCATGACCTAAAAACAATATCCCCAACGGGGTCAGTTACACAGAACAACAATCCTCAAGAGTTGAACAAGGACAATCATTATATATATTAGTTATGAAATCAAGCTGAAGAGGGGCATCATAGTATGCCCGTAATGGGACGTGCAAGTGCACAAGACGAGTGTCCGGACACATCGGCACTTGTATCTAATTAGTCTCATGGAGGCACGTTACCGTGTGCACAGTCCATTGCGTTGGTGAACCTGTATCACATGACTATCGTGTGCCCGACTAAAAATTCCACACATAACCACCCGACCACGTAATATGAACCCAGAAGGTCACAAGAACAAAAGTGACCATTATGAATATCAATGAATAGCAAATCGACAAGGATCAAGAATGACTAACCGAGATGAAATAATAATGAAATGAATGATTGCTCACTGAAATGATTGGAACCATCGTTCCTCGTGAAATGAATGATTAGTTTGATAATTACAAATCTCAACATGATTAATATACTATGAATGGATTATTAATATGAATGAACAACAACAAAATGAATGAATATCCTTTTAACCGAGCAAGAATTAACTTTCCTCAATACCGGTGATGAAATGTCCTCCCTCGAACAAACGTCCTTAGTGGAATAACGGTCGCTCGAACAACCTTGAATAACATAATTACCAACAAACTTTTAATATACATATCAAGTACAATTATAACCAACTCAAAAGTCGACACAACAATAACCAAACTCATTGGGGCATTCTAACGAATACGTTGCAAATATTCTTCCATTGATTACAACCAACACCCCAAAAATATCGAAACCAACCTCCAAATGAGTAGTTCAACTCCAACAAAACATCATCAATACAATCAAATAATCCAATAGGAATACTCCATTCGATATTACGACAACATCTAGTCGAAACCCCAAAAATCCCAAAGTCAACCCTTAGGGTGTTCTTGAATAATTCTTCAAATGCTCAACAAATCCAAAAATCACACCAATAAATGAAAAGACTCAAATCCCAAAATTCTAGATTGAAGAAATGTTTACCTTTATTTGGCGTGTTGGAGAGGATTAAATGATGATTAATCCGAACTAGAAGCTTGGAGATGATTCTAGATGATTGCAGCTCGAAAATATCTTCTTGAATCGTCCAAAATCACCCGAAATCGCCCAAGGAAGGAGGAGAGATGTGAGAATGATGAATCTGGACTGAACTGTCCTATTTATACCTGGACGCTTAACGTGCGCTAGCTACTAATATTAGTGCACCCTAGCGGGTCCACCGGGTAGTCCAGTACCCACTGCCTGCATCGTTAGTGTGCGCTACGTACCTTGTGTTAGCGTGTGCTACCTGATGGTTAATGTCCAGAATACTGGAGTCTAGAAACTAATGTCTTCTGCCTTGCTCGCGTTAGCGTGCGCTACACCTATAACTTAGCGTACGCCACTAATACCATTAGCGTACGCTAATCTCCACTCATAGCGTTCGCAATGAATAATTCCATTCCAGTCCAGTACCCACTGGACTCTGTCTGATCGAACCTTAGCCCACACTACACTGATGCTTAACGTGCGCTATCAATACCACTAGCGTACGCTATATCCTCTATTAGCGTGCGCTATGAATAACACCAATTTAGTCCAGTACCTACTGGACTGTCTGCCTCCATCACGTTAGCGTGCGTTAAAGCTAAGAGGTAACGTGCGCTACCCGTACTCAATTAGCGCGTGCTAAAGAGAGTACGTAGCGTGCGCTACTCCTCATACACAGCCCACCACAAAGACGATAATGATGATATACAATCCCAAATTACGCCGAACAGTGGATACAATGAATGAATAAGAATGATGACTGATTATTAATGAGTGAAAAATTACTGAGTGATGATTTACTGAATGATAATGAATGAATTTACATCCGGGTATTACATACTCCCCCCTTAAAATGAGTTTCGTCCTCAAAACTAAGGGTCAAACAAATTGGGATAACTCACCCGCATACTCTCCTCGGTTTCCCAAGTAACCTCTTCGACTCCATGTCTAGACCACCGAACCTTAACCAAAGGAATCGTCTTGTTCCTCAACTATTTGATTCACCGCTCTAAGGTTCGTACAAGACGCTCCTCGTACATATGATCATCCACGATCTCGATTTCATCAAACTGAAGTATGTGACTCGGATCAGCAACATACTTCTGCAACTGGGAGATGTGAAACACTTTATGAATTCGCCTCAATGCCGGAGGTAAAGCCAATCGATAAGCCAGACTACCTACTTGATCTAAAATCTCAAACGGTCCAGTGAATCTCGGACTCAACTTTCCTCTCTTTCCGAAATGGAAAATACCTCAGCTCGGGGATACCTTGACCAAAATGTGGTCACCTGCCTCGAATTTTAATGGTCGATGATGATTATCTGCATATGATTTTTTGTCGACTCTGATCGGTAAACAAACAACTCCTGATTAAAGCTACCTTCTCACAGGCGGCTATAAGCATATCGGGCTCGGTGTCGATCGATTCTGATAAGTCATCCCAACACAAGGGAGATCGAAAATGACGACCGTATAAGGCCTCATAAGGTGCCATCTTAATCGAAGCATGCCAACTGTTATTGTATGTGAACTCGATCAACGGTAGTTGGGCTTCCCAATCGTCTTTCCAATCCAGAACACATGTTCTCAACATGTCCTCCAACATCTGAATAGTTCGCTCATATTGTCCGTCGGATTGAGGATGAAAAGCGGTGCTGAAATTAAGCTGAGTTCCCATGGCACGATGAACGTATTTCTAAAAATGTGACACGAATCGTCCATCACGATCAGAAACGATACTCTTAGGAGTACCGTGCAATCTCACTATCTCTTTGATTAACAACTGGGCAAGTCTCTCGGGACCCCACATACCCTTAATCTCAAGGAAATGTGGTGACTTAGTTAAACGGTCTACAATTACCCAAATTGTATTCATGCCCCGCCGACTCGTCGGCAAACTCGTTATGAAGTCCATTGAGATATCCTCCCACTTCCACTCTGGAATAGGGAGCGGTTTCAGCATACCCGCTGGTCGTTGATGTTCTATATTGACTTGCTGATAGGTTTAACATCTCGAAACAAATTCTGCGACTTCTCGCTTCATATTACTCCACCAGTAATTCTGTTTCAAGTCTTTGTACATCTTGCTAGACCCTGGATGAATGGAATAAGGGTTAGCATGGGTCTCTCCCAAAATCGAGCTTTTCAACTCGTCATTCTCCAGAATGCATAACCGGTTCTTAAATCGCAAAAGTCCATACTCGTGTACCACAAATCCAGGGGCTTTCCCCTGAGCCACATCATCTCGAATGCGCAACAAAAATGGGTCTGAACCCTGATTCACTCTGATCGCCTCCTCAAGTGGCGATGAAATCTCTAACATACAAAGTTGCCCTTGTACTCGCTGTAACCAGACCTCGATCTCGGGTCTTAGGAATTCCTATCGAAGCTCCTTCTGAACTGTTAAACGAGCAAGTATTTGCTCCTGAACGGACTTACATCTCAAGGCATCAGCGACAACATTCGCCTTACCCGGATGATATTGAATCTCAATATCATAATCTTTAATCAGTTCTAACCACCGTCTTTGTGGTAAATATATACTTCAAACTCTTATGATCGATGAAAATATGACAGGTGATGCCATAGAGATAATGACGCCAAATCTTCAACACGAATACCACGGCTGCTAGCTCCAGGTCGTAGGTTGGATAATTGACCTCGTAAGATCTCAATTGCCGTGAAGCATAGGCAATAACTTTCCGGTTCTGCATTAATACACATCTAAGACCGTGTCCGAATGCGTCACTATAAACCACAAATCCTTCCATCCCTTGTGGCAGGGAAAGGACAGGTGCTGAAATTAAACGGCTCTTGAGTTCTTCAAAACTCTGTTGACATGCATCAGATCACGTGCATCATAGGTTGAGCGATTTTAGAAGATCCTTCCACAAATCGCCTGTAATAGCCTGCTAATCCAATAAAGCTTCGGATTTCCTTAACATTCTTCGGAGGTTGCCAATCTCGGATAGCCTCCGTCTTCTAAGGGTCGACACGCACTCTGTTTGATGAAATCACATGTCCGAGAAACGTCACCTCGGACATCCAGAACTCGCATTTGGAAAACTTTCCATAGAGTTGTTCTCATCTCAACACATCAAGAACCTGATGAAGGTGAACTTCTTGCTCCTATCGGTCACGAGAATAAATGAAAATGTCGTCTATGAAAACAACCACGAACTGATCCAAATAGTTGATTAAAACCCGATTCATTAACTCCATGAATACCGCAGGTGCATTAGTTAACCCAAACGGCATTACTACAAACTCGTAGTGCCCATAGCGTGTTCGAAACGCCGTCCTTGCGATATCCGACTATCGAATTCGCAACTGATATTACCCAGATCTTAAATCGATCTTTGAAAATACTGAAGCTCCCTGAAGTTGATCTAAGAGATCATCAATAAGGGGTAGGGGGTATTTATTCTTGATCGTCACCCTATTCAGCTCTCGATAATCAATGCACAAGCGAAAAGAGGCATCCTTCTTCTTGACAAATAAAACTGGTGCTTCCCATGGGGATGCACTCGGTCGGATATAACCCTTCTCGGTCAAATCCACCAATTGATTCTTCAGTTCCTGCATTTCGGTCGGGGCCATCCGATATGGTGCCTTCGATAATGGGGACGTACCAGGCTCCAAATCTATCGTTAATTCCGCATCTCTTTGTGGAGGCAAACCAGGTAACTCGTCTGGAAAAACATCGGCGTAATCTCTCACTACCGGGATATCTACCAACGACATTGATGATTTATCGGTCTTGGTCATATAGCACCAATAACCACACACCCCTGATTGAGTAATTTCACTGCTTTCATCATATTGATAACCCTTCCGGAGCAGCTGGGATTACTACCCTGAAATACACACTTGACTCCATCGTCTGAAATAATAGTGACCATACGCTTACGGACACTAAGGATGGAATCGTGACGATACATACAATCAATGCCCAAAATAACATCATCTCTAGGTAAATCTACCACGATCAGGTCTGCCAACCAATCACGGCCATTAAACTGAATCGGACAATTCTTAATCTCACGTTCTCCGATAATTCTTCTACCGTCAGGTAGTCCAATGACATAAGGTTCGCAACTAGTAGCACTATCCAGATGAAGTCTACTCAAGCATGACTCAGAAATGAATGAATGCGGTGCACCAGTATCAAAAAGAGTACACACAGGTTGAGATAGAATTTCGAGTGTACCTGAGATCATTCGGGTCTCCGAATCGTCGATCCTCTTCATCTCATAGATTCGGGGCTTGGTAGTCCCTGCACCGGATGCTCCTATCTGATAGCTGTGGGATCCGTCTTTGTTTGCTCCCGTAATCTTGAACGACGCGGACTGAGTGGCCTGATTCTGAACCACTGATTGTTTCGGGACCTGAGATGTCGCCGGAGGGTTAGATTCTCTTCGTCATAAATGGGCCTTATATCCGGCAATCCCATAGTTGTTGCACGTGATAGTCTGCCTAGGACACTTAGTGCTGAAATGGCCCTGCTCTCCACAGTTGAAATAGGTGGTGGCCGAACTGTCCGCTCGGGACTGAGATTCCGCAGGTTTAGGTGCCATAGGAGGTCTTTCGGAAAAAGTAAGGCCCGTACGAGGTTTCTTGAAGGCTGCCTGGCCGCCTTCGGAATGATTACAATTCTTTGATTTCTTGCTAGTAGATGAAGGTTGTTGCTTAGCAATTTCCTTAGCAGTAAGCTCATAAGTAAGAGCTTTCTCGATGAATTCGGCCAGAGTGGTGCAATGATGATTAAGTAACTGCATCCGCATACGAGGTTTCAACCTCTTACTGAAATACTTTATTTTACCCGCCTCAGAATGGATAATAGATGAGGCGAATAGAAGTAACTCCTGAAATTTTTAGGCAATGGCGAGAACATCTTCTTCCGCTGAGGGGTCGGGACTGAGTAATTCTGATAGCTTGGCCTCCCTGAGTGGGTCCAGGTAATGCCTTTCCATCATGAGGGTCTTGAACTGGTCCCAAGTGCAACATTCATCGGTGGGATTCAAGGATAACCACCATGAGTGAGCGCTCTTACCCAGATCGTAAGCCGCGACTGAGACTTTGTGCCCTTCGGGACAATCCACCATAGCAAATAGTTTCTCAAAATGTTCAAGCCAGTGAACAATATCCGCCGGCTCATACGAGCCCTCAAAAGTAGGTGGTCTCTGGTGAGAGATGTCGCCAATGATACTGCTCACACTCCTCTCTTGCCTCTGAGGCGGCGGCGGAGGAGCCTATTGATTCTGAGCGGTTGAATTCTGCATTGTCTCCATCAGACGTGCCATCTGAGTCATCTGAGCCATCATGACCTGCATAAAAGTGAGTGGATCAACCCGAACACCATCTGATTGAGCTGTATCTCGGGTACGGCTTCCTGACAGTGAATGATTAATTCCAGATGAATGAGTGACAGCGTCGCTGCTAGTTGAATTGACAATATTCCTCGTGTTCGCACGAGTATTCATCCAAGCTCTTGGGTTTCGGCCCGCACCGCGGCCTCTTCCCCTGCGTCCTCTGCCAGCTGGATCCATACTGAAAGTAGGGAAGTCACATGATAATTATAGATCTCGCATGAGTACCACATTATGATTACGTTATGAAATGATGATAATGAGCATACGCGCTCTAATACAATGATTACATGAAGGATCAACTGAGGTGACATGATTATCTGGTGAAATTCTTGAAATGATTATCTTGAACAAGTTAACAAGATTAATGATACGATCCTCAAGAGTAATGAAATAAATTGAGTGATTAATGAGTTAACATGATCGACATGATCAATATGAAAATGATGATTGAGGATTGTTGACTGATGAATGATGAATGAATGATTCTTATTACAAGAAATTATACCATGGCGTCAGAAATATTACAGTTGTTTCGGTCTGAGGGGCTTGGCCCTTTCACAGGTCACACGTGACACGAAAATCCAATGATACTAGTCTGATGAATAATGATTTCAAATGAGACATAACTTGGAAGGTAGTATTCAAAACCACGCTCTGATACCAACTCTGTAACACCCCAAACTAGGCGGACATTACAGTGCCGTGGACCCCCGACTGCGACCCACCAAGAGGATGAAAATTAATGAATTACACAATACAATGTAGTACCGAACCACATTATGTCATCAATTACTCCGATGAGGAGTTTCAAGTACAATACACCCAGGAATACAGAATACATGTATATTTTATATGAAGATAAAATATACAACACTAAATGAAATAAAAATCCAAACAGAACTGCAGCGGAAAAATACATGACAAAGAAACATGAACAAATGAAGAGACTGAGGCCCCCTACTAGTATCACCGGGACTCCTCGCCGTCAACGTTCTCTTCCCGTGATTTTGCCTTGCCATGACCTAAAAGCAATATCCCCAACGGGGTCAGTTACACTGAACAACAATACTCAAGAGTTGAACAAGCACAATCATTATATATTAGTTATGAAATCAAGCTGAAGAGGGACATTATATTACGCCCATAATGGGACGTGAAAGTGCACAAGATGAGTGTCCGGACACATCCGCACTTGTACCTAATTAGTTTCACGGAGGCACATTACCATGTGCACAGTCCATTGTGTCGATGAACCCGTATCACATGACTATCGTGTGCTTGACTAAAAATTCCACACATAACCACCCGGCCATTCAATATGAACCCAGAAGGTCACAAGAACAAAAGTGACCATGATGAATATCAATGAATAGCAAATCGACAAGGATCAAGAATGACTCACCGAGATGAAATAATAATGAAATGAATGATAGCTCACTGAAATGATTGGAACCGTCGTTCCTCGTGAAATGAATGATTAGATTGATAATTACAAATATCAACATGATTAATATACTATGAATGAATTATGAATATGAATGAACAACAACAAAAGGAATGAATATCCTTTCAACCGAGGAAGAATCAACTTGCCTCAATACCGGTGATGAAATGTCCTCCCTCGAACAAACGTCCTTAATGGAATAACGGTCGCTTGAACAACCTTGAATAACATAATTACCAACAAACGCTTAATATACATATCAAGTACGATTATAAATAACTCAAAAGTCGATACAACAATAACCAAACTCATTGGGGCATTCTAACGAATACGTTGCGAACATTCTTCCATTGATTACAATCAACCCCAATAATATCAAAACCAACCTCTAAATGAGTAGTTCAACTCCAACAAAACATCATCAATACAATCAAATAATCTAATAGGAATACTCCATTCGAGATTACGACAACATCTAGTCGAAACCCCCAAAATCCCAAAGTCAACCCTTAAGGTGTTCTTGAATAATTCTTCAAATACTCAACAAATCCGAAAATCACACCAATAAATCCGTAGAAACACATGTATCCATGGTACCCATATCTAACATATTCCAACATAATAATAGGCTAACTCGAAGACATCGGAATGAAAACACTCAAATCCTAAGATTCTAGATTCAAGAAATATTTACCTTGATTTGGTGTGTTGGAGAGGATTAAATGATGATTGCCATCACCAGCAGCATGATCCCGATAACCCGTCTGGCCTCCACGACCACGACCTCTGCCTCTCGGCATACTGAATAATAACCACTCAGCACAAGAGTAAATCCTAACACATAACACACACAACAATTACCATCGTAAGGCAACACACATACAGAAATCAGAGCAACGACGACGTCATTCGGCGATTTCAACAACTTGATCGATAACCAGCACACAATTACAAATCATCGCGAAACAATCATATATGTACACAATCATACAAACTCAAACTCTAACAGCTCGCACAGGTTCGATAACACGCAAATCACCACAAAGCGACAAACATTTAATACTGACATCACACCAATCACAGAGGGCTAACTCAATAAATGCGTAGCAAACGACTTAACCACTAATTCGATCATAATTCTGAGCGCTAACACCCTAACAACGAGACATCTTATACACATTCCCTGACTCCAAACAGAAAACGATTAGGTTTTAAAAACGAAAACCACCTTTTGAAAATTTCTTTTGGAAACACCAATTGATCTTAAGTATCACATTTCGAGAAAGTAATACAAACATCATTATCGAGACTTTGAAAAATCAATTTTCATTTGGTAAAAATGAGGACATCTTTCTTTTTGTTCAAAACTTTCAGAAATATTCGACCTTCGGGTCTAAACATTTCTAAATTACTGAAAATATCTCAAAATATTTTGGTCCTCAAAGTGGAAATTTTTTTTGAATCACACTGTTGTACTAGTAGGCACTTTGAAAATACAATGAGGAAATAATCTATTTTAAAAGTACGTCTCGAAATTTATTCCCTGAAATACTGAAGATTTTCAGAAATCCAATAGGCCCAAATGCCCAAAACTCACACTCGTATCAACATTCGCTTACACGTCTCATAGTACATGCATCAAATTGTTTTAAAATCCAAAACCAGACATGTCTTTTCTGAAAAACAACAGTCAATGATCACAGTTCAATCTTGCCTAGGACCGGAGCTAAACCACTGGTCCCATTCGAGGCCTCTATGGACCCTCCCATACTGGCCATAGTTAAAAATCAAAA